>BLFK01000545.1:1336162-1379143 GCA_014634185.1 Astreopora myriophthalma
CATTTCTTGTAAAGCAGCTTGTTTTTGACGAAGTGATAAGACAGTCACCTTGGTGAATCAAACACAGTCACCTTGGTGAATCAAACACAGCTTTTGCACGACAGTAGGGTTGAATTCACAGAGCACCAATAGAAACTAATACCAACCTGTTCTTCGAGACCCTTGACTCGCTGCTTATGCGCTCGTTCCCTGGCCACCTGTGTTTTCTCAAGTTGGCTTTGAGACTGCTTCGCTCTCTCACTTTCCAGTTCTACTTCTTGTCGATGGCGGCTTGTCAGCTCTACCAGTCTGCGCATTACAAAAAGGAAGTTTACATTACATAATTCCCTCTGGCAGATCGGTTTCAGAACGGCGTCGCAAGTAAAGTAAAAAGTAAAGAAAAGTAAAGAACCTTTATTTATACACGGTGATATTTGAGGCTTTAAGCGTGTGTGGACGAGAATGGAACAGAACAATGTTAAGAACCCAACTGGAAGAAGGCAAGCAGATGGCTATTTACAAAGCGTGGAGTTGAAATGAGTTGGTGGTCAGAGCGGACTTTGAACCCGGAACATTCGCATGCAAAGTCGGCGCCTTAACCACTGGCTCACGCCGCCTCCTCAGGGCCTTAGACATGTGATCCATAACAACATGCTACCTTAGACTGACAAACTTTGTCAGCGTACGTATACTTACTTTTGCGCATGCCCATGCTCGGCATCGGCTATTTGCTGTTGCAAGGCCTGAATAGTTCGCTGTAACTCCTGGTTTTCGTGTTCGTACGAAGTGCTCGATCGGTCTAGTTTGTCACGCTCGTCACGCAATCGCGCGCCCACTTCTTCGGCCTCCAACTTCTCTCTCTCAATCTGTGGACACGATAGAAGGAACATTACCACAGCATACAGACTGCTTGAGCCCAATCTGTGACGATGACGTTCTGTTATATGTGGAATGCAACATTGCGTGACAAAGTGTAACAACATGATTGTCACAAATTCTCACATTTAAATGAATGCCACGAAGAAGTACTCCTCGAAACTTTTGTGCATGTTCTTTATGTAACTTATTTCGGTATAATATTTCTGTGCGATTATTTCAATTACACAATCTCTCTGCTGCTGATCAGTTTGGGGAGTTAACGAGAAATTGCTGACAACGTAATAAATTTTAACATGCCACTTCCAGACAACAGCAAGAAACGTTATTGGAAGTGGAATGCGGTACTCCATAAGTCGGTAGCGTAAATGTCATACCACTTCAGTTCATCGATTAAGCAGGCAGCTCACACTCAATATAGTTCTCACGGTAGCACAAAGTTCATAGAAATTCAGCGTTTACTTTACTTCGTATTTGTGGGCAATTCTCAATGATAAGCTTCCGAAATCTTATGTATGGAGAGGCCTATTATAGGAGGCTCTCTGCGTTTCTAATATGGGTGGAGGAGGGGCCCATTTTGGGAATTTTATGGTATTTTAAGTGATTTCTAAACAAAATTTGTGGAAGTGATTCGAAGATAAATTAGTATTATTTTTTTAAAAAGTCGAGTCGAGGTCTCACCTTGTCTAGAGTGTTTCTCAAAGCCTTCTTGTCCTTCTCCAATCGCACATGCGCTCGCTCTAATTCTCTCTTCTCCTGCTCGGCGCTCGCCATTCCTCGCTGAAAGTTTGCCAGCCTATCTTGAAGTTCACGTTTCTCCTCTTGCAGTTTACCAATTCTGGCTACGAGTTCCTCCTCGGCTTCTTTCTGTTGCTGTAACATCTGCTGGAGCTGACGGATTTGGCCTTCAAGCTCCATGCGGCGAACCTGACAAAGAAAAATCACGAACAAGAATCTGCATCAGAGAATCTTCCTTTTGGAGGTCACTCTGTCGCAGCGGTGGCTTAAAATGAAATGCAGTTTAAAATGATTTCAATCAGCAACGTTGATTCTCGATTCCCTTAGGTTCTGAGCAGTACCTCTGAATCAGCTTGTTCGTTCTTCATCTGCTGCATGCGATCCTGTTGTGCGTTGTATCTGTTCTTAGCATCCTGTTGTGCGGCTTTGAGAGCCTCCAGTCTCTCGGCCATGATCTTGCGGTCGTGCTCACTGTTGGTAAGCGCGCGCTGCATTTGCTGAAGCCTCTCTTGTAGGGACTGAGATGTGGCGTTACTGTCATTCAAACTGAGCGACAGTTCAGTTACCTAGCGACCAAACAAACATTAATCATTCTAACTTAGACCACAAGTTTGAAAACGTCTTAAGTATAGGAAATATCTCTGCGATAATAAAGGGCTAAAAGTAAGACACGATCACTTTCGAGTGCGAGAAATCAAACGAACCAATGAATAAAGCGCTGGGAAAACAAAAAATACCTCCCTCTACATTAGAGCGGTTTTCAATTGAGTGTCGTAAAACCAATACCAAAGTAATTACTCCGACCAATCACAGCAGGTGCAAACAGCGCAATGAGCCAATCAAAATTCGTAGCAATTCCATGTGACTTGCTCAAAGCGCGGGAAAAATAGCGCGCGCAAGTCGCGATTGGTTTTGGTTTTCCTTCTCATTGGTTGATAAACTGGCACGAGATTCTTAAGCCAATCACTGAGCGTAGCTATCGCAATCACGTGATTACTTTCGACAGTCATTTGAAAACCGCTCTAATGTATCACTCGACTAAACGGTCAATCAATCAAACAACCACTCTCTCACTCACTCACTCAATCAATCAGTCAGTCAATCAATCAAATCAGTGAGTCAGTCAGTCAGCCAGCGAATCAATCAGTCAGTCAAAATTGATTACGAAAGCTCGTTTCAATTATTTTATATATCAGACAAAATTACTTGATACAGCGTATGTATTTCAATTAGAGGTTACAGAGAACTAAAGAACTAAAAGTTATTCACTAACCTTTTCCTTAAATGCCTGTTCTTCTTCCTCAGTCTTTGCCAAAGCAAGCGTAAGCCGGTCAACTGTGAGTTGAAGCGAAGTTGAACGTGTCTCCAGTTCTTGCTGGGATCTCATCAACTGATCGATGCGCTCTCGGAGAGCTTGTTTCTCGGCCTCGCTTTCAGCCGATTGCATACGAAGCCTTTCAATATCACCTAACAAAAGCAAAGTATTCAATGCTGTTACCAAAGTTCTAAGGAGTTAAAACTGCGAGTAATCCAGACCTGTATTTCATTGGTGCCTATGACCTGTGGATTCTTTTGTTATCAGGGCTAGGGGCATTGTTTATGTTGTATCAGCTATTGTTTTGTTCTCCAATCAATGACCGTGTCTGGAGAGCTACAGGGTGTCTCAAGTCTGCCTCTGTTTAATTCACTCCACACAACATTGTCATACCTTCCAAGGATCTCTTTCTCAGCTCTACTTTTGTCAGCCTCGATTCTGCGTTTTCAATCTGCGCGCGCATAGCTTCTTTCTCTTGGTCGCTCTTCGACTCGCTTTGCTGTAGCTGAGCGACCTTGTCTCGTAATTGCCGGCGTTCTCCTTCAGCCTGTGCGAGACTGGAATCTAGAACCGCGATCTTCTCGTTTAGCCCCTTACGCTCTCGTTCCAGGCGCCTGATAGTTTCTTCCTGTAGCATGAGCGCAGTCTGGGCACTACTCAAACGGCCATCTGCACCGCGGCGACCTAGGGAAAAAAAATCAAACAAGACTTTTCTCTCAGTACTTAACTGTGCATTCTTAAAAGTCGCCTGTTTGACCCGCAACTTCGTCCGGCGCCACAGGACCGGCCCTGAGACAGGAAAAATGCAAACGTTACAGATGATGAACAACAAGATCGAAGGCTTCCAGAAAAAGTCGGTACGATCGTGTTTAAGCGCAGTAATTTTTAAGGGCCCTGTTGCTACGCCACGTGAGCGTCCCATATTTCAGTTCTTTTTACGACAGAATGACCAACTTACCTTCTTCCGCCTCCCCAAGTGACTTTTGCAGAGCCTGTAACCGCTGTTCCGTCTGCGTTTTGTCCTCACTCAATTCATCAATAGCACGTTGTAAATTGTTCACCTTCGCCATTGCTTCGTCTCTTTCTCGTTCTGCTTCTTTCATGCTTTGGGCGAAATCTCTCAGCGCGGAGCGAACCGTCTCCGGATCAATCTCTCCCGACATCTCAATTGACTTGCTCGGGGACATTTTGCTGCTCGGAGAGAGCGAGCGTTCCCCTGAATCAACTGCTTCTTCTACGGCCTTTTCCGGCGAACGCGACCGACTTCTAAACATACGGCGACGTGGACTCGGGCTACGAGCGCGCGTTGGCGAAGGAGTTCTGAAAGAAAAGCAAGCAGACTTAAGATCATACATTTGCTAACAATATAAAGCCTATAGAGCGAAAGGAGCAACTATGGAGCAGTTTTCAATGGAGTGTCGAAAGTAATTACGCGGTTGCTTCAGTTCTGGACAATGATTAGATCAAAAAACTTGCGTGAACTTTTCAACCAAACATGTGTAAAACTAAAACCAGTTGCGACTTAGTCACTCTCGTTTTCCCGCGCTTTGGTAACGGCGGCCTTTATGAGTTCTGATTGGCTGGCAAAACCCAGTCGTGAATTACTTCTTTTTACGGTTCGCTGAAGGTTATTTCCTTCAGAAAGGCTCTACCTGTATTTATCATGGAAACGGCATAATTCGTCTGAGACAAGTAATACGTGTCACATGAATAACAGTCTTATCTCGAAGATGAATAATTCGTCAGGTCCTTTCTTCCTGCATTTATCGAGACCAAAAATGCATCTTAGGCGACTCATTCGTCTTCCAAGATAAATAAAGGCCATTGATTCTATAGATAGTTTCACATGACGTCATGGCGGCCAAACAAAGAAATGGCGGCCATTTTGTGTCCCAAAACAATCCACGGGGAATTGAAATCCTTTTTACGCAAATATTTCCTTTTGTTTCAGTAAATCAATATGAACGCTGGTCACGTGAGTGACAACGATCTATAGTTACTTTTGGTTGTGGTCCTACGACACTCTAAACGCAAACACCACACACGTTACCGCTCAACTTCTGTTTTAATACCTTCCAGTTAATTCTCCTGGGGGTTTGATACCCAAGGTTCTTCTGAGAGTCGAGTGTAGACTGGCAAGTTTGAATTCCAAGTCGTTCTTTGATCCTTCCATCCTCGCCAGCTGTGCCTCCAGGCCCGTGATACGACCTTCGGACCCAGACAACTTGAGCTTGAGGTCGCTGTTATCTTGGTTTGTGTTCTCCAACAAGTTCTCTAAATTCTTCACCTGGAAGATAACAGTTCAAAACTTTTCTATTTCTTTCTAATTACGGACATTCTCTGGACAAACAAAACCAGAAACTTGTATCAACAATGTAATTGCAATTGAAAAAGTAAAACCTCTCGGAGGAGAGTGGAGAACCAGCAAACTCGACCCAAGTATGGCATCGAGTGAGGAATCGAACCCAGGCCACACTGGAGGGAGGCAAGTGCTATCACACTGCGCGATTCTTGCTTCCCACCCCCCCTCCCCAAATCTCCACCCCACCCCACCCCCCCCAACCCCGAAAAAAGGAAAAAACACTTAAACAAAGGCAGCATATTGTTAAGTAGTAGCAGTAGCTCGGCTCGAAATATTCATATGCGCTGAGTTTTTCGAAGAAGGGTTAGCGCTAAGCCCAGGGTGAAGTAATGAACCCGTAAGTTCTCACCACATTCATCCCGTTTTAGCACTAACCCTGCTGTTGTGAATGAAGTTCTTGCTTTATGATTTTGGAAGAACTTATGTGTGGTATCAGACATTTCTTTGGTCAGAAACCAAAGAAATGAAAGCCATGTTATTTGTTGTTGTTTTACCTTGTCGGCCGCCTTTTGCTCGGCACGGTGCGTCTCATCTAACGCTGCAGTGAAATCTTTCTCTTTCACGCGGTTATCTTCTTCCATTTCTGTGAACTTTCGCGTCAGATTCTGAATCTCTCGTTTAGCTCCTTCTTTCTGTCCCTCAGATTCCACAAGTTTCTGCTTTATGCCGAAGTTGTCGTGTCGAAGTTCGTCGATGAGATGTTCGTCTTTTGCGAGTTGATCTTTCAGATCAGAAATTTCCTTCTTGCTCTTAAGACACTCGCCATCCAGCATCTTCACCTAAAAAAAAAACAACACCAGAGGTCTGTTTAAAACACAGGAAACAGCATACTCAATCACAACGAAGAAAACTGATTATTTGCTGCTCAATATTCAGAGCCGAAAAGTGATGTTTTAAAACCCGTCCAAAGATCGAGTTAATGAAATATCTGTACCTTAACAATACTTAACGTTATAGAAGTCAATATAAATTTTACACTCACTTGATTATGTAGTTGCTGCAACTCGCGCCTCGCCTCCAGCCGCGCCTTTTCTACTTCCCTCAAACTCGCTCTGAGTTCTCCAGCCTCCTTCTGAAGCGCTGACTTAGTCTCCTCGAGCGAACCAATCTTCTGCCCTGCTTCGTCCAGCGTCCTTCTCAAATTCGTTTTCTCCGCTTCGCATTTCTTCACTTTTCCTCTCAGCTCGTTGGCAGTTTCTTGCACCGCTTGTTTTTCGCGCTCTTCATCTTTCAGCTGCCTCTTTAGATCGGTGTTCTCCTTACGAGCAGCTTCTCGTGCTTCTTCGCCTTCTCGGATTTTCCGATGAGCGTCGATGAGTTCCCGACGGACACCATCGCGCGCTTCTTCGGCCATCTTGAGCTGAAGCTTCAGTTCACTGACTTCTCGTAAGGTGTTTTCTTTGATGCGGACCAAATCTTTGATCTGATTCTTCTGCTCGGCAACCTCGGCTTGATAGCGGTTACTGGCGTGTACAAAAGGAAAAAAATAAAATGAAAGGAAAGAAAATAAAAGGAATGAGGCAAGGCCCAAAATATTCATACGCCCTTTCGAAACTGCGTTTTCACTTGATTGTAAGCGCAGAATATTTTCGCTCACGCTTGCTGTTTTATATCGATTTAATCGAAACATGTTACTTTTTCCCACCAATCCAACGCAAAAGAGCGCAAAGATGCCCCCATCTCCGTTTTGGCCTAAAACTTGGTTCACTTACTTGAGGTCCTCAAGTTTGCTGCGAGTGTTCCTTAGCTCATTCTGGGTGTGGGTTATGGCCCCCTTTAAAGAACAAAACAATGATGCACATTGTCACTGTCGCAATATTTCCACACGACAAGCATTGCGCGCATATCTCCGCACTTCTTGCGAGAAGAGCGGTTTTCGCGCACGCTTATTCTAATGACGCCAGACGTTTTTCGCACCGACTTACCTTGTCCTGCTCTGTGCGGCTGAACGCCTCGCGCTTGATTCTGTCGATTTCCACGTTAGCATTTTCCAGCTCGCTTTGAGTCCTGTTGAGTCTCTCAAGCATAACTCCTTTCTCATTGGCTGCTCCGTGTAATGCCTCTTGTTTTTCATTCTCTGCCATGAGCAGCTGATCGTCACGCTCCTTTTGAACCAAGGCAACCTCGTTCACGAGTATGGCTTTCTCGCGCTCCAATCTAAACGAAAACGGTCACGCAATCAAAACTTGTCTGATCAAAAGAAAACCAAACCAGAAATGATTTTTTTCCCTCTCGATACTCGTTGGATTAATCTAAAAGATTAAACGGGTGAATACGCAGCTACAGCATGGGCCATTCCAAAGTTCAAACGGAGACTGGGGACGAGATTTTCAATTTTAGTCTGCTTCAAAATTTAAGTCCCTCACGAGAAAGATCGTATCGAAATTAGTTCGTTTCATTCAACACCCAACCGCAACACGCGGAAATAGTGAAGTTCTCAACGGTGTCGAAAGTAATTTCGCAACTGCTATGGTTTTGGTTTGGTCTATTATTGGATGAAATAACTCACGCGAACTTTTCAACCAGTCAGATGCAAAACTAAATTTAAAGCCAATTGTGACTTACTCGCACTCACTTTCCCGCGCTTGCCAACTGCTGCGTTTGATGGCACTGCGTTCTGATTGGCTAATAAAACCAATTGGTGAATTACTCAGTCAGTTTTCCCGCGCTGGGCACTGGGTGCTTCACATGCTTTGCGTTCTGATTGGCTAATAAAACCAAGTCGTGAATTACTTCGATTTCTGATTGGCTGAACGGTGGATTTCCTTCAGAACGTGATTGGCTCTGTAATTACTTCCGGTTTGGGTTTTATGACACTCGATTGAAAACCGCTATTACCAGCAGACCAAGATGAAACTTTTGGTGAAATTCTGATTTAAAAAACAAAGGGATCAAAATTACTGAAAGCAAAGAAGAAACTCACCTTTGTCCTACTTCCTCTATTTCATTTTTCAACAGAGTAATAGCCTCCTCTTTCTCCTGGTTACCCTGCAGCAGTGCACTTTCCTTATCTCGCTTCAGCTTCTCAGTCTCCTCCTCGTGTTTCTGTTCCATTCTCTTCAGCGCAACCTCGCCATCACGTTGAGTCTGGCTCAGTCTCTGCTCGAGCAACTCCTTATCCTTCAGTAACTTTGCCTCTTCGATCTCCTTCTCTTTGCGCACGCGCTGCAAGTCAACCGTAAGCGCTTCTTTGGAGAGAAGCAGCTCTTGATTTTCAGCTTCGAGCGCCTCTTTGCGGGCTTCCAGCTTTGTCGCGGTTTGCTGCAGGTCGTACAAAGCGGTCTCTAAAGACTCCTTTTCACTCTTTAAGCTGGCTATGTTCTCGGATAAACCTCGATTTTCCCGTTCGGATGAGTTGACTTGCACAAGCAAGCTGGACTTCTCTCTTGTCAACTCTTCCTTTTCTTTAGCCAAACGCACAACATTGGAGCTCTGTCTCTCCACGTCACGGCGCGTTGTCATTACCTCATCGTAGATAGAATCTCTTTCTCGGGAAACCTGATTCAGCGCCTCGCTGAGCTCAGCTTTCTCGCGGTTCGCTACTAACACTTCTTGTTCCAGTTTTTCACGACTGGCTTCATGAATACTGAGATTGTGGTCAAGCGTTGACTTTTCGGTGTCCAAATCCACCTAGGTAAAGAATTGGAAGACAGTTAGAGCGGTTCCTCGTGTTCTTTTTGTCCATTACTTGGCCGAAAAATCTCGCGTCACTTCTCATCCAATCAGAAGCAAACTATAAAAACCAAGTGCGACTTGCTCGCATGACTTTTCCCGCGCTTTAGCGCAGGCCACGTGTACTTGCTTCGACGTGTGATTGGCTCGTTTGAACGTCTATGTCTGATGCGATTGGGCAAAATAATAACTTCGGTCTTGAACTGAAAACGGCTCTGATATTCCAAGCAGTGCAGGAACCTGGCTAAACCATAGTGTTTGTTAATTGCAAAATTGGGGGTAAAAAAAAAATACTAAAACAAAAACAGATTTCACTAACCTTTTCTTGTTCAACGCGGATGAGCTCTTGCCTAATGCTGTTCTTCTCGTTCTCCAAATCTCGTTTATCCTGAGTGAGAGATGTCTTGTCCGACTCCATCTGCTTGATTATCTTATTCAGCTCAATTTTGTCTTGCCCAAGTCCCTCGTTTAGTGATTGCAGCTTCACCAACGCGTCACGCAACGCGATCTCCTCTGACTTCATTTTGTTGATCTCCAGTTCCAACTCGGCCTTCTGCAGTTCGGATTTCGACAGTGTTTCTGAAACATGCGCTTTCTCTTGTTCCATTACCTCCTTATCTAACATGGCGCGTGACAGGTGTTCTTTGAGCGTAACAATTTCTTCCTTTAGTGACGACTGTTTCGTCTCAAGTTGTTCAATAATTTGACTTGTGCGCTGCACTTCTTTCCCCAAACGCTCCTTCTCGCGAATCAAATCATCTTTATCATCTTCCAAGTTGTCTCTTTGGCGTTGGAGCTCACTGTTCGCTGCCTGAAGTCTTTCCATTTCCCCTGCCATGCTTTCGAGTTGTTCGTTCATTGAATGTCTCAGCTTTTCTAGGTTTTGTTTATCCGTGGAGAGGACATCTGAATGCGCCTTGAAACGTTCTCTGTCTTGAGTTGCCTCCGAAAATTTCTGGCGACTGTGAAAAGATACAGGAAAACGTAATGTCAAGTACAGAACTGAAAGGATAAAGCAGTGCCCTAGGATCAGTAGGCCAAAAGCACAGCGAACGCGGTGGCAAAGGTGAGTTTGTTGATTCTCTACTCTCCTACGAGAAGATTTCCCCCCTAGTCAATCAAAAAAACCAACAATTGATTTGAGTCGCGTTGATTTTAGTTGATTGCAGTGTTAGTGCTGAGTACCAGCGCTAAACCACTCACATTAATGACCCTCAGAAAGCACTCTTATTGTATTACTCGCCCGAGTAATTTTACAAATAGAAACAGCCAGCTCACACCTTTGGGAAACGTATTTGCAACCACTAATCGCCAGTTACCGATTGGTTTGTTCGAAAATCTCAACCATGCAGAGCAAAAGGGTGGAGCCAGAAAGTTAATGTTTGGATCCTAGGACCAAAATGGAAACTAGAAAAGCTACACTTTGCAAAATCTTTATTGAAGATGAGTTCCAAACCGTACTCGCCATGCGGGTCAGTGATCTACGAGTTGTACTCGCCCAACAGATTTGACACTCGCGTGAGAGAGAGGGCGGGCGGAGGAGCGATAGTTTCAAACCCTAATAACTGTTGATTAATGTAACAAGAAAGCAAACCAATATAGGAAGTAATAATTATATCAAACATGAGGAAGAGTGTTTCATCAGATATCAAACCACAGAGAAGGGAGTTGTTTTGGGCTCATGAATTATTAATGAGCTTGAGAAGATAAGTATACTTACGTGGAATCAAGTTCATCCCGTGCACCGGCTAGTGCCTTCTCCAGTCTTCTCCGCTCATTCTCGGTATCATCCAGCTGTTTTTTAGTTTGCCTTTCCGAGTCTCGTGCCGCATCAACCTTGCTCTTCATTTCCTGGATTTCCAAGATGGCAAAAGATCGCAGTTAGACAGCCGCTACTGGTATAGTCGGTCAAATGATAAAAATGATAACGAAAACACCAGAGCGTTTGCAACCTGAAGAATGTCAACCAAACAAAACGGAATCGACTGCGAAATTAATCCCTGCATTTTATGCCTCATACCCAAGGAAACAAAAAAGAGATTAAAAAAAGAAAGGGGGAAAAAAAGAGAACTAAACAATCGTAAAACATACTGCGGGACGTTGAAGTTAGTAGTTGTATTATTAGTAGTCTCGATTGAACGCAATTTCGGCATTTGGCGCCAAGAGGGAAGAAACTTAGTAACAATGCGTAATTTAACGCAACACAATGATATCTGTACACACCATGACTTGTACGTTCTTCTTCTGAATTGCGGAATGAACCGTGGCCAGAGCGTTGTCGGAGACAGCTGGAGATCTGGAACGAGTGGGAGACGAGGACCGCAAGCGCGCTGCACGCGAGGGTGAAATTGGCCTCTTGCTTAAGAAATCATCCTCTGCCCCCTCTAAGAAACCAGCATCCACCGCCTCGATCTCACCACTAGGCGAACCCAGTATCTTGGAGGTGCTATCGGCATCTTGTCTAACTGCGTTCGTGATTTCTCTTAGAGTGCTCTGAAGGATCTCGGCTTCTTCACGCATGGCAGCGAGGCTAGCCTCGCTCTGGTTTTCCCACTCTTCAGATTGCCTTGCAAAACCGCTTTCCTGGAAATAAACAAGAAGTCCCAAGGTTCCGTTTGAGCCTGAAGGGAAAAGTCACATTGCGTTTCGGCCTCAGACAGCACACTGGTGGTTCTGTGGCACGATATTTCAATACTCACCAAGCCATTAATATTCCTCTTTAGACTTGCAATGGTGTCGTCCTTCTGGTTAATTTGGGCTTCAAGTTTTTCCTTCGCATTTGTCAAATCTTTCACCCTACACAGAAACAAGAATTGTCAATAAACGAAAGTCTTGCTAAAAGGTCTAATAGTGCTTAAACGCAGCTACATGCGAAAATGCATCTTGACTTACTTGAGCAAAAGCTCTGTTCTTTCATTATCGTATTTGTTCTGAAGCTCAATGAATTCCTGCACTTTCTCACGCAGTTGTTCTTCAGCCTTCATAAATAACGAAAAAACAACAAAAAAACAAATTTACAAATTACTACGATGTCAGCTATCAGAGGATTCCAATTTATAAAATAATTAGGATAGTACGCGCGCTCTCATTGGTCAATAGGTGTGTTTAGATGAGAGTATCTAAACACGGTTGTGATATCACACGAATTTTGATTGGTTGTGTTATCAAACGCGCGTTTTGAGCGTGTATCGATAAAACCTGTTTCAATCAAGAAGTAAAACAAACAGCATTTTCCTTCATTTGTCGAATTATTTCTGAGAAATATTTTATAAAAGCAATAGAGGACTTTTTTCTTTGTTTACATAGCTTCATCTAAACACTCGAGGGGTTGGGAGAATTCGAGACAGTTATGCAAACCCTCGACTACGTCTCGGGTTTGCATAACTGTCTCGAATTCTCCCAACGCCCTCTCGTGGTTAGATGAGGTTATGTAGACACGGAAAAAGTCCTCTACAGCTTAAATATACCATAGGAAGCGGAACTAGGGCAAGAACTCCTTTAAAATGATGACGATGATGATGATGACCTAATTTGCTGGAGATTTTCCTTTTGTCTGATAGTCTCATTCGATGAAAAGGGTGCATACTCTCTTGGGAGTTGTCACATGATTTACATCGGGGCAACAAGCCATACAAGCGAAGAAAGTATATTTTAGAAATACATTGATGATGTCTCCATCAGGCACATGGATCTCGGTTATCTCTTTAAATGGCATAGGCATAAATGTTATCACCTTTTGCCGCCGATCCCTCTCATCTTCGAGTGCAGACTGGGTATTAGCATCCATTCCCCTCAGGTTTTTATCCAGTTCCATGCATGCACCTTGCACCACACGCACAGACTTGCTAACTTCAGCGCGCACACCAGACAGGTCTCTATAAAGGGGTAAGGAGAACTCATTCATTGACGAGACTATCGTCTTCAAGTGATTCTCAGCGTGATCTTTCACAATGTGTTTCACTTAGCGTAGTTCATTCATAAAACGAAACAAACGCTTTGGAGCGGCAGTCTGTGTGTTCACATAATGGTAGCGGCACACACACACACTTATGTCCAGACACTTTTCAGCCCCGTAAATGAAGTGATGTATTGTTTTGTTCTTCTGCCTTGCCATCGGAGAGTCGAATGACGACACCTTACATCTGTTACTTCTTACACTTGCAAAAGGGTATAGTGCACATGAAAGTTCCTTTCGCTGGTGGACATTACTACAAGGTGTAAATGAAATTTTCTCATTTCAAAGTAGAGTCTGTAACTTATGAAGTTCTATAAACACAATACCTCTGGGTTGCAGATTTCATCTCATTGAACTGTCGTCGGAAGTTGTTCACAGTCTTCCACATGTCCATCAAGCGAACATGCTCATTAGCAAAGTAAGCCTGTTCCTCTTCATCGCGAGCTTCAAGTTCGTCTCTTGCTTTGTTCCAATCATTGGTTAACTTCTGAATGTCAAGCGTCAGTTGCTGATTGGCCGAAGTGGCTTCATCTAGTTGTTCTCGAAGCATGTTGTTGACATGTTGAAGGCTGGCACTCCTATGAAAATAAGAAAACAAGAATGAGTTGGTCAAAGCATTGGTAGGAAATTCATTTACTGTCCATAATGCTCAAAAATGAAACATGACAGACGGGAATAGCCTGCAGTGCATGCACAGGTGTATTTTGGGACGAGTACGCTATACGCATTGTAGCCGGAAGAAGAGTACTGTGACGATAACAAAGGGAGCTGACGAGGAAGGTGTGAATGAAAAATGAAGATTCTTCTTAAAACTCTACAGTAAGTGTTGATTTAAAATTCACTCACTGATCTCAAAAACAGATTAAGCCGATGAGCCAAGAATTACAGTACTTTCAGATACGTGCACTTGTGTGCTGGGACAGGGACACTCAACAGTTATGCGAATCAAAATTGCGCTTTCCTTTTGCCAGAACTTGCTGGTCACACCAGTGGGTCATTTAGCAGATAAATGGAACACTTTGAAGGAACTGTTACTGTAGCAACTTGAATAGGAAACCTAAATGTGTTGATTGCGTGGTTCGTTGTCAAGTGTGTACTGTTGTGCGTATACATTGTAATACTGTCTAAGTGTTAACTAGTATGTCGTAATTATTCCCTGTAGTCTTTTTACACGTTTATTTGTAGGTACATAAGATTGTTTAGGCGTTATTATGCATAATTTTTTCCCTTCCAAGTTCGGTCGTTTGTTCAGTCTATACTTGCTTTTCTAAGTTCAGTTTTTACAACCGTCGTTGTTTTCGCCGTCCTCGGTCTATTTCAAGTCGCACCACAGTTTGTAAGTATTTGTTTCGTGTTTTCCGTTGTGCTTTTACGTTCTTTACTTCCAGAACAATTTATGTAATTTGTATTCGTTTATCTTATTTTTTCAGTTGAATCGCAGTTGCCAGTGCAGTATTCAATAGCGAATTCGAAATGTGGTGTCTTCTCCTTTAGTAACGAGAATCTTTAACCGAACCGTTACATTCCGTATCATGCTCACAATGTTACTCTAAAGGCATTGTACAGTTATCCCTTTAAACCACCGAGTGCGAATGGTTAGTTCCCTTAAATGGACGGTGCCATAGTTCAGGGCCCGAGACTAACGGTAGCCAACTAGCTACAGACTAGTAAAAATTCCATTTTGGCTAGTGGTTTTTGTGCTTCACTAGCCATTTTGGCTAGTGAAAATTTGTGAGCACTGGAGGCCCAGTTCACAAAACGAAATTGAGTCAAAGCGTGCAGAATTTAAAACATATCATATATATAATTTACTGACCCAAACAAGAACTTTAAATTACTAATTAAAACTGCGAAAGAATGGTTGACTTTTTTGTTTGTTTTTTCCCTTAGTAAAAAGTGACGAACGACAAATGAACTGCTTGCCGCTAACGATTAGTCATGCGTGATATCAAGTCTGGGAGAATCTTTTGTTCACTTTACAGTAACAAATGTCTGGTTCTGGATAGTGAAAAACTGATTTGTTTTGGCTAGTGGATCAAACCTGTCACTAGCCAGTGGGCTAGCAAGCTGAAAAGTTAGTCTCGAGCCCTGATAGTTAACTTATCGTCTTTCATTGTGTGTACAATGTACCTCTGTTGCTCCTCCTCAAGTCGAATCAGAGAGTTTTCTAGGTCACTTGAATGTTCATCTTCAGTTTCCTTCAGTCTGGCTTCCTGCTCTTTTAAAGTTGCAGTTGCAGATTCAAGCTATACAGGAAAAATGAAAAAGTACATGTGAATCAAGAAGTCTAAGGAACAGGCATAGCTCACAGTTGGTTAGAGCATGGCTTTGAGTGCTAAAATGTCGCTAGTTTGATCCCTGGTGTCTTCAATTTTTGTTTCTACTTTTCTCTGATCCATACAGCCGATAGCTTTAAATACCAACTAAACCGGGAACTGACAGAGGCGAATAGAGGGTAAAGAGTGACTTTATCTTCTCTCCCTCTCTCTCTCTCCTTTTTTTCCCTGGGTTTGGATGGCATTTTAATCTCACAAAAGGAGAACAAGGGTTGTGGCTGCAAATTAAAATAAAACATCAACAGTTTGATTTCAAAACAGAGCACCTGGTAAATTTCTTTAAAAAAAAAGGCAGTGCTTTACCTTTTTCTTTGCATCCTCCTCCAACGTTTTTGACTCATTCACTGAAGTCTCCAACTCTCCGCACTTGCGTTTATACTGCAATACTTTCTGTTGCAGCTTTTGAATCAGTTGTGCCTGTCGTTGCTGTCCATCCTGATAAGCTTGCAGTTTGCGCTTATAGTTTGCATGTTCTTCCTCCAGCTTGGTTTTCAGATATGCGACTTGCTGCACCAAATTGCTGTCTGATACTGGTTGGTCAGCACCAGCACCAGCAGCAGATGCAAGAGAACTGTTGTACCCAGTACTTCCGGGGCTGGTTCCACCTTTCATGTAATGCTCCAACTGAAAGAAAATGTCCAAGTATGTCACTCTTCACAGAAAATTTGATCATAATCAATGATATTACAGTCTAAGCTAGTCAAGTGTACAGAGGTAGTTTTTCAACATGACCATTGCATTACTAGCAAATGTTGACAACCTGAGCAGTTATTATATAATAAATATCACCAACTTGAAACACTTAATAAAAATTCTCATGTAATTTTTTCCAACATTTGCTGTTTTAAATGATTTTAGGCCCAGGCCAAACATGAAATTTCACAAGACGAACTAAATACAACGAATTAAGTTCAAGATAAGTTTGACGCTTGATTCAATTAAGTTCGATGAACTGTATTTGGATCAACCATCACGTTCCCTCTATGTTTTCTTATACATGGCATTAAGTACCGCTCAAATATTGAAATTAATTTTAAGGTTTGAGCAGTACTATAATCAGTCCCTACTAAGTAATGTTTAAAAAATGAGCAGCAGTGTTTTATCGCATATAAAACACGAGGCGTAGCTGAGTGTTTTTAGACCTGATAAAACACTACAGCAAGTTTAATTTGAACATCTTCAAAAATTTTTGTTGCAGATCTATTCATTTTTTTAAATAATACTTGGGTTTTCTATTTATTTTCCCAGGTAAAACTGGAGGTAAAAATTTGGCCATGTTTTCTCAGATATAAAGACACTCGTTAAAAATTAATTTTCTTTGCATTTTCTTCACGAATTATTAATAAGTTCTTTAAGTGGTGTAAAAACCTTTACTAACAATAGTTTTTCTACATTTGCGAAAGCAAATATTTATTTACACTAAAAGCATCTGTTGCCCAAATATAGATCACACTGTCTATGGGAAGCTGTGGCATGAAGCCAAAGCAGAATAATGAGATAATTAGTTCAATTAAGCCATAACTGAGAGTTTGTGTAAAATCTAAACTAACTCAACACTTTTCACATGAATATGCCAATCATTCACCACCTGTAAATTTATCAGTTTATTAATATACCAGGCTTAAAATTCACCACCTCCTTTACTACAATTGGAGGTAAGCCACCTTTTGACTGCCTACAGCAGCAGTATGCACCTGGCATTTTTTTAAACCTGGATCATATATGGAAAGCACGTGGCTGAACCAAGATGGCGGACAAAGGTTTGTAACTTTCGTAATTCTTCTATTTGATTCTTTAAAGATTTAGTTTCCATTAAAAAGAAATTAGAAATGCCACCCAAAAAGGTCTTACAACCTATACCAAGCCAAAAAAAAAAACGTTTTGGAGGACAGTCGCCAGACATGGCCTCAAACACGAGTGGCCCAAGAGTGAAAGTGTTGCTAGCAGACCTGGCAGTGCTTGTCCTTCAGATGCATTGCATCTAATGACAACACCAAAGAAAAGATTAAAAAAAAAACCAATGTCCCATAGCCCATCAAGTCACCGATAAAATGTTACGTGCACGAGCTTTAAAATCCGCTAAAACACTCCTCTTTGTGGGACATCTTTTATGCCGTTCAATAAACTTGCAGGTGGTGTTTTATCAGGTCTAAAACCACTTGGCTTCGCCTAATGGTTTAAAAGCAGATAAAACACTCCTGCTCGTTTATTAAACAGTATGTTAATAAATATTATTTTTAATGCTTGAGCTCCCAGAAAGCTGATTCCAAACTAAAAAAGTTAAATGTCACTGTGTTTTCCCAGACGGAGTACTGCATCTACAACGACTATCACACATGAATCTGGGGAGACTTTACGATGAATAAAAAAAAAAGAAGAAGTTTATAAATTATGACTACCCAGGAAATAACAACTTAAAAGGCATAACAAGTCTTTCACTCAAAAATAAATTATGCATGCATTGTCAACTTGTGGTTATCTTACTTAGGGGAGTGATGACAAATTGGTTGGAAAGGTTAAATTTAAATTTAATTTTGCCTTGGCTCATAAAGTTCAACAGCTTTGAGGATTTCCCAGACATTTCCTTTGTTTAAAAAGCTGAAATTATTCTTCCTAACACAGAATGATAGTTGATCAATGTTAAGGTAATTTCCTGAATTATAACTCATTAGTGCATTACTGAGAGGATAGTTTTTAGCACTACAGATATTGACTTCAGAGGAAAGGTCTAGTTTTTGATAAAGTTGAGGAGTTGTTGCCTATTTTATTTTTTATTCAAGAATGAGAGCTCTCCAAAACCAGAGATTGCCAAAAGTTGTATCCATCTTCCCTGATGCACTGCTTTCAAACAAGTGGAAAAAAAACTACAAGTACTTAATTATTACAATTCATTGGTAGGCAATACAATGTATGAAGTTCAATTTCCAAAATGCAACTATGCTATCAGTTGGAAAATGAGTTATTGTAGAGTGCTGTGTTGATTTCTAAAATAACGAAAATATACAAGGAGTTGCTATTGAAACAAAAGATGCTAAATATAAAGGTAGTGTGAAATCCGAAAATTGGGTTTTGGTGCATATCTGAACTTCTAAATGTTGCTTACCTTGCCTCAAATTAGTGCAAAACAAATTCACTGAACGTGATAAATTAAGCCAACAGGTAAATTATTTACGTCCTAGGCAGTGACATGTCAACAACGGAGATCTATACAAACATGCTAAATTATTCACAACTTTAGCGTCCTTCGCCACAGTTAAGTTCAAAATTTAAAAGTTACTGAAAATTCAACGCGTTATCTTGATAAACCACAAATGCTTTCCAGTCAAATCGCATAACCCTTGAAAACTTAATTGAAACTCATAAATTGAGTTATCGGATTCCAGCATTTAAACCTCAGCTGTTACAAATTAGACAATTCGCGCTTTTCATCGCCATACCCTTTGCAAACAGTGTCTCTGGAAGCAGAGAAATAGCCTTTAAACACCTTAAATATCCTACCGGAACGAAGTACGCTAAAATCAACTGATTCTAGTCCCAGTTTGATGTTGCTACCCACGATTTTTATAATCGAGAGGTCATTTCAGTTAATACGATTGTAAAAGAAAAAATCAGTAAAATCTAACGTGACATTTTAAAAATTTAGGTTACCTTATCACTGACTGCCATATATTTAGAGCCAATTTCGTCCCTCTCTGCTCTTGTTGCCGCAAGAAGGTCCTCCAGGCGGCTGACTTCAGACTGCAGCATTCTTGACTCCTCACCAAATCCAGGGGACGCCATCTTGGAATCGATCGGAGAAATTGATTTGGTGACAATGTCGCGAATCTTTGTCGGTACCGTGGGACTTTTCGTTCCGGGATCGCCGTTCAAATGCTGGTCTTCCAACCTCTGACAAACAATAACAGCAGAGTTATCGTTGATTATTATTATTGTTCGAACCTGGCCTGGGATCAGAAGAATTCAGTGCCATGGAGACACGTCAAGCTCCATAAGAAAGTTGGTCGTTCCATTTACAGTTCCCTTCGAATTTTCACCTCACCTTTATAACAGAACTTAAACCTGGCTCGGACGACCCACCGAGGATTGAACTTCTTCCTTCGTGATAGCTCATGCCCTTAAATTAAGCTTAAACTTGACAAAAGGTTGTAATATGTAGCGAGTGCAAATACAACAGTCAACAGTCCGAACTTTCGCGCTTCAACGCGTTCGATTTCACGATCCTTGACTTAAAATGCAACCTGCCGAGCTTGAACTGCGATTAATTTATCGTTCGATCTGGAAAACCCCAGACTTCGAGCTCAAGCCAGAATCAAAGCCAAGTAATCTCTGAATCTCGCGGTTTTCACGATCTTTCTCTTTCCAGCCACTGGTCGAAGCTAACGTAAACCATTCAACCACATCTGGTTCTAGTCCTTCCTAACCGACGCCACGCTCTCGGTCAGTGGAAGTTGTTATGGCAACGTTTCCCAGAAGCGGAATGGGTAATTGTTTCCCGCCACCCTTAAAAAAAAAGGCGCTAATGTGTAAATATAGCACATTGGGCAACTTCAACAAATCGATTTTGTACTTGAAACGTTGGGATGGCAAATTGATGGTAAAATACTGCATAAGGCAAAAATTTATGATGAACACGTGAACTGGGAGATAACCGATCTAAAGTTTGCCAATTAATAGCGTGCTAAAGTTTGCATTTCTCTCTTGTCAACACTAAAATTGTAGGACGCTGCATTCCTAAATCTCCAAAACGAGCAACTAGGGTCAAAATCTATGCTCATGCTTTAAAACACGATTGCGAATAGCTGCAAATGATTTCCGCTCCAAGGAGGCTTTTTTAGAATTGTTACCTTCACAACATGCTCGTACCCTGTGAAATTTGTTGAGCATTACGGCTTTGTTACATGATAAAACTGTTAACGGCAACTTTTAATGTAACAATGAGTTACGTGCAGTGTATGAAGTTGAATGCGTGGGGCGACTTCCGTTAAACTGAGCTAATTGTTGCCGTTACGCACTGCATGTTGTTTTCAGTTTTAAAGAGACGGTACGCCACGCCGTCGTCCAAAGTCTTCGGAAGTTGTTGCTTTGAAAGTTTTTCAGTGTAACGTGACCTTTCGGTTGCCAATTCATTGTTGTAATTAATCAAGAAAACGAGCACATGTATTGTGTCTTTTTCAAAGAGGTAATTAAAAAACCGCAAATTGTTTGCAAGCAAATCATGTAGTGTTTTTTCAAAGGCAATTAGCGGTGGTTAAAGAAAGAGAATCTTATACCCTCGCTGAATCGCAGAACTTCACTTATCAAATTAGAGCATTATTTCACGGGTGATTTATTACGATCCACGCAAGAGCCAATAAGAATACATTTAATCACAAGGGTGATTTCCGGCTCCTAACCCTTCAATTTCAACACCACTCATCGGCTCCGTAGCGTAAAGATCAAAATTGTTCTTTCCATGTGCCTCGTTGGGTTTCAGTTAATTAAGCCACGACATAAAATAATGGTTCGATCACTTAGAAAAATGTAGTGATTATGAGTCGTTCGAAGAGAAAATAGTTTATTTTAAACCGGCCTTGAACTTGATATGCGAAATGCAGTTTCAAAATCTATCACCAAGCTTGCATCTTGGCATAAATGAAAAAAAGAAAAAAAGAAAAAGGAACACTAATGTTTTATCGGCAAAGTGTATTTCCTTTACTTTCAGATTGTAAGAAAACTAATTGAGATTTAAAAAATTCGACTTTCCTCCCTGCATTCCCAAAGCCGGAAAAGAAATAAAAAGAAAAAAAAAAGAACTCCAATCATTTGGTATAATAACTAATTCAGGCTGACGAGGCCAAGCAAAACCAGCCGTTGGTGCATGAGTCAGTTCCCCGATGCTCAAACTGGTACGCAGTCTGATTAGTCATATTTCACTCACCTTTGAAAAAAATGTTTCAACTACCTATTGTGTTCAATAAAACCCTTACCGATGATGAGCCGCCAGCCAAAGAATATCGAAGTGGAATTATAACCGATCTACTGAAAAATAATACGTGTGAAGACTGAAAGATATGCGGAAGAATTGTCGCCTTGTAAGCTTTTCCCGGCAACGCTCCGTGTAAGCAACCAAACAAAATTAACCATAAACAAAAGTTACAAATCTTTTATGAAGTGACTAAATCTGCAACAAACGCGACTCGCAGCTCATTTCTATGACGACAGGCCAATTTAATATTCAACGCTGATTTATTCGTGTCAAAGTCAATACCGTAAAGCACACACAAACGAAACAATTGTTTGCCGCGGATAAGACGCGGAAAACTTACGTCAAAGCGTATAAACAGTGTGACTTGGTAATCGTCTCAGACAAGTAATGATGAGCTATTCCTATTTTGCCTTTCGTGTCGCCGAACTTACGAGTAGTGCGAAGCAAAACTGAGCAGACAGGCTTTAAGTGGCCAAGCAGCCAAACATTCCAGACCAACTTCGCTTCCACTCTCTGCGGAGAAAAGCCCCTGGGAGCGAGGTTGGTTCTAGACAATGGGCTAGAATTACGAACAAATAGTTTTTAAGCGCATGGACGTAAAATTTCCTCACTTGCGGGATATTTATTTTAGCGTTTGCAGCAGGAGTAAAAAAGTAAGAGAAAGTCATTTATAGCTGCAACGGAGCTACAGACTTTTAAACTTAGTCCACACTAAGGACGCAAGCGGGCGTTCAAATGGAAATCGCATCTCAGTCGTAAGGGATCTGGAATTACCGTGCCAGTGTAAACCAAATGGACGTAAACTTCGTAATCATAATCACAAGAAAAAGGAAACGTTCTGATCCATACGATTACTGCAGTATCAACGCTCCATTCGACGGTGTTTGAGCAAGTACTACACGACATCGAGTCGACCACAGTTATAAAGCTAATGTCAGCTAAGCTTCAGCAGAAAAGTCAAGATACACCGCTACAATCTGTAAAATTGTGAGGGGCAGAAAAACAGACAAACAGCGCGCACACAGCCTTACGCACAAATACATATGTTAATTGTCACAAGCTTGGATCGAAAAGTCTTACGAAAGGAGTCTCTATTGCGTCTAAAGATTGTCCTTTGTCCAAGCTTTTGGTAACTCTCTTGGTCGACTCCATTGTACGCAAGCGGATTAAACACAGGACTTTTCATTTGAGTTTATTTAAATGTCTTATAATTTTAAAAGTGATTGAAGTTGTGTGTCATTTTGAAGAGAGGCAGTGATTGTTATTTTGGAAGCCTGCCATTTTAATGCAGAAAATCGACAATAAAAACGGCATTCATTCCGTGTTTTGTGACTTACGAACTTTTGTTAAAGACATAATTTATACCACCAACAGTAAAATTGATGCCACCATGCACGATGAAAACTCGGTCATTACTTTATTTAAAGAAAGACATCGTAAGACTCAACGTGAACAACGGGACTTAATATGGTAATCTGCAACGTGTTTTGTTATGCAAAACTTAGCAGACAGACGCTGTTTAATCTGACTGCTCACTGACTACGCCCGCCTTGCTTGCCTTAAACCCAGATCTGATGGGGTCGTCTTTTTACTGTAAACACATTGATGACATTTATCCAAATCCAAGTTTATTAACCCCTTGAATGATATAGAACTGACTACTTCAAATAAAATCATAGTTGGCCGCAAAAAATCTCTACTTGGCGACATAGCAACGAACGTAAATTGTGATTTCCTGGCAACTTTAACACCATAAATACCAAAGAAGCCAAAAGAACATGTATTTCTGAGAAAAGGAAATTAAATATAAAGATATATAATCATGTCCGGGCTAAAGGGATGTCATCAATTTCCAGAATGATAGGATCCGACAGTAAGCGTCGTTAAATGATACATCTTCTATTAACAGCTAGTATGACTACACTCTCTTATCTAGTACCGACTGACAGTCAATGGCTCACAAGATTTTAGCAAGCCTGTTGTTGACGTTTTCGTGTAATCAGAGAAAAAACTGGACAGGCTTTTCTTAACCAAGTAACACGAACTTTAGGCGCTAACAGCGTTCCTATTTATCATGTACAGAAAAAAAAACTCACTAAAAGAGAGGTACTAAATGAGTTGACTCGAGCTGAATGCAGTTAACGCCTCTGTTATGAAAACAGCTGGCCTCATTTCTCGTTAAATTGTTCGCATTCACAGCAGCTTCGTTCATCGTGGGATTGCTATTTGTTTTAGTGTAACTCAGTCTAGAAACCTAACTTTATCGTGAACGGATTGTTCACGTCTGTGCTTGAGTCAATGACAACAATTTTTTTTAAAAGTATACGGATCGGTGAAGTCGTTACCTTGATGTTTCGCCCAATCGAGTGATAGTCGATGTCATCTTCATCAGATCCGCTCAGTCTGAAAGCAGCAGGTTCCATCTCATCGGGTTTAGAGAGCTGTGTCAGGCCGTTTTCCATCATCAACAAACTGTGACGATTTCCAAGCCTAGCTATAGTTACTGCCACGAGTTACACTGTGAGGAGCGCGCTGTGAGACTCGCTGACTTCTTAATCCTCTCGAAAGCAGAAGACGCGGTGGGGATCGCATATCATTGGTTTAGAAATGAGAGGCAATTGTTGGCGCAATCAATGTCTTTAGGCAATATTGTGCCTAGTTCATTTACACAATGCCTTATTAGATTGGGCCGGAATGCACACAAAAGCCGGATAATCAGAGCCAGTGAGCGTAAGCAAACAAACAAACGACCATAGGTAAACACTGCGTCTTTATGAGTAGTCACCTATTTCTCTTAGGGGGATAGTTTGATATTTTAGCAATCATTTATACTGAAGGACAAAGGCCTTTCTGAGAGACCGTGTTTTATCGGGGTACATGGAATTCTGCATTTCACTAATATTGCTTCCGATAGCATGTTAACTAAAACAGCGAGATCCAAGCTCTGCTACTTGAAAGTTCATTTTAAATAAATGAAGTCTATTACTTCTTAATCTATACTACCAACTATGGTTTGAAGGAATAAGACAACACGTCATCATGTTTGTCAAACTGTACCCTTTACTTGCTGTGCTTAACTAGTTCTTTTTCTTTTTCTTGCGCACTCGCTTTCTCCTCTTTCTTTAAAAGAAGGATCAGCCATCTCCCTTCTGGCATTTCTTTCTGTGACTCGACCAATGTTTCTTTTCTGTTGTATGTGTTACGTTCAAGACCGATGTCGGAATGTAATTCACAAGGGTTTCCAAAATCCCGTAATCCTTCAGCCTTAATTAGTCGGTGGACGATTTCTCAAGATTTGGGCATTTTGTGCAAGGCATTCCCCTCACACCCTTAAGAGACTGGGTACCACATTTAGTAAGTCAAGATGGCGGACCAAACTGAGCAAAATGAGCAGAGAGTTTTGCGCGTGAACCAGGTGCCTTATCTCGCTATTAGGATGATTGAATTTAATACCATACTGTCTAAAGAAAAAGATATTGGCTGAAAGTGGACATTTTGAATCCCATTCTTAGCTTGATGCAGCTCAGCTCGATGAGGAAATTACCCACCTTTTGAGAACTCAGCTCCACAAAGCTTTCCAATACTTCGAGGTAAGGCAATATTTGTCGAAGGAGTCAGAGAATGTTGAACTTAAACGAAATTGACTTTGTAGAGAAAGAAGCCCAATACACTGAGGTGCGGAATTGCGGAAAATCAGTTTCTGTTATTTGATGGGGTGCAGTGCAAGTTTGGTGCAAGATGTTTTCCTACAATCCCGCACCTTAAAGTATTGGTTGGACGCAAGACCCCACTGGATCTTAAAATATCCGAGGAGAAGTTGTGGTCAGCTCAGCTTGAAAGGCTTCTGAATGATTGAGACCACAACTGTTTACAACTGAGCCAGATTTCAAGATGTTTAGCCAAAAGCTGCAACTCCCACTGAAGATTGAAAACCAGTGGTGCAGGATGATCTTGATGTTTGCTTCTCCTCTCTCTCTCTCTCTCTCTCTCTCTCTCTCTCTCTCTCTGTCTCTCTCTCTCTCTGTCTCTCTCTCTGTCTCTCTCTCTCTCTGTCTCTCTCTCTCTGTCTCTCTGTGCAGGCAGGTGTTCTTACAAAGTATGAAGCTGAACTTAATGCAGTTATAAGATTCCTTGTTTGGAGGGTAAGTCTGAAACTCAGAGCACATACATAAAATGCAGGAGATTAAAAAAGCTTTGATGAAGGCAACAGCCCAAAGCAAGGAAGGAAACTGTGAGAAATTGAGAAATAAGGGATGCCGGAATCTACAAGCTATGAGATGCATTAATTTTTCAAAACTCTTGCCTTATTTTGCCTTCTTAACATCAGCATAACTGCACTGATTTTCTCAGCTGAAATTGACTTTTAGAAGAGAAAAGAGGTTATATCTTTTAAAAAAGATATAACCTCTTTGGAATATTTTAAAGTTTACTTTGTTTGGAATAATTCAAATTTGCATACAGTAAGCTGAAACAGACTTTAATAACATTTCTGGGTCCCAGTTCTAAGATGTGTATCATTGAACATGAACTCATCCCCAATGCTTTTCCCTTCAAAAGTAAGAGATTTCACCCATTCACTCATTTTACGTGGAGGTTCTGTCTCTTGCATTAGTTTGAATTTACATATTTTTCAAACAGGCATGGGAAATTGGTCCTTAAACATTAGTTGGCGTGAGATCAAATTTTTCTACCAGCAGCTGTGTGACTGATGCATATTGCGTGAGAGTTGGCAGGTATACAGGACAACTATTTTCTGTAGCCAACTTTTAGAAGACTGAAGTGAAGTGAGCGGCACTTCTTGTCAGCTCACAGGAAACCCCTGGCAGTGTTTTTAATATCCTTCAGTTCTTAAACTCATCCTAATGACTTTTCAGAAAAAAGAGATTGGAATAAACCAAGCACTCAAATTGAACACTGATCTCTGAACTGATCATTTTTAGCTGTTTTTAATTTGTCTAGTTTTCAGTGTACAAATCAGATGGAACTGTTGCTCAGATTATGCTTAACATGAAATACAGCTCAGCAGGTAAGATGTTTTCACTGTTTTCTGAAGATCAGTGCTCCAAGCTGTGGCTGTTTTAGTAGAAAAAAAGGTTGGTGACTAAGATCGTGGTGAAAGTGGCCACTTTGGTAACCTGGGTTTGGCATTCATTTGTGAAGCCGTAGTGTTTTTATGACTTCCACAAAGTTGAAGTGAGATAAACATTTGCACAAAGTATTAATTATGCTCCTCTTTCTGGGTAATTTGCCACTTTTACCCTGGTTGTCTGCCTCAAAATGTTGCGTTCACCAGCAAGGCTTGGCAGCCATTAATTTCAAAGGTGAGCAATAAACCAGTGTGGTCAGCGGTATTACCCCTCCTGTAATATTACGCAAAGTGTCTCTTTTAATTTTGCAACCAATACTTCATGCCTGGCAACTGCTTTTTCCATTTAGGTCGCCAAAAGGCAACTTTGAAATGAGTTGAGCTAGGAGCACTGAAGATATGACAATCCACCCAAAAACCTGCTCAAAATTTCAGGCTATTTAAACAGTCTTAATTTGATTGCTGTTGTCTGGAAGGTGGCACTTATACAAACAAACTTCATGAAACCTTTAAATGTCATGCATTTATTTGATTCAGGGAGGCCACTCCCTAAATGCACCTTCCTCATATAAGCACCACATCATTAGGATCAAAGATGTTAAAACGTGCTGCCCTTGATTGAGAACCACACCAATCAATAGCACTGGGTCCCCATTTTTGGAACAATCCTTTTATTTTGAGGTGGTGAAAAAATACATGTAACATAGCCTGAAACCAGCTTCAAGTGGCCCATGGGGACATGCCATCACATCAAACCATGGTACTGACTTCAGGCATACTGGTGTGAAGTTTGGGGTATTTTATTTTTTCTTTTAGTAGACATTTTATTGGTCAACATATTCCTCTTATCTCTTCATAGGTAGTGGCTTAAGTCTATTACAAAAACTCCTGATTGGTGTCAGCGTTGTGGGATTGCCTTACTTGAAAGAGAGATTGGCTGAAATTAGACACGTCACAGAAAAGCTGTCAGCGTTCAATTTGGTGAGTCCAGCTCTTGAAGGCTCTGGGTACTTTGATGTAGTTCTTGTAATAGTTTTCTTTTATTCTTTAGATATGGAGATGTGTGCATGCGGGGGAAAAGTTACTTCAGTTTATCTCTGTCATCAACTTCCTTGTGTTTCTGCAAAAGGGAAGGTATCCTTTTGCAAAATTTTTATATGACAGAAAGAACTATTAGTGAGAAGAAAGTGAGGTCGGAGTTTATACATGTATGTACCCGTTGCTTATCTGCAACACAAAATGGCTCAGCCATCATCACCACTACCATCGTGATCGGGATCGTGATCGGGATCGTGATCGGGATCGTGATCGGGATCGTGATCGGGATCGTGATCGGGATCGTGATCGTCATCGTCGACGTTATCATCATCGCCATTGCCAACTGTTGTCATCATTAAATGACTTCTTTAAATAACAGGAAGAGGCAGAGTCTGGTACCGTACTCAGTGACTATGTTAGCCAATTGGCATGGAATAAGTTCTCACATTTTGTTCAGAAATTAATTCAATCTTGTCTTGAAGTAATTGGCTTGCGACTCTCCTTGTTGTAGACTTTTTAACTTTGTTTAGATATCCCTCATTGCTAGAGCGTACTCTTGGAATTCATCCAGTATTTGCACAGCGGCAATCTATCAGACAAGTGAGCTTTGAATTTATGACCAGGGAGTTACTTTGGCATGGATTTGCTGTGAGTCTACATCTACATCTACATTTATTAATTGACAACGCTTTCGCATCAAGATATCAAAAAAAAAATTATTATTTCTAATAGCTAAGAAGCAGAGATCTTTAAATGAGTACACTGCCTTTGAAATGATGACCTATCCTGGTGCACCTTATACCACTAGGTTAAGGCCCCCGCAAACGAGGAAACAATGTTGCAGCATCAATGTCTCCCGAAACGCTTCTTGCAGCGCGCAAACGAGGAAACATTACACTACGAGCAGTCCCTCTTTCGCCGCCTTAGTCCTTCGAGCGCGATCCGAAAAAAGAAAACAGGCGCGCGGAGAAATTGTTTGAATCTAAGCTTTCCTTCTTTGTTTATTCGGCAGGAATTTGTTTTCTTTCTCCTACCTCTCGTCAACATTCACAAGCTCAAGAATATGATTGTTAGACGGTTGTCAGGTCCAGTCTCTCTTGATAAGCAGCCGTCAATCAAAGTCGCGTGCCACGAGTGTGGCATCTGCACCGAGCCGCCTACTGCTCCTCACCAGGGGCAATGCGGCCATGTATTCTGTTACTACTGTATTAAGGTATGTGCAGCTGTCAATTCCTTTAACTTCCCCACTGCTCAGACGCACAGGGTTCGTACCCTTTCGCGCAAACTATTTTCAAGACTATTCCAGGACTTAATTTTGCCTAGTCTCTGGAGAAATATACGATAGACATGCCCGAATGTTTGTCTAGAGTTAAGATTAGGCTTTAAGTTTACAGAATTCCAAGTCTTTCCGGGATCCGCTGTCATTTTCCGAGACTTTCGGGACCTGGAAAACTCTGTGATAAAATTCTAGTACTTTCCAGGATTTTCAGATTTTCAGAACCCGTACAAACCCCTAACATACCTCTTGCGACATCTCCCTCTCCATACTTATCAATACGCCTTTTTCACAGGCAACAGTTTTGAGTCTCGAGAGACTGAAAACCCTTGTTTCGCCCAACGAAGGTCGTTCCCAAACTTTTCAGCTTGAGGCTCGGGGTACGAGATTTATTGTTCCTGGTCAAGACGGCCGCAGCATGACAAAAGCCTGTACAGCTACTCAGTGAGATTCGTGATACTCTGCGTAGACGTCACCGACAAACGTCATGACTTTTATTATGCTCTTGCACTAGACAGCTCTCCCTCCTTTCCCAACCCCACCTCTCCCCTCCAAAAGAAAACAAAAAAAAAAAAAATAGGAAGAAGAGTAAAGATGAAAAAGGTTCTACGTGATATTAAGTTGGAAAACGTACCACGGCTAATACCATCTCATCGCGCGGCCTTTTAAAACCGATTCGTTGGGCAAACCCTCCCGCCGTATCGATGGTTGTATACAGGACAACATCAAAAGCGACAGTACAAGATCTGTCACAGCATGCAACGCTGAGTGTTTTCGGCAGGGCTCGAAATTAACGCTCGCAAACTCGCCAAATGCGAGTCTTTTTGATAGTCTGCGAGTGAACAAAATGTCCACTAGCAAACCTTTGCAAGTTAGAATCATCCATGTCCCCCAAAAATGTCGAGAAAGCTGTTCGAACGCAAGAAGGTAGAAATCTGAGACAAATGGCGGGCGCTGAGAGAAGAGCATGTTTTGTGTTAGCAACTGGTCAGCAGTATTTCACCGAGTTTATGTACCATCGGTCTGCGCATTCGTGTGTTATTTGGGATTTGAAAACAGCTTTCATTGCTTTTTACTAGAAATTTTCATAAAATCTAATCAATTAGTCAGATATTACTTTAAAGGGAAAGCAACTTCATCAAGAATTTGCTAGTGGTTTTACCCGTTTGCTAGTAAGAAAAAATCTCACTAGCAAAACATTGCTTGTGGGCTAAAAAGTTAACTTCGAGCCCGGTTTTCGGGAAGGACTGCATGACCGCATGGGTATATACCACTGATTTCTTTGACTCTGGAAGAGCGCAGCGGTCATAGAGGCAGAAGAATGAGTGCTCAGTGCTCCTGTTTTGGGACCCACGCCGTGGGAAGAATTGTAAGCGTCACCAAGCAACCTCGTACATACATCAGTTAGAATGTGACAACTGACACTGGCCCGCGAAATGATGATGAACCACAACGCAGATGGAAGGAAGGCATCAAGCTTGTGCGAGGGCGCTCGGCCTTGTAGTAATAGTAGTGTTCCTTTAGGAATTTTTTGCTTTTTATAATACTTCCGCGAAATACTTTCGCGCAGTAGAGATTGCATCTCTTCTCAACAATATGTCATTTTCCTGCAGGCTAACAGCTTAGCCGACCCATCGTTCCCATGTCCTCTATGCGGAAAGGCTGTTGGAGATAGTATCACTCCTGTTGAAAGTACAGTTGCTCTTGAAGTAACTTGAAATTCTTTTGTGGACCACCGGGAAGTACAATAGCTGTCTGTGACGTGTTACCTCCTCATCAGAATTAATGAGGCAGTCAGCGCACGTTCGACGTGCGCCTCAACAAACAACCAGCAGGGACGCCGGCGTCAAGTAGCGTGTTGTGGTCATGCAGGAGTTGATCGGACGCGAAAGAATCAACTCCAAAAACAACACCGGCTTTGTTATTGACTTTAACCTCGCTCGACACACTCTCTGCCAAATACTCTACGCCGAGCAAACGCTTAGAATTTTTGTGAGATGTTTTCTGATAGGTAAGATGGGTTGCTTCGCTCTTCAAAGGTGGAAAAGTCATTGGAAGGAAGACCCCCCCAAAAGAAAAACAACAACAACAACAAAACCAACCGTGATCACTGCGGAAGGGACCCCAAACCAACTTCTGGAGGAGAATAAACGAGGAAGAGACACACTGTTGAATACTTTCATATCTTCTGAACTGACGTCGAGTTTTAAACGTGAGGGACTCGGCATAAAAAGCTCTTGGGAATTTCGAAAAGGACCCCCTAAATACAAATCCTTTCCGCGCGCAACCGCAGCGTAGGTTTTTCAGCGCGGCCGAGTGCGCAAGATGCCGGCGGACGTCCAGGTTTCCGTCTGATCAGTTGCTGGTTCAACTGCTCGTCTGCTAATAGCCGAGTGGTCAATTTATACTTATTTTCAAAGTGTTTCATCCACATGCTAAGAGTTCTGGGATGATCACAAGAGTAGCTGAAATAGCGTGAAGTCGTTTTTGTCTTAATTCAGTGACATTTCGCTCTGCACTTGCGTCTTTTGTCGGGGAAAATCCCTGCAAAGCAGCTGCGTTTTACCAAATTCTTGGAAGTCCATCCTCGTTCCTAGGGCCAACGATCATTTTGGTCAGCGGTAGAAAAATAAGACACATGCGGGGGCTCTGGGGACGAGAATTTGTTGGAAATCAAGACTTTTATTCAAGACCTCAACGCAACTCTCCACATCAAACGTCAACCTTACACATTTCAAATATAAACGTTTCAAACAATACTTTAAACTGTAGTTATGAAAATTATTATCGTAATCTTCTTTGCAAAATAAACCGAAGATATAAATTTCTAGTTTTGTAGTAAACTCTTTTTCTTTCAATAATTTAACAACTGCCTGCACATCTGTAACATAGTGTAAGCTTTGGAAAGTAAAGCGTGACCAAAAAGCTCAAACCACAAATATTGTGGAGGTAACGAAAAGTTAAAAGTTATAATCTCTTTTTGGCTGGATTTTGTGAACCTTGCTGCAGCAAAGGAATCACCAAGCTCAAGCAATCTGTTCAATTGTAGCTTCTGTCTGAGAAAGCGACTTCGATGAACAGGCCAGGTTTGTCTGACCTAAACGGCTTTTGAAGTCGTAAGGTCCCACTAAACTCCACTCTTGGTTTAGAGCCATCCATTTGGCAAAGTAACGCAAGGTCTTGCGCAGCCAGTGGTAGAAGAAGGCTAGCCCCAAGAGCGCGCCCGCCGACCCTAGCACGTAGAATATTATGCAGGGATCAGACACGCATCGCTGGCTCCCGTCTTTCGCTATGGAGGCCACGTTCAGCGTCATGGCAACTACAAAGGTGAACAACCACAAAATGGGAAAAGGTTTGTCCTCTGGGAGTCGCCACTGCAACAGAAAATTAATCGTTAAAGTTCATATACACCGGGGATGCCGTTTCTGGGCGATAAAAACACTTTCACGAATCGTTTGGTGATAGGGGAAAAAAAATAAACCACCAAAAAAACAAACAAAAAGAAAATAAAAAAGAAGAAAACCCCATCGCAGAATAGAGGGGCATCATTTTCTAATGCATTCCTAAAGCTGGGGTGACACACGGTTCAACATTGTGCAACATTTGTTGCTCAACAAATGCCGAAAGATGTTGCAGCAACTTGTTGAATGGACAGGGCTTGTTTCTATTTTCGTTCAACTGCGTTCAACACCGTTCAACGAGTTGAATGGCCTATTTCGGCAACATTAAAATGGCATGACATACCCCTCAACATTTCTTGGGAATGATAACCCCATGCATGCAGAATTATTATTATGGTAAAATTTAAAGTTATTCAAAGCGAATAAGTCTGAAAGGAGCGTTATTGTTTCCGCTATTGTTTAGATAAACAAAGAACTGTATGCGTAATAAATGTATGGGGTTATACGGAAATCTTTCTGCGTTTGGCATTTTTTAATAACGTCCGACATAGCTTATATATATAGCTCGTCAGGTCTTCCTCGCTAGCTGAGCATAAATTTGCATTAGCAATATTTTGGTGATGTACCAATACAGCAGTAAATATTTTATTCAAATCAGTACTGAGCAGAAAATGCATGTGGTTATTGATCAGGACTCGCTTCTACAAGCAATGCGTTCATTATACCCTTGAATCTATCTACAAGCAATGATTTATATATTTGCCAGACTGGTCAAGACTCGAACAAATTCGCAATAGAGCGAATTAAATTTCTCGTCGCATTTGTCAGTAAACTGCCGGACAACAGCTGTATAAAATGCAGACATGTCTCGACTTTGAAACAATGGGACACCTGTTGTTTAAAATCCGTGGTTTCACATGTTTACAGATTTTGCCTGAGGGTCGTATTTCCGTATAAGCCGAAAGGTCTAACACAGGAACTGCACTGATTTCTGCTGCTCTTTAACGTGCTTGGAATCCGTTGCCTTAATTAAAATAGCGCTTGATAGATTCGAATGTAAATCGGATCGGACTGCCTTTTTATCAGTGTACAACACTTCAAATTATATGCATACGGTCAATCATGCGGCACAGCCGCCAAAGATCCAGGCCCGAAAAGCGTTGACTTCTCTAAGCATTTTGTGCATCAAAGTGAAATCTCTTTTATACGTTTAACTTAATACCAGATTTTACCGATGAGGAAGTACTTAACACGTTCAGCGAATGGTCAGTCGTTCCATACTTCGTTGAGTTTGTTTTTGTGTGTGTGTTTTGCCTCCATTCCTTTTCTCGGTGGTGAAGAGCCTTGCTTTCACTTACCTTCTTCAAAGGTTTTGTCTTTCGTTTCACCGCTAAAGGATAAAGACACAGTTCACATTTGCTCATCACAGCTCTCTGCAGCCAGCTCATAAGACAGGAGTGATGGACAAATTTCACGGACCCTGTACACAAGCAAGGACTTATCAAGACTTCGGCCTCCTCGCCACTATGGCATATCCGGCAAACGTCGCTTTCGAGCTCCAAATTGTCACTTTCACAAACGTAAATAATTGTTTCTTCAGTAGCCTGAGAAATTTTGTCATCCTTTTCCGCACAATCGTTTCGTTCAGCTACACCGCCCATCTCGATGGAAACGCAGCTTCCAGGCTCGTTGTGCGCCATGTTTGAACAGTCGCCTGAAGTTCCAGCTGTCTTCATGACATCCAACGCTGTCGAAACAGTTTCTACACCATCCACTGGATCAGTGCCACGTAGATTATCACTTTTAATTCTCAGTGGAGCTGACAATGATTCGTTTTCATTTGGTTGTTCTTGGGAATCTGATGAATTATTTATGCTGCAGTCCTCTCGATACAACGAAGTTCTAGTTTCGATTTCCTCTTTGCTTTCATCGATGCCGGATGCACATTTGTTTCGCGCCGTGCCATGGTGCTGATCATTTGAAATTATCAACATTGCTTCAGTTGTTGCCGCGTTGTTTGCAGCGTATCCATGCGGAGTTACGGTTGAACTTTCAGTTTGGCTTTCCGCAATAGCTGCGATTTTGTCCTGGCCAGCGCAACCACAGCTATTCTCTTCATTTACTTGCACTTCCATTGCCAAAGAACAAAGCTAAAGTAACCTTCGAAGAGCAAAGAATAAAAAGTATAATTTAAGCACCGTTTAGCTCCGTGGTACAGAACATGGAAATATTGTCAACGACAGTCCTCCTCAACAACATTATCGCCAGGGGTGAATACTACGTACCTCCGTGCGCGAAATAGGAGCGAACTGTATGCAGTTATGAATATACGAGTTTCTATATAATATTTTAAATAAAAATAATCTCTTTGTTTGATACAGACAAGTATAAACAAGCCATCATGAAGTGACAAAAAATGTACTTGTCCATGGCCAAAAACAAAACAAAGTACGACACGTGCAGTACAAAAGGAGTGAGAAGTCGATGGTGAAGAGTCGACTGCACAATTAAGAAAATGAGTTATTTTTTTCCCAGATCAGTCCCTGTGGGGGAAAAAAAATCACCATGACAAGAACTATTCGTGTGGTTGATGATTATCGGGTTGGAGTCAATATACGTCATATTTTTATATTAAGTTGAAAAACAGGAACTCCAACGTAAAATAGGAACTACATCAATATGCCAACAAAGCTAATCTGAGAACTGACGAAATTTGAATATCACCAAAGATGTCTTTCCCACTATATTTCCGTGATGTAACTCTCTAAATTTTTACCATTTAAACTGTACCTTTCCTCCCGATTTAGTTCACTCTAAAGGCCACGCGTATATATTTCTCAAATATTAAACACGAACGCGGTCCAACATCACGCCGATGATGTCGTTAGGAAACTGTAGAAGCGGTTCCCCGCGTGTTCTGCATTGATATACGATGAAGCAAATTTCACTCCTGTACGAGTAGATGCACTTTTTATCTGGTCATGTAAAAGGACTCGTTACGAACTTTCAAAAGGCTTCCCCAAAACTTAATAATAAAAAAGCAGGAAAATACTGAGCAACAACGACCGTGTTAAACAGGAAGACGTCACTTCCGACAAGCTTCATTGGTTTCACTGGTCGAAATGATGTACACTGAAAACTGAGTTCCCGTTGAGAAGTCAGTTACAATTTACACGCACCACTGCGTTGAATGCAAACACCTGAATTTTGGGATAATTAAAAGATTCTTGGCTTAAAATAACCTATTCTCGATTTTCGCACTTTTAAGCCACAGAAATTTCAGTGGTTTTATGGTCTTTCAGACCCCGACATGTGAAGCAGCATTGTAAAGAAGCACTGTGGAGCGGCTCTCCAGAGAAACTTTCATGTGACTAACATAACCTTGGAACTAAAAAAAGTTAATAGTAATGAACTGCTCCACACAAACTATACACAAAACAAGCTTTTACTTTACCTTTCACTGCGCTCTCATGTCATTAAACAGCGTCTAAAAAAGCTCAACGAGCAAGCGTTCGTTTGCGAGCGGCAAGATACAATGCGTACTAGACAATTGGTGCGTACATTGCCGGTTTGCCTGTAGCAAAAACTAAGACATTATCGAGAAGACTGAAGCACAGTGGTACATAGGAACTCCTGAATACTGTCGCCTAAAATTCAGTATATAAACGAACATGCAAATATCGCCTTGCATTGGATCACTGAAGACATATGGAACATAAAATTGCCACCAGTAACTATTTGCATAATGAATACTGCAGCTGCCGCACAGCATAATGGCGGGAAAATCAAGTCGCGTTGTTTGACAAATTATTTACTTACACCAACCCCTATCCTGGTGCCAGAGGTTTTTCTTTGTTTTCCGCGGACAATTTTAGCCGCGAAGCGGCGACAAACCAATTTGTGTAAAAGTGTAAAAACGGGTGAAAATTGCTGTTACTGTACGTCAGCTGTCTTATTGCTGGTCCAAAACGAAGTACACTCGGCTTAACGCCAGCATGTAAAATGGTCTTTAATAAGAAACAGTGATTTACGGGTAAAATCAGCAGCTTTTTGAACGTTGCTTTCAACAGTACTTCATGAGTGTATTCAGAAACAGAAGTACGGAAGAGAACAGTGTCTTCAAGAATTATTTCAAATTGGCACTGTCTGTAGTTCACAACACGTGTAGGCCAGTGAGCTTAACTTGCCTTGAAATGGCCCTGGGAAGAGTTCTAACAAGGCAGAAATGTGGCTGTAAATATCATTAACCCAGTCCTAACGATGCAGTGGGGAAAAAAAAAACGTTGGCGTGGCATTAGCGTAATGACCGATTACTGAGGATAACTCCCGGAAAAATTCAACGCCATTTCTCGACCTCACCTCGTGTACAGCATCACATTAAAATAACGGGCAGTATCACAACTAATGCACGTTACCACCACATAAGAAGAAAATCAGTACAAACTTACTTGGCGTAGCTTATCGCGGGTTATCGACCGATCTGTGTACCCTCTTCTGTCGTTGAGTTTTCCTACAAAACAAGAGATTCAAGCTTGAATATAACGCCGATAAAAGGCTGCATGAGCGAAGAATATCTGTCACGGGCGGGAAATTTATTCTCCAAATTTTCGCACTTTCCCACGCACAATATCTAAGAGGCTCTTTCGACAACAGAAATGTTGGTTCCTGTAGAAGGTGAACACTTTCCTCTCAGGCCATCTTAATTGGCAAATAACTCGTTCACAAACTTGTTATATCGGTATCGTAGGGGCGGGAAACCCGTGGGAAAACCGCGAGAAAGGGACTTTGTCGGCTGCTGGTACCTGAAGATGTTGTCTCGCGAACCACCACATGCACCGAGAAGATGCTGATTGTTCACTATCTACCAAAACTAACAAATCCAGAAATTTCGATTGGAATGTAAATGGTAAATCTACTTTGGCGCGTTAACAAAATCCGGTAAGGTAGTAAGAAATGTCCGATAGCCTGGAAATTACGCGTTACATTTGCTTTCCTCCTTGATTTCTCTACGTTCCGGACTAGGAATATTTTGGTAAACTGTTCACACGGAACACGAGGATCGCAACGTAATTTCCCATTTGGTACTTCCTGCTTATCATTTGGAAAACCCGAGGACCAACCGGTCTCTGCTTGTAAATGGCAAACAATGCAGTCTTGAGACGTGATCAGACATTAGTGAATTCAGAGGGTGAAATTGGCCAAAAATTAAATTAATTACCCGTCTCGAGCTCTTTTTCCACCGGCGTTGAAAGCTTTTTTAACACGAGTATTCCCACAGGTGGTTTGACTCACCAGCCAGTCAAAAGCGCACGAACCAAATTTACCCGTAACGCCGTTTCTGTCGACACTGCAGGTCCCCTTTATCGACCCTTCAGATATCACTGCACCTTCAGAGGTCTGGCGTGCGTTTCTCAAAAGAGCCGAGACTTTTCGGAGCTATTTCGGGCGCCACAGTTCCCAGTCATCTTCAAAACGAAAGCGCTTCCAACCCTGAAACCTTGCCATTCTTTTTTCCTTTCCTAACTTGAAAACATGTTAAAGGACCAGCCTTCTCGAATAAACGAATCGTGGTTAGTTTACAAATGGTTTTTCAGGCTCCAAACGGGGCGTTTGCGAATCGTTCCCCAGGGTTGATATATCTCTTCTTTCTCGGTGTAGATTTGCACGTGGGCCAATACTTCGATGCCACGTGCTTGGCCAATGTTATTCAATGAACTCACTCTTAAACTACTACTGAAACACTTAAGGGATCATTCATTTGGTAAAAAATGATGATCAAGTCGGAGTAGAAATGTACGTTTGGAACCTCGTAATAATAAGTTACGAAGCTGTCTAGATGGACATTTTCCCACAGACAATACAATGATCGAGTTAAGACGTACTCGATACGAATCTAGTACTCAATAGCACTCAGTACTAGTAATTTTTCAACAGTCGTAAATTGAGTACGTGCAAAACTAAAGGAAGACTTTCCATTTCCTAAAAAAACCTACTTGTTTTCAGGAGAAATACACAAAAACTGCTTGTTTACCGGGGTAGAAATGCACACAACCAGGAGCAAAAACAAATACACGAACCCAAACAAAACCACAATTAACAGCCCGAAAGATACTGCAAAATCTTAATCATTACAATTTATGTTACTTTATTCTGACTTCTGGATGCGTTCACATTTGCTTACATTGAGCCACTCTCATTTCCTACGGTAGCATGTGAACACTGAACTTCAGACTGCATGGCTAGCGTCGCGCGATGCATCAATTAAAAAAAACGTTCAGGTGATTGGCTGAACAAATGCAAGTAATAGCCTTGGAGGGACATTTGTAAATTTCATGCAATGTAAAGAGACTGCTGAAAGAGATGTTTTTGATCAGCTTCAGTTGAGCTAGAAGAAATTCGTCTGTTCGGATTTCGTAGCTGAAAACTTAAGTGCCCGAAAAGTTGAGGGAAATCTTCCCTTCAGAAATCATGAAATTGCAATCTGAAAGTTACCTTCCGCGAAGCTCCCAGCGACCTTTTTGAGTGCCAAAAATTGCAAAAAGAACCCTTCCGAAAATGTAAGGGGCTATTTCCCCCAACCGCGAATCTTCTAAGTAATGTTTCAGTTAAGAAATCTACAGCTTTTTGGCAACATAGAACCCGAAAAACGCACACGGTTTGACTCTCCCGAACAGATATTTAACCGAAGCGTCTCGTTGGGTGCCCCTGAAAAATCTCCGTTTTCACCTTACCACACTAAAATGAAGCGTTTTCGAAAGGATGTTTTTTTCAAAAGTCTCCACTTCGAATGGGACATTTTTTCCAAACTTAAAGCTGCATGGCCGTTGATGTCTGATTCAAGTTAGTATTTGGATGTGGCCGGGACACAATTGACATCAACTCAATGATCTGAATTACAAAAAAATCAGAGCTTGACAGCTTTAGAGGATGGTTGAATTCGCTCTTCCACGCAAGGACTTGAAAATAACAGGTACACTGAGATCCTTTGTCCAGATTTACATTTCCAAGGTACACAACGCTTTCAACTAATGATGCAAGTGGAGGTTTGTAACTACTAAAAGGCCAATGAATGAAACATTCCACACCATGAATTAAGTGTTGCCGCTGGGGTTACATGCCTGTTAGCAAAGTAGAAATGGTCATTCGGATGTTCAGACCTAATGACTACATTGGTCCGCAAATAACTTGCGACTCGACGCCGGAATATTTAATTGCAAAGAAAATATGAATCGCTGACAACTTAAGTATGTTTATAGACTGTCAAGGTTTGATTCGGCTGGTTTGCGAGATGATATCAAATGCAACTTTTGAGCAGGCCGTAATGTCAATGTTCATCGATGTTTCGGTTACAAAATTCTCGAAAACTGTACTCTCGTCTACGTCCTTTGATTCACGCCGGCATGTTAAAAATGTCTGTCCGTGCATTGTGAAATTTCTAGAACCTAACAACTGTACCCCATCGAATAAAGCACAGGATTGGCATTCTGAAAGCGTATAACAAGCGAATCCAGTTCACACCAAACCTAGACTCTCGAGCCTGTCGAGGCTTTCAGTTTTATCTTCGTATATGACCAAAGCGTTAGACTCAATTTGCACCCACTTCCACTCTTTCTTTCAAATACCTTAATTGCACCCGCTACGACGGGCCGGGTGAGCCAGATTTGTTTCCTTAGCCGAGTTATACCTTGTACTTCTGTGTTAAACTTTGACACAGTTCTTGCCAACAAACATGATCTGTGTGAAACATTCATTACCTCAGAAATGGTGAAGTCCATTGTCCTAACTTGCCCCTGAACATTTACCTCGACGAACATAAATATTATCTTTGACAATTTTAGAAAAACAACACCAGGGCCGATCTCTTTTGAAATTTCGTGCTGTCTGTATATTGGCTAATTTGCATTTGCTATATAAATATCCACACCCACGACATAACCTGAAGGTCATCTCGCCATTAACTGCTTCGTGCGATGTATTGTTTTTAGAACTAACAAAAAGGCCACCCGAAAGCATAGAACTCGCTAAGTGAAGGACGGCGTTTGTGAACTAATACGTTAACAATCTAAACAAGGAAGACACTAGGGAGTAGGAAAAAAATCTGCTCCCCTTAAACGATGGTTGGAGGCTAAGAACGATATCTTTGAAATTCGGTAAACTTTATCTACAGAACGCGTTAATTGCGAAGATGATTTCCGCGTAGACATCTCACTCATCGGCGCCAATTTCACTAATTACTTCAATAGAAGCACTGCAAAAACTCTGCTGAGGCGAACTAACTGATAAATAGATGTCCTTGAGAAAACCTGATCTTAACGATAAAGCGAATATCCATCTTGTAGACCGAAAAGGTGAACAACAAACAGCTAGGGCGGGAACCTACGATCAGATATGTCAAGCGATCAACGACTACCTGTAGTCTGGCAATCTGGGGATAGAAACTCCAGAGCAATACTTCCCTGTGCCGGCCGGTAATTACTAGACTCCACATCAATGAAGTGCGACTACTAAGCCAATGTCACCCTCTGAAGCTAGTTACTTACAGTTACTTATGTTAGAGTCACTATAGTCTTTCCTCCATGAGGAAAACTTGCGGATAACACATCCCTATGAGGGTATAGAAACTGTATTTGATTTAACCTAACGTCATTCCCTGAAATTCCCTACAAACTTGTAGAATTCTTGAAATCGTTTCAAAGTGATAAGCCATCCATTGATAAACAAGCCCGTGATTTGAAACTCGGTGGTACGTTTCATAAGGAATCGATTAATGAAATAATTTTTGTTGAAAGATGCGTGAGAATAGAAATGTTACACACGCAATTTACACACGCAATTTGCACTAACGTTCTTCTCCAAGTTCACAGAAGTTACCGAACTTCTGGCGTGAAGACACCCGTTTCGAGGGAGAACAGCATAAAAATCGTTCATCTAATTGAAACTGATTCCCCTTTCAGTCCTTGTTTAGAAATAAGCGCGGCATTGATCAGCTGAGCTCGAGAAGGGGTCAAGTTGTCTATCAATACCCAACCAAAACTGTTTTATGCAAGGTCAGTCTTATGGTCAAGTACTCTTAAAATCACAAAAAGCCGTTTATTTCACGAGTTTCCGTTTTCAAAAGGACTGGACCGCAGTACATAAATAACAAAACCAACGCATGGGCAAGGCACCAGCTGCGACGCTAACTGCTTGACATACATTTCATGGACACTGAGTTTTCTAGCAAAAAATAAAAAAAATTGAATTTAGCAGAAAATCACTGGCGCTTCTGAGTGAAATTCCCAGTCCAAACAAGAAGACCCTAAAAAATTTCACAAGTCCCTGTAGCTACCACACCAATAAAAAAACTGGTTTGACGTTTTACTTTTATGAAACACCTCTATTACAAGTTTATCTATCCCTTTCTACACTCGAATAGTTCCCTTTCAGTTGAGCTTGCAAAATTGGAAATCAATCACGACCGTGAAAGACGTACAGGCAGGTGTTGGCTCAACTCACAGTTGAGTTTATGTCAAAAGACAGGAACAGCGGTTGCGTAGAGTACAAGTTTCTGTAACAGCAAAGAAACCGGTGGCTTGACTACGATTTTCGAAGAAAACTGCTCCGTTTGACCGCCTAAACATTGCATTCATTTCAGTAGTTCATGCCAAGCAACGCATCTCACACATTTTGTCGATGCCGATTGGAAACAGATGATGTCACAATTCTTGACCACCATTTTGCAAAGAGGACTTGCCAAATCTCCAGCACGTACACGAGCCAGAGATTCGAAAGAAATTTGCGACAATCACGAAAAATGCGACCTTCGTTCGACTAAGGACCTTTTCTTACATGCACGGTAACCTGGCTGGCCCGGCCGGGGGATGGATTTAATTTGTTTCCCGTTGGTTCGTGTTCTCAGCCAGGAAAATAACGGTTACTGAGATGAAAAAGCATTGGACGGCTGACGCCAGAACTAAACCGACAGCACACAAGGCATGCATAAAGCGAAGAAAATCATCTCAGTAACCGGACTGAAGTATTGATATGAATAATTCTCCAGTCCGGGTACCGGAGGTCCCAGCTGGAAAAACCGAATCTCGGCAACCGAGCAGGCGCACCCTCTCATATGAACACATACAACCTTTCGGTAACGCGCGATTTGGTACTGGGGCGAGTGTCAACTGGGCTCATGTTTAGTGGCCCTTAATGGAGGTCAAAGTTTCTACCGCTCAATCCGATGAAGAAAGGATCTGTTGAGCTTTCAAAATGCGTCACTTTTAAAGCGAGGTTTTTTCTAAAAGCTGTCGCTCAACTCGGCTTTTAATTTCTCTTTTCTGACTGCATTTTCGCCTTCTCCAAATCCTGATCTACGACTGTTCAAGCAGTTCTTTAAAAGACCATAAAAAGACCACAAAAAGACTATTGTCCTGAAGTTCTCCAATTACATGGCAGGAAGACTGGGATATTTTCGGAGGTGCGTTGAATATGCCAAAGCTGTTTCGTTGTTGCACTCAGTTCAAAGCGGCATGGCACTTCGCCTTCCTTTTCTTTCGCTTTCTTTTTTATTCCTTATTAAAAAATAATATATCTAACAGAGTCCATAGAATTGTGACGTGACAAAGGTATCTCCGCGGAAAGGCTAATCTGTATTAAGTTAAATCGATCATTATCGGGCAAGAGTATGCATCATGTTCAAGTGTTGATGTAATTTGACCAAATAAGTCCTACCTAAATTTACCCCTTTGCTCCCAAAGAGTAACTAATGGGAAGCATGTCTGTTCGTGGGCATTCCTGCACGATACTTCTTTGCTTCCACTCTTTAAAAAATATTAAATGGCAACTGGAAATGCGTTTTTTCAATCTCATAAAAAAGTGAGTGTTAAATGAGGATTTGCATTGGCGTTTCAGGTATAAGGCCAAATAGGAGGCTGGGTTATCTTAAAAATGGCGCCCCACTAGAGAGTTGGCGGACGCCAAACAGAGATAGCTATGCCTACAAATGT
>BLFK01000545.1:1379153-1430772 GCA_014634185.1 Astreopora myriophthalma
ATATATATATATATATATATATATATATATATATATATATATATATATATATATATTTATACTTCTTCGCGTGCAACCCTAATCGAGACCTACGAATATACGTTTGCTGCAGGCCTTAAAAGCCAAAAATCTCAAGTTGACAGAGTCCAGTTGCATCTGCCTGCATACTGTTCAGTTAGGAAAAAATAAATAAATAAAAACGCAGAGAGCATCCAAGTGATTAAGCGAACTTCGATTTTTTTTTAAAACACTTGTCAGCCGTTTCCACAGCTGTGACACATGGAACCTCATCGGCGCCATTAAAGGCCAGTAGACGAATCAGTCGATTATTTCTTACTTCTGTCCACGTCTTGTGATGGGCCACTAGCCGAGTATGGCAAAATCTTTTTCACGTGAATGACACTACGTTTACTCAAATAGAGACTGACTTTCGCCTCTTTCACTTCAATATAAACGGACTACTTGAAACGTTACGGGGGAAGAATATCAAACCAAACAATTTAACAGTCCTAGCACATTCAAGGCCGACAAAAGATGATCGACTCACGAGAACAGATCTAAAATCAAACTAAACGTATTGAAAATAGTTTGATCGCGCACAGTCAGTTCGGTAGTTTATACGTGTACTACATATATCTGTTGTTGAGACAAATGTATTTGATCCGTGTCATTTTGGGGCGGGTTTATATAGTTTGTTTCATCCACGAATTCCATGTTTCACCACGATTTACGACTTTTATTCGCAATTAAAAAAACCAAAAACAAACAAACAAACAAAAAAACACCGAAAATTTAGCTTCATACACCCTGTAGGCCAGCCAAGCAATCGGTTCAATTCACTAAACGCTCAAAATAATCGGATCGGATTTGAGACCTCTAACAAGAGTGCCGACTCGCTTTATAAACGACACAAGTTTTTTCGCGTTACGAGGGCTCCTTTTAAGCGGTTAGCATTTAGTAAAGAAAGCGAATTTAGCCAAAGGCAGTCAGAAATGGTGTTGAGACACCCGAAACGCCCGACTGTTCGCGGCTCTAAATGCGGTGTGTGGTCTCGCCGGACAGCGTGTAAAAAGCGTTCCAAATATTTTTTTGACAGAACTCTTTTCGCACAAATAAAAAGCGGATCTCATCTTTTACATAAGTTAATTTCCCACTAAATAGCTAATAAACATTTACCTACGACGAGAATGTCGTTCTGCCGCGTTTACGTACAACCAACCCGAGCTTGTATCATCCTGTCGACCACAACAAAGAGATCAGTTGAAAAATTTGGTTGAAAAATTTGGTTGAAAATTTCATTGCGTCACATCTGTCGACCAAACAGCCCCTTGCTTCCGAAAAACAACACCATTTATCCGCTCAGAGGCAAATTTGTTTCTTCTTACCTTGAATGTTTATGCTTAAAAGCTTCCGTCGATGTTTTTCCCACGGTGTTAGAAGATGACGTCTGCGGGTGTACTGAAACACGGCGATCAGGTTTAAGAGATCGGCGTGCTTCGATGAGATAACACAACTCGCCCCGGCTTGCCCTTCAAATTAACGAATTTTTGACAAACCGTCAACGTGCGACATATCACTACATTGTTTTTTTCAATTCCATTGTTTCGTTCTCGCGCAGTGCGACAAAAAAAAAAAGTTCTATAAAACGAAATGAACTTTTCTCTTTCTTAAATCGCCAGATATATACGGGGCGCTTTAAAAAGAGAGTGTGAGGATATTTAAAAAAAAAATGCATTGAAAGCGTACTTTCGCTTTTAGCTATTTGGAACTATGCCATCGTATGCAAATTCCACAACACGAGGTGAATCACAGCTGTTGCAGTGACCCGCTTAAACAAAAGTACATCTGCTGTTTGTTGTTATATTGTTGTATAAGTTCGGTGTGATAGTTCATGTCCGGATGAGTAGGCGAGTCTAAACAAACTCCGTGTTTTCAGCTGAGGCGCTGAACTATGGTCACAGAGTCCGGACTTCACAGACCTTTCGCTTCCTCTATGCCCCTTTATGAAACCGCACTCACCCAATTCAAAGATGGCGTGCGCTTTGTGCTTCGTAACTTGTGTCTGAGCATGTGCCAACACAATACAGCACGTGGATGCGGCCAATCAGAGGAGCGCGTGTAGCTCTTTCTGATCATCGTCACGCTTTGTGACATCTGAAAATATTAATTTAACGATAACAAAATGTGTTCCGTGATCAAGAATAGCTTCTTTAGTCCGATCTGCTGAAGGTGGAAAGAAACACAAAATGCCGAAAATCCCGATTTCACAAGGAAATAGATGGTCACAAGTTCGCAGAGTATGCAGTTTGAGCGATTGTGATCTGGGAAGTGTCACTTTGCGGACAAACCGTAGTTGGTAGAGTAACTATGGACAAACGGACTTTTTGTACCATTTTGATGATCCAGATTTCGCTATTTTGGCTGTCGCTCTTTTCGCTTTCAGCTGTTAAACTTACAGCCTCCCCAATTACTTACCCTTCATACCTTACACCTCTTGACTTGGCATAAATTAGTCACATTTTCTGGGGTCTGCACCCTGGGGCCCGGGGGCGGGTACTCCGAGAAAAATTGGGTGGGGTGTGCAGCCCGCTTCCTGAAATCCTTACCCTATTTCAGACCAAAATCTGCGATTTTTCTCTACCCCCTTTCTGACCTGACCAACAATTTGACACCCTTTCCAGCTGTTACAAGGTTGTCGCTAGGCCTAGGTACAAATATCCGGATATTTTTTTAGATATTTAGAAGCTCCTGGGATATTTAGAAAATTCCGAAATATTTAGAAAAAAATGATTAAATTTGGGATTTTGCTAAGGTTTTATTGCTTTTATGAGTTCACACATGTTTTTTTTTTCTTTTTCTTTTTTTCTTTAAAACTTCATATGGAATCTACTTTGAGGCTCAATTAAGGGTCAGCAGCTGTCGGGTTGACCTGTTCAGCGGTTTTCCTCACGAATATTACATCTCATGAGTCTTATCAAGTCTGACCCTGAACAAAATGGCAGACGCTGAAAGTTCGGAGGCTTGGTTCCTGCTGAACCTGAAGCGGTTCCTAAAGCTGAACCGAGTAGAGAAAGCACAAGAGCATCGCTTTTTGATAAACTAAGATCACCAGCTCCTAGTGATCTGTCCAGAGAAAGAAAACTAGCTGTCAACTCACCAGTTAATCGAAGAAGAGTTAGCCCCAACTCCAAGAAATCGAACGAGCCTGTAAACGTGACTGCAAGTCAACGGTTTCAAAAGATCAAAGATGAGGGCTTTGTAGTTTGCCATAATCGTGCACTGTTTTGCCAAGTTTGCCGGGAAGAACTTTCTCTAAAGAAACAAAATATAATGGTTCATGTTTCAAGTAAGAAGCGCATCTCTAATAAGAACTGGACTTGACATGCTTGAGTGCACAAACCATACCCTATTTCAGACCAAAATGGTTAAAATCGATACCCTATTACAGACCAAAACGGCTAAAACCATACCCTTTGGGGCTGCACATACCTATATAGCCCATACAAAGGAGTACCCCCCCCCCCCCGAGGCATACAGTTCCGGGATTTTCAAATTTTCAAGGTAGCTCGTTTGTTTTAGATCAGACCGGCTTTTATGAAACGTTTTGTTAAATTTGGTATGGAAGAAACTATCCATGGAATTTGTATAGCCTTAATCCAGTTGATTTTCAAAGCGTTGCTTGTTTCTCTGTTTGTTTGTTTTTCTTTTCGAAACAGAGATTACCGCTGTAAGGCTTCAGCCCTGTCCAAACGGGAAATGTTTGGCGACCAAACATCCTAAAACATTTGTTTAGTGACCAAACGTTTTATTCTTATTTTTGTTACGTCTGGCCACCTTGCTTGTTTGTTGTTTGTTTGTTTGTTTGTTTGATCTCGTTTTATCCTAGTGGGCAAAAATGCAAACAACGGATCAAACACAGTGAAACACGCGGTTTGACTCTAGGATGACCCGCAAGCATTCCGCGTGTCCCGATCCTGATGACATTTGTTTGTATCCGTGGATACGGAATCACGCGCCCTCTGTAGCGAAGAAAAATACTGCAGTCAAAGAAAACCTTTATCGAAGCCAGTGGAAACTGAAGAAAAATTGGATATGGCGTTGCTGCAAACCATTATTTATTTTTTTCTTTCGGTGCATTGAAATAAACTGACAATGAAACGTATTTAAAAGGCCCGGAAACAGTGCTTGTCGTAGCATGCAAGTCCGGTAACATGATATGACAGATAAGACAAGTGACCAAACACAAAATGCTCTGACTTCCTTTCTCTCAACCCCCATTCTTATCCTTAGAAAATCTTTACCTTTTTGCATCCATGTCGAACTTTTATGGATATACGCTGAAAAACATCGGCACATGCTTGTCAGTTGATATACACCCTTACGATGGCGAAAAGGGCCCGCGGGTAAAATTAAACTGACAGCCGTTCAAAATGGGTTTCATGCAAATATCTCCTTCGCGTTTCAAGCACTGCCAAAAACACGCTGCTCATTACACCAATCGATCAAGAAAAGTAAATTTTTGAGAAGTAAGAAATAGTGAAGATGTAATGTAGTTTGAAAATTAGAATTTGAAGTATGCACACCCAAACAGTCCCCTATAAAGCTGGGGTGCTCTTGTTAGTGTGTTAGTGTTACAAAACTTGTTTTCTTCCTTTTATCCCTTCTTTAAACCTCTCAAAATTTCATTGAAATTCGAGTGTACCCCCGCCTAAGTTCTTGGAGTAATTCGAGATGCCCTGAATGCGTATCACTTACGCGAAGCGTTCTTGGCATTTTCATCAAAAATTGTCCTAAATATAGTTGACTTTCTTGACACCTTGAGGTTTGCAAAAGTTTGATCGACAACAGCAAAGTTCTCCCAAAAGACCAAAATATTCCCAGAGGCTTCCGTGATGTTAAATCTGCCGACCAATCACAGCAGACTTGTGGTGAATCTTAAAAATTAAACGCTGGCCGTTATGACATTGGGCAGCGGAAATGCATGTCGCAGAAAACAATAGAGTTCTGCGCGATGCTCAGTTTCATTTCCGTTCGGCAGGGCGAGCTAGCGATTTCAGTGGCTGTGGTATTATGTTGTCTACAGCCGCGAGTGATTTTGGTCGGCCTATTAATAGCACCTGGACCAAAACGGCTTTCCACTGAAGAGCAGGGATCACATCGGAGACATGGAACTAGCACCTTGGGCCATGATAGAGCAACTTCACGACCTTGGGAATCTTGGAAACATCTGTTCATGACAATAGCAAATTTTCATGCTCCGTTTAAAAAGAAAAGAGTGCCAATTTCATCGCCGGCCCCCTGGCTCAACTCCGAAGTCAAACGACTAATGAGGGAAAGAGATCTCAATTACTACCAAAGACGGCCAAACCAAATGGATCGAGTATAAAAAAATCAAGAACAACCAGAATTCAGGCTACTTGCCGGGTCGCAGAGGGCCATTCCATTTAATATCCACACCCCCCCTATGAATGACAATTTCTGAGGGGGGTCACCAAAGTCATTTCTGAGGGGGTAAGCCAGTCGGCATCCTTTGATCTTGCCATTTTTTCTGAAGGGTACACACGAAATGGCCCTTTTTTCTGAAGGGGGAGTAGAAAACTTGGCTTCTTTCTGAGGGGTGTTTTGTGTCGGCACTTTGATCTTCTTTTTCTTAGGGGTTAAATTCTCAAGGATCTCATCCATAGGGGGGGTGTGGATATTAAATGGAATGGCCCAGAGGAACTCAGGGATAGCAAACCGATTAGTTCATTTTGCAACTTTATAGCGTTAGCTTCTTCTTTTCCGAGTAAGTAATTCCGATTTTACCAATTTCAAGCCCTCAAGAGTTTGTTAGACGGTTGCTTAAAGGCCAAATCACTTCCTGTGATAATTTCGCGGTTTTCAACTTACACAGGATCACGTTTCGCAAGAATTGTATACTTTCAATACGGTCTTTCCGATTCCCCAGTAGTTCGTGCGCTGTACTGTCGACTCGCTTATGACATGCAAGTGGCTACTTTGCGTGACATCTGGGCGATAGCTGATGTTTCAATTGAGATGATAAATGATGATGACGATGATGATATCAAACCGATATGGATATCGAAAAAATGCAAAGTGTTGCTAAATATCGTTCAGTGTATGATCGATACAAAATTCACATCGCTGTGCTCTTTCTTACCACATACTAATGTTCTGATCCGTTCTTAGTTTGCATTTTCTAAACACGACCCACGGTCCCGTAGCAGTATACGTTGTGAGTCTTATTGACACAGAACAGGTGCTTATGTCTTATAAGAAACGCTCGAGATTCAGAATAATATTTTTTCTAGTCATTCAAGCCATAGGCGTCATTTTTCGACCTCCTGCTGATTTCTCTTTGAAACCGCGAAAGTGAGCATCGCCCCCGTCTTCGCTTTCGGATATATTTAATATTCGCGACTTTTGAAAACTTCCCTAGCGTTGTTGTTGTGTTACTGAGCAGTACAAATATTGGTGTGGCCGTGAAACAGGTACATTTCAGGCTCAGTCGCGGCGTTGAACGCGGTAAACGTCACTTGCAAGCACGCATTACTGAAACGCTGTCCATATTTCAGCGTTTGAAATCCACCTCCCGATTCACGATCTTATTGCAGGAGTTGATGCGAACAAGATTGTTTGATTGCATTCTAAAATAAGACATTTCACCGTACTGCATGAATGGCGTAGCCAGTGCTTCTGGGTGTTAGCAGGTACGCATACAGGTCTTAACGTTTAACGCTTTCATTGCTGTGTCAAATTGGTCGTGACTGATCGAGTATACTACTGAGTTAGAGATTCGAGGCCAACATTGATTGCCTCAGAATACTTGCCACCATGTGTTTCATATAGTCACTACATATATATATATATATATATATATATACATACAATAATTAAGGTTAGAATAACTATCTGAGTGACTGAAGATAACTTTTAGGGCTAGATCCATGACCGTGCGATTGCGCTGAAAACTGTGGTCACTAGCGAGTTCGTATTGATATTCCGGTAACTAAGCGGTTGCCTTTTTACAGCTTTGTAAAAGCACGCTAAAAGATTACAAGATGGATATGGAGGTTTTTTTTTTAATCTCAAAAGAGCTACAAGGGTTTCGTAAAGCCCCATATTTGTGAACTTTTCCTTTTTTTGCTTTCAATCTATTAATTTTGAGTTAAGCGGTACGTCTGTCTGTCTGAACCAAAATTGGCGCCGGCCTATTCCACATCGTACGGGCGCGAGCTGAAGTTATTCGAACAGCCTAGTCATAAAAAAGATACAATGGATCGACTGAAAACTTCGTGAAAGAGTGTTTTGACAAAACCAACGAATTCTGACCAACGAAATAAACACTTTAGTACACGCAAGTTGAAAGCAAGCTTTCTCCCTTATTTTGGCGCCATTTCTTTCTGGGCTTGTTTTCAGTTATTAAAAGCGACGAACTATTTCGCGTCAAAGGCATACACGCGCCATCAAAATAAAATTCTGACATCCTTGTAAATAATAATTTACAAGTTTTACGCTTGAGTTGGCATCCGAAGTTATTATAATTCCTATTTATCACGTACTTTGCTATCCGGTCACCCTAAGGCCATACAACTTTCAATGGCTTTTGAATTTCTTGGCATCTAATTGGCTGTTCACACAAGAGCGATTTAAGTGTTTCACCGGCCCCGACTTAATATGAATTCGGAGTAAATTCGGCGCGTCTTTCATAAACTATGAACTTATTTAAATTTTAACGGACCCAAAGCATGCCAGCAGAACTGTTACTCGCGCAGGAAAAGTTGAACTGTACTCGACTCAAAATACAGGACGTGTGTCGCAAGCGCGCTCAAGTGACGGCACAAGTCGTAACAGATCTATAGCTCATTCGCTCAAGGGAGTATTGAGGTAAATATTTGAGAACGCATAGTACGTATAAAACAATCAGCTGCCAACACCGAAGCTCGATATGATGTGTTCATCTGGCGTACGTATGCATTTCTAGCGTGAAATTGACCTTGCCGCACGGAGACGATGTCAACGTCGGAAGCCGTTGCTTCAGTGGGAGTAGGACAAAATGCTCATTTTAGTGCAGACTCGTTATCGTCGGATCAAGAAATTTCAAGGTTACAAAGAGAAAATGACCGGATTAAGGTAATGTTATATTTTAGCCAATGAGAACTTCTTTCACGCGCGCATATAATACGAATTTTGATAATTTATTAAATGTTGTCTGGCTGCTGGATCACGAATTAGTTACTGTTTTTCATCGATTGAGTGTTAAGTGTCAAAGTTAAAAGTGAGATCTTTGCGTTCAGGTATCGTATAGAAAAGCTTTGTATTTTGATACCAACCCCTTCAAGTTTAACTGCAGTTGACTTATGTACCACTAGCAAACTTCTCAGTTCAAGTTACTGAGTATGCTACAACAACATAGCTTCTGGTTTCAAATCCGGCTTCTTTTGTTTGAAGCAAACCTGAAACTCTCGTCTTCCAATGACTTAAATTGTTTTGTTGAGGCAATGTTTATGTCAGTCTATAACGTGTCGCGCACTTCCCACAACTGGCGGACAAGAACTATCTTCTCTTTACATAGTTTGTGTTTCTTTAACGTACTAATTTGCACTCTGTTCGAACTGTTTATGTAAAGGTCACATTATTTATTCGAATATCAGAACTGAAGGTCTATAAGAAACCATGCAGTGCCAATCATCCGGCAGAATTTATTAACCGAAACTGGTTCAGTTTCACCTGTACATGCCCAGGAATCGAATCAGTACATGATAGCTTCTGCCGGCCTGCCTGCCTTATATTCATGCAAGTAGGAGTGGAATTCAAAATCGCTTGTATCGTTAGTTGAGCTTCTCGTTTGCCTCTTTTTGGCTATCTTTTTTTTCACAAATCAATCCCAAACCTTTGTTTGTCTTTCTCAAGATTATGCTGTTAAGTCATAACAAACAGAGCTTGAAAAGAAAGCAATACCGGTTCTAATTTGCATATGGGTAGGTATTGTGTGTAACGGATCGCGACCTCTATTAAGTAGTTTATTGATCCTGAAAGTGAATAGTCATTTGCGGTTAACATTAGCGGTTATTTGACTTCTTCTGGGGTTTCTACAATTGTGTTGTACGAGGTAAGTAATTGATTAAATATCAACACAAGTTTTTGGGTGCAGTATGCAACTGTGGGGGAGTTATTGCATATCGGATTCAAGAGACTGCAACGGTGATTGGCTATGCGATGCAACTGTTTTGAGCGCAAATGTTCAGGCTAGAGAAATCGTTCCACACGAAGACCTGAATGCACGACTGTCTCATGTTCAGTTTCTTGCTCTCAGCATCCAAATTGTTAGTTTCTGTTTACTTAAGTTCGTAGGAGTAGAATGAGATCCCAGTAAGGGTGTCGCGTGATTTGGAATTTAGATAATACTTAGATAACATGTTCGGATAAATCACATCACAACATTGCAGTTTCTTGTTTGTTTTAAAAGGAATACTCCCGGCGACTCAGCGAGGAAAGAATGAGGTGTGTATCATTCGTTTTGATTATATGAACGCGTTTATCTGTTTAACGACACAAACTTGCTACTGCCAAGCTTCACGCTACCTCACGGCAAGAACGGCATGCTAGCCCACATTAACCATTTAGATAACTTGCGCTCCCTAAAAATAGATCTGCGCTGTAGACTAGTTTACTGGGAGAAATTTCGCTTAGAGTTAGTCAATGTTTCAGTTTCAATTAATTAGTAAAATGAAGCAGTCGAACGCCCGGCCACCGCTATGACTACATTAGAGACCTTTAGATTGAAGTTGCGAGTACGACTACGGGTACGATTTTCCGTATTGAGCACGCCCATTAGCTTTCGAGGTCGAAATTTGTCCAAGTGGGCGTGCTTAGAACGGAAAACCCATACTCGTCCTCGTTCTCGTCCTCGTACTCCAATCTAAAGGTGCCCATTTGTTAAGCACCGCCGACAGGAGCGTCCATTTGTTTTATAACATAACATTGGGACATTGGAACTACAGAAGTCCTTTTATTGAGCTACATCACAAAAAAATGTTCGTGTAGTCTTACACGACAAGAGAAAACAAGCGCGCGAAAATTAGCACACACGTCAGCAGCGTACACCCATGGGCAAATAGTACACGCTGAATTAGCCAAACAGAGCGCGCGCTTTGCTTTAGTTATGTTATAATATGTTATAGTCTGGGTCATCAGCACAGGAGTAGGTGAGGTTATTTTTAGATTTTTTAATTCCCGTGAAAAGTGGTTTCCATGGTTGCAAGCGCTCTCCTCTGTGCAAAAATACGTGGCATAAAAAATGAGCTGTCAATCGCTGTCATGCTAGGCCACTTCATTGGATGAATTGGATGAACGTGCCTGTCTCTGTTTTTTTTTTAGCGCGAAATGTCGTTCCAAAAATAGCTCCGCCTACTCCTGTGTTGGCGTACAAACCCATGCAGTGGTGGAATTGGACACTCCTACTTATATGGGCTCCTGCCGCCGACCGGTAGCTCAGTTGATAGAGAACCGGAGTGCTGTGAGGGAGGTCGTTGGTTCAAACCTCGGGCGGACCAACACTCAGGGTCTTTAAACAACTGAAGAAAATTGACGGACAGACAGTTGAAGTAGAACAAAAGAAACAAATAGCAGAAAGTGAACAAATGACAACGTACTCCCGTACTTGCAGAAAGACCCATCTTCTCGGATAGGGACGATAAACCCTAGGTCCCGTCTCGCAGCACTTTATCATACTTGGCTCTGTGGGACGTTAAAGAGCCACTAGGCCTAGGGAGGTAATGAACCATGGCTATATGACTACCTCTAGTGCTTGGTCTTTGAAAGAGCACACTGTCAACTGATGCCCCGCTCTGTTTTGTGACCGCCACCACCTTGGTGGTGAAAGCTGATGAAACTAAACTGAACTTAAACTACTAGGTACTTTTAAACGAAGGTAGTGGATTACCCTAAACGCTAGTATCTTTCTCTGTCGTGAGAGAAAGATCATGTCGTCATACCCAGGGCTAGGGTCAGGTACAACTTCTTGCATGAAAACTGGATACAGAGAACGTATGGCGCTTGGGTGACCCGCCTCCCAGCTAGGTTGTTCCTAGTCAGTACTGCTAGAGCCTCTTTGCATGTAAAATGCTCCTAACTTAGGCTTATATCATTCCAATGACAGTACCCCGCCACAATACCAGAACGGAGATGCTTCCAAGGATCAGTTCTTAGAAGCAATAAAAAATCGGGATAATGCAGAGCGGGAAATCAAAGCCCTTAAAATGCAACTTAGCATGGCGGAGGAGACACGTGACAGCGCGCGAAGGGAGCTCATGGATGCGCACAGGAAAACGCGGGAAAACGACGAAGCTGCGGAGGTGCAAAGAAAAGAAAACCTTGCATTGAAGAGGCTCCTGAAAGACGAACAGATTGAAAAGGGCGCAATGCAAAAATCGTGTGACGAGCTTCGTGAGAAGGTGAAAGGAGCTGAAAGTGAAAGAACTGAAACGAAGCGAAGGCTCGAGGAACTCGAAAACAAGTTCCGCGTCTCCGAGGACAGTCGAGTAAGCGTCACCGGAGAGGCGAACGATCTTCGGAGCAGACTGAACGAATACGAGGCAGAACGCGTGGAAATTCGGCGGGAACTTCAGGAGGCACTACGTCAAGTGAAAATCTTAAGCAGCGAGTGTTTGCAAGGAAAGCGAGACGTGGCGGATCTCCAGGAAAGATTATCGCGCGAGGAAGCTTTGAGAGAGGAAGTGCGACACGAGGCCTACAATTTGAAGCAGAGCATTTTGCATGTAGATAGCGAGAAGGAAGAAGCAAAACAGAATGCTGCAAGGCTACAAAGAAGGTGAGAATTAAGCCGTATAGGTTGGAGTCAATTTGACTCTTTTGCTAGATAATCTGGCTTTGTGCGGATAGAGTAGCAAATGCAAACAGTACCTCGAATTGTGTGAATAGTATATAGTGACTTCTTAAACCGTCCTAACATTTTCAATCGTCCTCTGTTCAGCTATATAGAAGAAATAACCAGGCGAGACAGCAATCCCGTATTTTTAAGTCAATTTCTTTTGAGCTGAGTTACATGATTACGAGGTCTGAATTTAAGAAAAAGAAAAAACAGGTATGCGACTGCTTCGTACGAAGGCGCGTCAGGATCGTGGGCGGGATTTTCTTAAAGTGCGTAGGGTACCTTTCCTTTGGCCCTTTGCGTAAGCCTGTAACCTCTCCATGTCGCATTGCGAACAACATACTCCCTTGCGTCTTAAGACGCCTGGGTACGAGGCAGGGTATGCGACAAGAAACTGAATTCAGCCAGAAAGAGCGCGCTAAGTTGTTCACTTCAGGTGCGCATGTGCGAGTGATTCACTCGAGAGCCTGGAACTCAAATTTTGTTCTCTGGTTTTGTGTCTCTAAAGAATCAAAGAAGCTGAGGATACCTTTGCCAGCCGAGAGAAAGACTATCAAGCCCAGCTAGAGGAATACCGACAATTCGAACAGAAAGCGAAAAATAAAATGAGGGAGATGGAAAATCTTCTTGAGCAGACTACCTTTGATCGAGAAAATTACAAAGCTCAGCTCTCTGGAAATGATGGCAGAATCAGCGCACTCGAATCACAAATCTCACGAGTTGAAGCCATGAAGAATGATTGTGAATTTAAGCTGTCCAGCCTTTATTCCATCCTCCGAAGATCACTCGGCTTACGATCGCAGTCTCAACCACCGACGCCTGACGAAGATAGTTCGAAGAGGAATAAACGATCTTACCGAGGGCGAGCGCGGTCAAATTCCGGTAGGATGCGATTCTAAAGGTTTCAATCTGTAGGCTAGGCGTCAGCCTATCATATTATTTTTATACAAGAGTGAGTTAGGAAGGAGTGTTTCTCTAGGACAGTAACAAATGGACTTATTTTTAGATGCACTTTACGCGCGAAAACAAACAAAGGGCCGCCACCTTAACCAATCAGGAGAGGTCATGTCACGCGTGACTGCGTCTGTGGTTTTTCGGGGACGTGACAACTAATTTTTGCGGGAACGGGTGTGCTAAAAATAGACTCATTAGTGACTGTGCTGGGGAGCCCATCCAGGCCATAGGAACACTCTTACCTAATTCACTCTCGTTTTATAATAGTAAGGAACACGATGCTTTTGTCATTTTTTCCATTGCACTTGATTATGAGTGAAAGGAATCATTACTTCACTTCGCGAAGAGGCAGCAGATATCAGAAATATAAGCGCGTTCTCTAACGACTTTAATTGAAAGGCTATGCTTTAGAGGATTGGATAACTTACTAACACAGACGTGTTTCCGGTTCCGGCTGTTGTTTCTCGAGAAATGATAGCCGGGCAGCTACGGATTGGAATGAAGGACTATACTTAACCCTTTCGTGCCCTAGGCGTATCTCATTGGCGAGTAAAATGGTCTGGCGTTAGCCAGAGCAAAATCTGTTAAGTCACTGTCGGGCGTTAAAGGGTTAAATATTTGGCAAAACCAGCTCTTGTTGATTTGTATTCCACTGACAACTGACAGAGGATTCAGACGACATTGATCCAGACGCGGTAAAAGCCTCATTGTCCGAACTGCTGCAGAACCTGAAGGAATCAGAAAGAAAGAAAGAGGAAAGCTTAGCCAAAGTGGAGAATTTGCAGAGTTCGGTGGCTCATTTGGAGGAGGAAAGAGCTGGGCTGGACGAAAAACTCCGAACCATGCATCAGGAAATGAACCATTTGAGGGATCAGAAAAGGTTGTTAGAAGATAGACTGAACAGTGCAGAGACTGCGCTTACATTACAGGTGCGAAGTGCTAATATCACTAATGATTTTGTGCAGTGAGGGCGAACCATTGCTCCGTATCTCTCACCATCTCAATTGTTACAATTCGTCGGTAACAAAACGAGTAGAGGCCTGTGTCCGAAATGTGACCGCAAAGCATGCATGGATTGTTTGGCTGGACAGAACGGCCATGTTTGGTTCTTACATGGCCGTTATTCGGCCATTTTCTCGCCGTTCTGTCCAGCCGAACAATCCATGCATAATTTGCGGTCGCATTTCGGACACAGGCCGTTTTGTTACCGGCGAATGTTAACCTTACGACGGAATTTAGATACAATTGATTCAGAAGCTTGATTGCGAAGATTCATTGGCCGATTGTACTACAGTTTCTCCCCAGTATGATTGTCACGCAGCCCAAGTGCTACTTAAATTGAAACGTCGAAAACTGGAAACTATACGTCGTCCTTCCATTTATTGTATAGATTAGGTAGTTCAGTCAGGTTTCCCAGAAATGATAAAATGCCAAGTTACAGTATAAAGTTGAAAGAGGAAAGGGCGAACGTATGCGTGGCTAGCTAAGTTCGGCAACAATGTTCAAAATGGCGACATGGAAAAAAAAAACAAACAAGCCAAAACAAACACAAAAAAAAAACAAACAAACCACAAACAAATAAAGAATAACCAATTCTAGCTCCTTGTTAACCTCGTGACATGGGGAAAATGTAGGTCCACAATAGTAGCTACGCCGATACCAGTGCTACTTTTTGAAAGTCAGAGTGAAAAGATTTTACTTTAGAAGATTTCTTTCACTGAGTTTCCCTTATTATTTTGCAGGAAGAGGCTATCCAAAAGATTGAGCGAGAACGACAAGCGCTTTCTGAAAAACTACAAATGGTGGAAGGAACTTTGAATCTTTCCGAGAACGAAAGAAAACAGAAGGAAGAAAAGATTAAAGAACTTCAAGAGACGGGTAAGAGACAGAGAGATGAGGAAGAAACATTGCGGGCCCAGCTGGAGGTGGCATCAGGGGACCTGGCGAAGAATGAACTGCGGCTGAAAGCAGTGGATGGGGAACTACAACGACAGAAACGAATCCAAGGCGAAAAGGAAGCCGAAAATAACAAATTAAGAGAAAAAATAGCCGGGTTGTTAAAGACCAACCAAGAATTAGAAAACGATATTTCGAATTTAAAGACGGCCATGCAAAAGATAAACAGTGCTATGGCAAAAAGCGAGACCGAAGAAACACGGCTGAAGGAGAAAGTTCAAGCACTATCGATTTCGCTTAGTGAAAGCAACAGTAGTTCTCAGAATTTACAAGAGCATATTTACCAGCTTCAGCGGACGCTGGAAAACACTGAAGGAGAAAAACGTTTGCAACAAGAAAGGGTTACAGCACTCAAAGAGACAGTGAAAGACTGCAAAAACGAAAATAAGATTTTGGCTGAAAAAGTGAATTTCCTGGAGAAGACTCGTGAAGAGGCCGACCTGAGGATAAACGATTTCGAAAGTCAAGTAAAACACGTGAAATCCCTTCTAATTCAGCGGCAACAACGAGAAGATGAACTTCTTGAAAAACTGGATGGTTTAGAGGAAGAGACTAACTTTCTGAAAAGCGAGAATAATTCGTTGCATAAAGTGAACTCGTCGTTTGAGGCAGAAAAGAAAAACTTAGAAAAGAGCAACATGCGAATTGGAAAAGATGTCCAGGCACTTAAAAAAACTCTTGATAAGCTGCAAAGGGAGCGATTGGAGTTCGAGGAATCATTCTTCGAGTCAAATCAGAAAAGAGAAGCCTTAAACAGAACACTCAATGAAGCCGCAAAGGAAAATCTTGAATTAAAAGAAAAGGTGGATTCTCTGGAAAAAGTGCTCCAAGCTGCAGAGGTGAAACATACTGAAAGGTACAGTGTAGGAACTCGAGTTTCTCGTACCCTCACTAATTATTTTAACTACATATGAAAGTTCCTAGCTTCTTTCTTTCCCTGTTTCTTTCAAACTTATTAGTACCTTACCGAACCTTATACCGGGTCAGCAATTAGATCTGCCCGCCTGTCTGTCTGTCTGTCTGTCTGTCTGTGTAAATGCCACTTTCAGGACTTTTTTTAAACCCAGTCAGTAAGTCAATCAGTCAATTGGTCGGTGCATGACGTCAGTCGTTCCAAGGATCCGTCGGTTCATTAATTAGTCAAACAACAGGATCATTTAGTCAGCCAGTTAGGCAGTCTGTTAGTCAGGCGGTCATCCTGTGGATGAGTCAATGAGTATGTCTGTCGCAGTCAATCAGCCAGTACGTATAACCTCCACCTCTGATACGACAGTATGGTTATTTTGTCTTCACAGCCTGCTCGAAGTTACCGAAAAACAACAACAGGACTTAGAGAGAGAAGCCAAAAGATCACACCTGGCGTTAGAGAAAGCACAAAAAATAACAGAGAAACGAGAGAGGGCCTACAGAGCAAAAGTGGAAGCTTTGGAAAAACAGGTACAGTTCACAAGTAATCGTTGTGACTCTGTAGCATGCTGTGTTTTTTTCAACATCGATAACTGAATGACAACAGCAAGAATTCAACCTCGCAAAGCTGATCAATCTGTAAGGCCAAACATCAGAGGAAATTTAATTTTCGTTCGTTCACGTTGTGCCGGCGACCCTCTTGCCTGACGAGTATTGTAAATGTTTCAGGTTGCAGATCTCAAAGGAGAGCTTCAAAATGAACGAGAAGAGAAGATAATACAGACTAACAAGGTAGCTGTTAAAAGTGACGAAATTCGAGAGGTTCGACAATCGCTCGGAAAGTCATTGCAAGCTGTGGAAGAGGATGCCAACAATCTGCGAAGTATGCTCGGAAAATCACTTCGGAAAATCGATCGGTACACCGATGCTATCCGACGAAATGAAGCGCCAAAGTCAACCGACACAGAAGGATCAACAGTGGATGCCAGTTATGACTATAGCACAACCGAAGATACGAGGCATCTTCGCTCATCAAAGCGACGTGCACGGTCTGGGTCACAAATGAACTTAAAGGAGCGCGGCAAGGCGCTTAGCGTTTCACCCCCTGCTCGAACACCGTCATCAGAGATCATGGTACATAATTCGGAAGCGCTTCGGGAAGAATCGATACCCGAATTCTCGCCTGAAATCCATTCACCTCTCAGAAGATACCGAAGAGACAGGACATCTGTAAATTAAAACGGGAACACTTTCACAATACAAAACTGATGTAGACGTTATCTGTATAGTCGATATTTATCCCAATAACTGTGTTACGGTTAGGGTTAATTGCCCGTTCAGTCCTTGAAATACGTACTCGGCAGTCCTTATGCCATAAAATCACCCGACAAGTTTGCCATACAAAAATTTCATTCTCACACCATAGTGTTCTATTATCACTTGACCCCTGTACCTGTTTTGTATTGTCATATGCAAGAATTAATTTTTATTGTTTTAAAAATTATTTAGAGTTTGTAAAGGGATAGACTATGCCAATCATTCGCTTAATGCCAAGAGAGTTGATTGAGTATAGATAATCAACGATATTGTCTATAGTAAATATATAAATACAGTGTGCTGTTTAAAGATTTAATATACAATATTTAAGAATCACCCACCGAAGCGGAGGTGAATAGTGGTGGATATTTCCCGAGGTTTATATCGACCTACTTCACCGTCACTGAGGTGTCGGTTAAAACCTCGCATCCCGCGCGCTCGGAGGTGAATAGTACTTGGCTAATCACGTCCAAGCTAGCCAATCAGCGTGCGCGAATAGCATCAATTGCTTGTGTGGTTTATTTACTAATTATGAATGAGAACTACATACATGTATCACTTGCCCAGCTGGGAGCAACCTCGTTCCCAAGGCTTTCCTCGGCCGAGAAAAGCCCTGGGAGGTTGAGCTGGGAGTAGGCTTGCTCGGGAGTTGTGTTGCCAGAGGGGTGTTGCGCAAACCATAACTGGCGGCTGGGTCATGGCTCGCTGGTTCGTAAATAAACATAACCAGTGTGCAATTTGATTTGACTTCTTAATGGCGGAACAGCAAATGTTCTCATGCTTAACGGTTGGCTTTTCTCTAGTAGTAAATAATCAAGCTTAGCAGTAACTTCAAGCGGCAACATTAGAATCTTTCAGGCAAGGACGGAAGGTAGAGAAATGCAACAGGCACTTCACATTGGGCGAGCTCTTAGTGCTAACTTTTGTTAGCTCCGCGCGATTCTCCATTCCCCTCTGATAATTTCACTCACCGTAACAATTCAGCTGCATGAGTTCGAAGATGCTTGATCGCCTGCCATGGCTGGAGTCGCTGGACCGCTTCCAATGGACGTGAAGAAACACAAACAGGCCACTTCTTACGAACTTAGATAAGACGATGTGCACACTGTGAAAAACAGCTGACAAAACGACCAATCAATGAATCAATCAATGGATAACTTTGGCACAGATCAGGGTCCAGTTCTTCGCTGAAAGCACGATTAAAAATGACACGAAGTTTTACCTTCAGCTTGAAACCGCTTCCGAAGCTTAAGGTAATTTGGGCTGAAGGTCATGAACAAAAGTATGAGACATAATTTAAGGGCAATACCCTTTCAGTCAGTAAGGCAAAAATCTTTTAGAAGCGGCTTGTTGCCAGTACTCGCGTAAACTGTTCACTCAACACGGTTGACCCTCGCGCGAAGTCGCGAGGAGCTACGCAGTCAACCAAACACGGTAATTTGCGTGATAGGATGTCAAATGTCCGGCTGATTAATCAATTACGCAGACATGTGAATCTGTTAACAGACGCAACCTAGGTAACGAAAGAGTGGTCGAGGAATGTGATCAATTTTCATAAGTATCTACACAAACTTCAGCTGTAAATTTCACTGTCAACTTGGTGAATTTTTGTGAATCAGTCAACATTGTGTCACCATCCAATATGATGTAAACAGTCGTCTGTCAGAGTACTCGAGTGAGGTAAAGACAAAATGGCGGATATTGTTGTCAGGAATGGTTATAACGGCATTAACCGTACCAAGTGGTACAACGAAAGAAAGAAAGGAAAGCAATGTTCGTTGAGCACCAAATTACCACCGTTAGAAACAAGAGGAAACGATTTTATTCCAAGCGTGGAGGCATCGTTCTCTCCTGTGCTTCAACCATCGATTTCTACTCGCACAACAACGGAGACGAGCGACGTTGTAATTTTACTCGACGAAGACATTCGGCGAATTCGACAGCTGAGCATCAATCTGGGCATAAGTCATCAATATGAAATAGCGGAATATCATAATCGATTCCACAGTCGAACTAAACCCGTAAATTTACCTAAGATAGATGGATCGAAGAGTTGGATACAAAGTCACAACTGGATTAAGCGAATGGAAATTAGCGCAACAGGAATTGACCTTCAAAGAAGAGATCTCGCCCTCGGTAAGAAAATTGATTCGTCGAGCGTGGATTTAGACAGTTTGCCAAAGGGGCGCAAAAAGGTACTTCATCCCGTCAATATACCAACATTAGGATGTTCATACCGATTACCCGTGTTAAATAAATACATACGAGACTGACGAAAGACAGGGAGATCATGTTTGTTATATTGTTTCTCGCTCCGCTGGAAACAAACTGAAATAAGATTCCGGTGTCGTCTGGTGTCCTTCGCGAAGCAAAAAAACGTAAACTCGCTCTTTCAAGCGCAACAGCCATACACTCTCTGTGGAACTTTCGATGGAAAGGTTATGAAATGCGCCATATGATTCCGCAAAAACTGTTTCGTTTTGACTTTATCTAATAGCAAGAAACAACGAAGGTCTACCGAAACACTTATGTTACAGATGGCCAGAAATCGGGGACGGTAGGGGAGCTCACTGCGGGCGCGTTCCTTCCATTTTAAAATGAATAAGAAGGAGGTGCATCAGACATTTTTCAGTTCTGATAACTTACTTTTCCTTTGAGCAGATCTTAATCTTCTCTTCCTTCAGAAATTGCTTGATAAACTGAAAAAGAAAACAAACAAACAAACAAACAAAAAAAAAACAAAAAACAAAAAAAACCCTGTCCCACTAAGACAACCTTTGGTGTGTGTAAGCCAGTGTATGACTTCGTTCTTGCATTGTGTGTCCCGGGAATGTCCCAGGCAGGGACAATACATGTTTCCATACACCAAGTACCTACCGTAAACTCTCTATTTTTCAAAATGGCGACCATGGAAGCCTTCTTTGGTACGTATTCAGACCTAATTATGATGGTGTTGGAGTCGTCTTCCATGGTGGAAACAAGGCTCGCAAGAAACGGGCTTTTAGGACTTTTGCAATTCGTTTGGCAGAATGAATTTAACCTTTTGTGGCTGCGAATTGCTTACAATTGCAAGGTCAGTCTTTGAGGAGTTGGAACAGACGTGGTCCATTGGTGAAACAACGCTTGCCGCGTCTGTAGGATAAACTTTGCCCGACTACCATGAGTGATTTTAAGAGAGTTAAGGCAGCTTAAAGGACTAATATTTTTTGTAAGAGTTTGAGATCGAAGGTAAGTAACCTTGACTCTCTTCTAATACTTTATTTTCAGTACATACTTGGACATAATTACTGTGCCTGACTTTTTTGATTTTCCAATAGAAAGCCTTATATCGTCGTCACATTGAAAATCCTTAATTAATATTTTGTCTTCTCTGCGCATGCTTAGCCGCCATATTGTCCTCAAGTTACATGTTAATTCGCATTGAACGTGAATTAACTTGTAAATAAAGTACGGTAGCCCATAACTGTCACGGCAATAACAAAATGTAGTGCATGGGGATAAACCCACGACAAAATTAAGCAAAAAGCTCAAGGCAAAAGGAACAAACGAAGACGCTGTGGGAGCGTATACTTAGGTGTTGTTGTCCAAGGTGTAATAGAATCTGACTGTTTCAGGAATGGTTAGTTTTAGGGCTTAATCTGATGATAGCGACTACTGAGTAGTACATTCACAAAGTGTGCAAAAGAGAACAGAGGGATTTCACATGTCTCCCTCCTCTGTCAAGAACTATGAATTGTTGTTACATTTAAAGGTAATTGAACTGAGTGGAGTGCAATTTGGTGTGAAACCATACATGTGATTTCAGACCAAAATTGCACGACACAAAGTTCAGTTACCACTTTATTACATCCATTTTGAAATCACACACTTTCTTTTGTCGATGCTAATATTTATTTATCCACTTCAGTATGACGTCAGACCAAAATTTGACCATTTTGATGGGCTAAAAAAAGGTCCAAGCTAGAGCCAAAAATGGTGCGATTTGTGCCGAATAAATTACACTGCTGAGAGCCAATCAGATTGCAAGGATCACCTGTGATTTCAAAATGGGTTTAATAAAGTCAAATAACCATTGACAATAATTTTAATTCAACCATTGTGATTAGGCCTGGGAAACCAGCGAAGGAAAATAAGACCAAGACCAAAATTCTATGCTACATTCATTGTATTGCAAATTTATGATCAACTCTATCAAGTGTCATGTCTTTGATAACCTCAACTTGATTACTTCATTTACCTTTTTAATCGTTTTTATCATCATTCATCCACAAAGCTATATAGAGAATGGCCATTAAAGTGAATGCTATCATTGCTCTTGAGCAGTGCTTTTCTACAAGACCTTTTTAACACAAAAAAACAATACATAAATAATTGGCAATTGGTTCCATCTCCTCAAATATGAGTACTTTTGGCACCAAGAAGGTTAAGAACGTACTTCTAACTCCTCGAAATAAATATTAAGAACGTGGATCATATCGAAATAATGATTAAGTGCAGTAAGTGCCAGTGGTGTTATTTAGAGCAGTATTTGTGTTGACATGGCAACAAGGCCCGTCAACAATTTGTAGAACATGATTTGGCTTTGCTTTCACCATAAGAGCACAAGAGGGGCGTAACACAGTCGTATGAACAAAGCATATGCACTTGTCAAAAAATAGTGCAGTCATGAGTTCACTTCCTCTCACCACCACTAAGCACAGGGCTCGAAATTAACGCTCGCAAACTCGCAAAATGCGAGTCTTTTTTATAGTCTGCGAGTGACGAAAAGGTCCACTAGCAAACCTTCGCAAGTTAGAATCATCCATGTCCCCCAAAAATTTCGAGAAAGCTGTCCGAGCGCAAGAAGGTAGACATCTGAGACAAATGGCGGGGGCTGAGAGAAGGGCGTGTTTTGTGTTAGCAACTGGTCAGCAGTATTTCACGGAGTCTATGTGCCATCGGTCTGCGCATTCGTGTGTTCTTTGGGATTTTCATCAAATCTAATAAATTAGTCAGATATTATTTTAAAGGGGAAGCAACTTCATCAAGAATTTGCTAGAGGTTTTGCCCGTTTGCTAGTAGGAAAAAATCTCACTAGCAAAACATTGCTAGCGGGCTAAAAAGTTAACTTCGAGTCCAGAAGCACTGCTTGTGTAAACAACGACGAGCGTTTAATGTGACTTCATGCCTTCACTTACACCTGATCTCCATATGATCGCTGCAAAAACGAAAAACGTGTTCAGCGATCGCAGTGATCATATGCCACTGCGCCGATCGTCGGTAGCGACCGCGATCGCTGCAATCCCTGTGGTTGATGGAACCAATCAAAGTGTGTGGAAACTATATTGAAACCAGGAAAATGGAAACAATTCAAGACTGAAATCACACCGATCGCTCGTCCCGTTGTTGCTGTTGTTGTTGTTGTTGTTGTTTTTTCGCGCAATCACAGGGACTGCAGCGATCGTAGCCATGGCAGCGATCTTATGGAAACCACGCAAAAGGTCATCAAGGCGGCTTTGAACAAGATGCACACTTAAATTTGGCACAATTAGCAATCTTGTAAGGCCGTGTGTATATCGTTAAGCTATTTACAGTAACAGAATATTAAGTGCTAAGTTTTCAAAGTACAGAAATATTGTAAACATCACGTACAGTCCTCAGCTTAGTCAGGGGAAGGTACACTTGCTATCGTAACGTTTATTACGTTTTGATCATGATGCACCCAAAGTGACAGAATGATAATATATATGAAAATTATTTAACTTGCGGGTATCTTTCTCTGATAGCTGATTCGTTTCTAGAACTTAGCAGACTCAACCCATTAAAGCACAATGGGAAAGTTGAACAGCTTTCCGAGCTCCAACAGGAGATGGAAAAGTTAAAAATATGAAATCTTAAAGAAAATCTAAACGAGTAAAATTAAAAATAAAATCAAACGCGATATTTCATTCTTGCAAGACAGAACACTTTTCTGCAAATCCCAGCATAGGCCGCGCGAAAGTCCCGGATTCTTGCAGTGTAGATAAAGAAGTTCATGGCAGAGTTCGACAAAGCTAGAGTCCTTATCCACATGTGCGCAGGCCCGCCAGGTGTTAACAGTGACTTGCCTGTAGCAAACAGGGAGATCATCAGTGGAAACCAACACAGAGTGAAAACGCCGATAACTATGGCCAGTGTGCAAGCTACGAGTATTTCCACGCGGGCATTCACGTCTACGGACACCGGTCGAGCTCTCAATTGGTTTCTTTTGTTTTTAATTCTGTACAAATGTAGCACGATTAAAATATAAGACGTGATGACAATTAAATAACTGAGACCAAAGGTTCCGATCGCCAGGAAAGCTCTAGGAAAGGAGGCTGGAACGATGACGCCCATGATTGGAACTAAAATCGGGAAGCCCCACGACCCGATCAGCATGACCTTCAATCCATATTTGTCCAGAATGATTTCGTGTCGAAGAGGAAACACGACCGCTATGAAACGATCCACGCTGATTGCCGCCATGTGTACAACTGAAGCAGTGCAAGACAGTCTGGATAGAATCTTGTACGGGTTTTCCAGGTTTGCCGCGCAATCGTTGGAGAATGTTATCTTGCTAAGGAGTACTACGAGAAGAGGCTCACATCCCACGGTGACAATCAAATCAGCGATGGCTAAGCTGAACAGAAGGTAGTAGGAGCTTCGGCGAAGGCGTGGAGTGGTGGCCACAGCAACACAAACTAGTAGGTTGCCAAATGTTCCAAATACACCTACTAAAATGTTGGTTGTTATTAGAGCGATGCTGTGGCCCTCAGGAAGAAAACAGCTTTCTGTGGAGAGGTTCGAACTTGTTTCATTTGGGTATTCCGTTGTGTTATTCATAGCCATCTGCTCACCTTGAGTTAATGACAGGAACTAAATTCAGACGGAGCCTTTCATAGTTTACTAGCTATCCTCCTTGGTGTTAAGTGTTTCCTTTTTCCGTTTAATCAACATAATTAATGAAGCACACATAAATAACTGAGAGGATAAGCGGTAGAACAATATGGTGAAGCAATAACTTTGCTTGTTAATTAATCAGTTAGCAAAGATGATAGTTGGAGGAAAAAATGCTTAGATCATTTTACATTTTGTTTCTTGCAATTTATCACTTTTTCTGCCCCTTAACTCGTGGCAGTTTTGAAGTTCAAAATCTTTGCGTGACCTGGCTCCCATTGCCAACGCAATTGCATGATATTGAACCTTTTTTTTTTCACTTCTTGAAATTAATTTTAAACATTGCGGACTCTCCGCCAAAATCATGAAACTCCCTTATATTGGTGGAAATAAAGCGGTGTGGTTTGTGAGAAGGTAAAACACCGCTTTTACAGACGCCGTTGAGAGAAAGAGTGCACGGAATGGTCGTATATCTGCATTAAGCAGGTATTTTAGAGCAATGTAGAAAGCGGGACCATTTCTTTTCCTTGATATATGCATATGCATATGCACTGGTATCGGGTTAAAATGTTGATTTAATGCGACTGTTTGGGTGTTATCATTATTAATACATTGCCTGACAACTTAAGATGCTTAATTTAAATCATCAAGTACTTATTAATCGAACAAATGACTGAAAATGTTCGTTAAGGAATTGTCCACTTTCAGTTGGGGCATATATTTAGCTTGGATGAATTGTCTCAAGGAAGGAACAATTCCGAACGAAAGGCCGCGCTGTTTGATGTTTTTGCAATTCCACTCTTTTTTAGCTCACTTTGCTTCGGCAATAATTCACACGGAATAGAAGGAAGTTAGTGGCAATATCAAAAAGCTGCAAATCGCAACAAAGAGAATGTGCAATTGTTCCAATTGGGTGTGCTTGGGAAATTTGTTGAGCCACCAATACTTATGATTACCCGATCATTCTAGAACTGCCGCAAAGTCCGGCTTAGACTGAGTCACAAGTTTCACAGAGCTTATTTAAGTTCTATCTGCAATTTACAACGAGACTATATATTATGTGTCGCAGCGGCCCGTACCGATAAAATGCTGGAGGGAAGGTGGACGGTATCGCTTTTCGACTTAATGAGACCAAGAATAAAAAGGGACATTTCAAGCTAACAGCCACATTTTCCCCTCTGCCCATCAATCTACACAACGAATTAGAAGAATTAAGCTCATTAATCGTTTTAGAGATAGCTTTCCAGGAGTACTCAAGCAATTGTATAGCGTAGAGTCGTGATGGCATCATCTCAGCTGATATTGTTTGATGTGGAAAATAGCTAGAAAGTAATCCTATAATGCTATTGGCTGCTTTATACAAAGCTGCGATGTGTGTCCAAAATATAGACGTGTGCATGCACGTTCAAAAATTCCTGTGTCCTCCCTTGTATTTAAGAAATAGAAAACATTTTCCGTGTTTCTATCGAGTTATAGAAACACGATTATTAACGAATCAGCGCGCGTATTTTGCTTGAGCTATTTTCTAAACTGTATTACAGAATGAGAAAATTCGGCTCTTACTTCGTGTACACACAGATGACGTGAGGGAGAGCCCATTATCCGAAGCCTCCATCTTCCTGAGTCAGCTCTGTCTCGCATCTTTTTATTTGTAGAAGCACTGACACACGGCGGTTTTCGCGTCTGTTTACAATACCCAATCATAAGATAGCTATCGTAGTCCATTCTTTACGTCACATGCAGCCACACGATGGTGTTTTAATACGTCAGCTAAACCAAGAAACAATATCTAGACGGAATATAATGGCTGGCAAACAATGGTTAGCTTGGGTTCTGTCTTGTCCGGTACCGAAGTAAGCCGCCTAAATTAAAAGAGCCCAAGTCTAGAGCCACGGGTGTACAGACCGTACGCTTTCGACTTGAGATGCGGCTTACTAGGGAAAAAAAAAATAAAAAACAACGAAAGAAAGAGAGAGAGAGAGAAAGAGCGCGCGACAGCGGCCAGCGTCAGTTGCCGACTTTAATTTGGTCGTTCACGTATCGGATTCCTTTCCTTCTTTTCGTCTGAATAACTGAAAAAGCCGCTACCAGTGAGTTCGACATTGACAACGACAAAGGCCATTGTAAACGGTCCGGTGGGTAGGAAATTCAACTTAATGGGAAAAGATGCTGGCAAACCCGCAGTTACGTAATCCTAAGCAAAGTTCAAGATGGTTTTGAGGTGAACTTGAAAGCCCACAACGGCCGGGGCAAGGGTGCGAGCGAGATGCGCTAATTACTGACGCCCAGCGCGATTGAAACTAAACGTGGGAGTGGGTAAAATTGTGTACGGGCATTCCAAGTTTATTGCATAGTTGTTGACAAATTTTATGTTAACGTTACATAGGATCGCAACTAGCAGGAAACGGTACAAATACCATGATGGCCATCAACTCAATGACGCCAATAGCTTTTATTTTATTTTCATAAATTCATACTGTGGCTCTTAAATTACCTTGAGAAGCGTCCAGAGTTCTTAAATGTTAAAAAACGCAAAATTAATTATCGCGTGAAAGAGCATAGTCCAAGTTCTTTTCTCTGTCAGTTCAAGTATGTTTTTCCGTTCCATTATGATCGAATGAAACTCAAAAAGTGGACAAAATATTGATCATAGAATCTCTTGATCATCAGCAAGCAATCTTAGTTTTGTGTTGTCACAAGACGAAGAAGTTTCGATCTGTCTCATTTTGCCTTGGCCCATCAGTTTACGGTATTATCTTAGTCCCGCCAAATAATGGCCAATCAGATTGGACCTAATAACCACAACGCATCTCATTGGTCCGCAATCAAGAGCCGTACGAGGGATTGTTCGTGCTAAATGCTAAATCATGGCACAAATCTAGCAGCAGCCGGTCTAAAAATAGATAATACCGTAAACTGGTGGGCCGCATTCCATTCCAGTCGAGACTTCTGGGTTATGGACTTCCGGTGTTGTTTAACAATTTTTAGGTCGGTACCCTGTAACTCTGTAATTATGATTAACAAATATGCGAATGTATAATATAACTTCGCGTGCCACCCATCTATTTTAGCAATATTACGCCGGATTCATTTTTAAGAACTCTGTTCCACAAATGGCGACTGTTGAAGTACTGTCCTATTACTCCATGGTATCACTGTGTAAGCCAAGCATTCATTTTATCATATCTTGGGCCATCCTGCCAATGCTTGCTATGAATGACTAATCAGCAACCCAATTCTTGTTCTATGAACCCTCAATACAACCCTATCTTAAATCAGACGCGGCATAGAACGCGCGAAACGGTTTCCACAATTTCTTAAGAACCATTTAGGACTGTAACCAATTAATTATCTATTATTTACGAATTATTCAATTGATCAAGTAGCTTTGGATCATAACATGAACGTGAATCAATCTACAGACTGAAATGCTTTATAAACTTGAATGGCGCAGCCAAAGCGCGTAACCTGTAAACATTTTACGGATGCATGTGCCCACTTAGTGCTTCGGATAAATGCTTAACTCGCTGTTACTGAGAAGCCCATAACCTCGGTTCTTCTACTTTGGAATTATATACGGTGTTTACCAACTCCCGAATGGGAGAGGATTCACTAGCTCAGGCACGACACATCTTTTGGCATATCTTCGTGTAAGCATTTCGGAAATCCGGCATTCTAGCAGTGTAAATTACAAAGTTCATGGCAGAGTTCGACAGAGCTAGAGTGCGGAGCCACATATGCACTGGCCCGTTCACCTTTAATAGTGATTTACCTGTGGCGAACAAAGCCGTCATCACCGGCACCCAACAGACGGTGAACACACCAATGACTATAGCCAGCGTGCAAGAAACGCGTACTTCCACGCGCGAATGCGCATCTCCGGATCGAGGTCGTGGTCTGAGATTGCTTCTTTTCTTCTTTAAGTAAAATAAAAATGCAACGATCAGTAAATAGGAGAAAACGATGACGGCATAACTCAAAACAAAGGACCCATATGCCAGGAATGCTTTAGGAAAGGAGGCTGGAAGTGTGACGCTTAGGATAATGAACGAAATCGGGATTGCCCAAGATGCTATGATTGTTGCGTGCAATGCGCATTTGTTCATCAAGCGTCCATGACGTAAAGGGAAACACACTGCGAGGAAACGGTCCACGCTGATGGCCGCCAGATGCACAATTGAGGCCGAACAGGAAAACTTGGATAGAAACCTGTAGACCTTCTGCAGATGTGTTATTGTACAGTCCTGAAGGAACGTTCTCTTCCTAAAGGTTTCCAAAAGTATAGGTTCGCAAATCATGGTGACGATCAAGTCAGCAACTGCTAAGCTGAAGAGGAGGTAGTTAGAGCTTCGGCGCAGACGGTGATCTATAACAACAGCCGTACAAACCATTAAGTTGCCAATCGTACCAAATACACACACCAAAGCATTGGCTACCATAAGAGCGATGCCTTGATGCAATGGAAGTAAACAGGCGTCTTCTGATGAGACATTTCTTGTGTTTTCTAACGACTGGTTCATGGCCGTGTCACTTGATAAACTCGTTCTGACTGTTACCGCTAAGGGCTCAATCAATGATGCGCTGAAAGAAAATGACTAAGACAGACTGAGAAAAAGTAATTTGTCTGGGCTAAGGCAAAACATAGACCGCTTTAAGTCCGTATCGATTGCGTCACCAGCCAAACAAGTCAAAAATAAATTAGGATATTGAGTCGGATCAATTTTTTGTTGCACTGCTCACTTAAGCGTGTTCAGACAATACGACATTTTGCAACGCAATTATGCCACATAGGGGGAAAAAAGAAAGCAAAAGACGTTTAAGGTTTTTCTGAAACACTTCAGTGAGTGAAATCCTTGACAAAAAATAAAGAACTTGCTAAAGCTAAATCAAAATTCACTTATTCATTTTCCTCGTATCACTAATATGTTTTCCTATCAATTCTTCAAAAGCTAGTGGACACTAAAAACAAAGAAACCGTTCGCTGGTTTATTTAAAAACAGGGCGTCAGTTTGAAATCTGTCTTGTCAATTTTCGGAATTGCGGCAGCTACAGGCCAAGGATCGGTATCACGTGAAGGTCAATTGAATTGTAATATGTCGTGAAATTCTGCCTGAGCTGTACCCTGAATTATCTTTGCAGATCGGATTTACTAGATCGGCTACAGCAGTCCAATATATAGAAAAAAGGAAATAGGGTGCGAGCACCTTTAAAGTGATGGTCATAATGACAATACGTATTGCTCTCAAAACGATATTAGTTCTATTAAATAGACCTTGTTCACTTGTATGTTTCCGTTGTTGCCCCAAGTGTAGATATAGCCTGCAGTGCAGGAGTTTTACCTGGCTCCTGTTACGGTTTCGGTGAAGTTTTGCCGCCATAATGGCATCCGGTAATTTAATTTTGTTTTCTCCCCATGTCTCCCCTTGTTTTTCAATCCAAGATGGATGCCGGCTATGTTACAAACGAGGAGCGTTCGAACCCCAAAATGCGCCTGCACTGCAGACTAGCGTAAATGGTGTGAGGATACTCCCGAGATCGATTTGACGCTTTTCCCTATTTATTGCGAATAATTTAATAAATGAATAAAAGGAAGCTTCTTTAAAATGTGCGTACCATGATCCTGGTTCAACTTTGCACCGCCGATGATAAATGAACATAAACTAGTAGTAATCATAGATTGAAAAAGTGCGTTCGAGTATTGGTAGGTTGGAATAGTAATTTCTGAAGTTTTGCATTGAGAAGGCATGGTTTATTTTTGTTGAAGCAGACCAAACAGCAATAAAGCTGGAACCTTCCAACACGTCCGACAAACTGCGAAGCACGAGGCAGAATGCTTTGCGCAACGAAATTGTGACGTCATTCAAAATGGCGCCGAAAAGGTGAACCATGGAACGAAAAAACACGGCTCAGCTTTCACTTGCGTGCACAGGCAACCTACGCGATAACAGGTAACCCAGAAGATTAGGAAGCGTTCTTCCTTCGTCGAACGCAATTAAGTAAACAAACCTGTGGGGTTCTACCAACTTCGAACGTGGATCGGTCGGTCGTTCGGTCGCCTTTATTTACCTCTTATTTTCAGTTTAAAAATATCAGGTAATTTATCAGGTAAGCTTTCGGTTCGACCTTGTTGAGCTGCATCGTTGCTGTACTTGCGACGGATATTAGCCGCGAGAATTCAGTATTAAATAAGAAGTACATGACAAACGAAAGCGGACGTACTAGCGATCAGCTGTAAACGCCACTCCGCTCGACGAAGAGTTCTGAAACATCCATGAAGCCACTTTGATCAATTGACGCAAGTTTACATTTTTTATATTAATCGGCCGGGATATTGGCTTGAATGTAGCGAATACGCATACCAAGAAGGTGCCTGAAGATCAGTTAATATCTGTTTTGGCCTTGTATTTTCTTTTAATTTAAAGCCACTGCAATGCAGCAGTTTTTAAGTTACCCCTTGCAGGCGAATGTGACTTGAGCTTGCGTCTAGCTGAGTTTGTTTCGTGGATTCCACTCAACAAACAAACTTCAGTGCTGTTTCATTCGTTTTGTGCTTACGATTAGATATCAAGAAGGTTCCAAAAGAGCGTCGCTATTCTTTGAGTTCGATTTGAGCCATGAATTACTCATCAAACCATGATATGAATCATTCTACCTTATCCATGGAAGACTGTTTCCTTCCTCTTGCGCACGGTATCGCCCTGATCACGACCAATGCTTTCATAGGATTGTTTGGAACATTTGGCAACTTATTTGTTTGCCTGGCCGTGGCTACCAATCCACTTCTCCGTCATTGCTCGAATTACCTTCTGGTAAGCCTGGCCGTCGCAGATCTAATCGCTGCCCTGGTATGTGAGCCGCTGTTTTTGGAAGTTTTGGTCAAGAAAACGTTTTACAATGATTGTGCTCGAACTGTGGAACGTACGTACTTCTGGGCCTCGAACTTCTCCGCGGCAGCCTTGGTTGTGCATATGTCAGTCATCAGCATTGACCGCCTCATCGCCATCGTGTTTTCTCTCCGTCACAGAACGTCCATGAAGGAAGTCAGAATTAAAGCGATGCTGATAGCGAGTTGGTCGGTAACAATTGCTCTGTTCATTTTGGCCAAGTACCGTCACGCGCCAGTTGCAGAAAAGGCCTTCGTCAACTTAGCGATCTTCCTTTCCTGTTATCTTATAGTTTTAGTATCATACACGCTTATTGTGACATCACTTTTGCGGCAGAAGAGGATGAGAGACCGTGTCGGAGTTCGATCCTCTAGCGACATTAACTCACGCTATGAAACGCGTGTTGCTATTACTTTGGCCATAGTAATCATCGTCTTCACCGCTTGCTGGTTTCCTTTGTTTGTTGTCTTCGCTGCTGCTGGGAAAATGCTGGTCAAGAGGCACGGATATGCCCACTATTGGGTAAGAACGGTGACTCTGTCAAATTCGCCCATGAACTTTCTTATCTATGGATGGAGGATGCGTAATTTTCGAGAGGCTTACGCTTCAATTTTACGAAAAATAACGAGTTGTTCAGGAAGGTCACTGTTCAGATCTCGACGAGTAGCATCACTACAAAGCTAGGAATGCATCACTGTGTAAGACTTACGGAAATTGATATCCGGCATCGATTCTTCTTCGCAGTCCGAGAAGGCATTTCGGATGCAAAATATCCGATAGATGCCGCCCTGGAAGAAAGCAATGACCACAGAGAACGAAAGGTCTTTATATATTAATTGGTTGTCGAAAATCTTTGCCTGGTTGACTAGGAAGATGGCAAACTGATAGTCAAACACTTCGAATAGTCAATTTTAGGAAGAATGGTCGTGTATACGTAGGCTATAAACTTATTTTATCTGTAGGAAGATATTAACTGGGAACGACGTCAGTTCATCCGCAACAAAATTGACCACTATAACTTAATTGGAATCAGGGAACTTGAGGCATTTTTGTTCTCTGATTACTCTTCAGTGAAACGAGAATAAATCATTTTCACTCTTAACTCCATAACACAGACCAGAGTCAGGAATGGACATCTCGTTTATTGACAACTACTAATACCACGGGGTTACAGACAACAGGACTAATCCAAATAGCACGAAACAATTACAAAATCATTAATCAAATGAACCCAATTACAGCCTCATAACTAAATTCAGCTACAATACTTGCAAACGGAAAAATTAAGGTACAGCGCAAATAAAGGAAAATTTACGGTAATTCAAACGAGATTTGCCGTCGAGTGACCTTGAACTCCAATAAAACCTTTATATACCTGAATGACAAATGCATCTTAATAAACCTGATAACACCTACTGTAATCCTCACACCTTCTAGATACCATGCAGAACACAACAATTCGCGCATTCCCTAGCGCGAGAAAATACATTTAGGTCCAGCACGAATGGAAAACTCTGAGCTATGAGAGGCAGCGCTTAATATGTCCAAATGTTTGTCGCTGGAAAGATGCCACATGGGTGATTAACATCTCGCATTCAACAGTGTCGCGTCTATTTGCGTTAACAAAATGATAACTCCTTGACACATCTTAAGAGGCTCTTTGCCGTACTGAAATGTTTACATAGTTGAGCTGAGGACCCTTGACAATCGGGCATCTGTGACAAGGGGTTGGGTAGCGTCAGAACTCAACCTAGCTCAATACGTTCTGTGGAACTCCCTCTCGCCTGTAGTCTTAAACTCGGGCAAATTGTGGATTCAAAATCGGATGAATTCCTTTTATTGTTCATCTTTAAGAAAGGTCGAAATTATAGGGAAAAGCCTAATCAATGCCGCACTGTAACTCTAAGGAGGCATGCCTTTTACATGCCTTTTACAACACTAAAGTGGTACATAGAGGATATTACATGGCCGCGCGGAGATACGAAATTTCTCTTCGAGTGTCGAAAAATATTTAACTCGTTCGCCCAATTTCTCTTCGAGTGTTGAAAAATATTTCACGAGTGAGCGCAGCGAACGAGTGAAATATTTTTCAACACTCGAAGAGAAATTTCGTATCTCCAAGCGACCATGTAATTTTCTTTTTATTATATAAAATCCTCACAATACAACAAAAGATGCTTTACATGTATTCTTTATTTCAAAAACTAAGGTTTTTGAAATAAAAATGATATCACACATGTGTGGATAGGGTTTTTATCGATTTGCTACCACTCGGTATACCACTCAATTTTATATAATAATATGAAATAACTAAAGCCTAGATATAGATAAAAGCCAATTTTGCCTTTGTGATGAACATTATGAAATGGGTTTTTGCTATAGTAGCCACAGCACTTTGAAAAAAAGCACCGCTTTAGACTACGTACCCAGAAAGATACTGTACATTTACAAACGTCAATCACGTTCATCGTGATGGTACCATGTGCTGTACATATGACACCCCACTGAAGAGGCCTTCAATTAACTTTTTATTCACTAAAGCCTCCCTGGCAGGGGGGACTGACTGACCTTGAATCTCTGGTCCAGACTTATGCGAAGCATTCAGAGACTCTCCACAAGGGTGGTTCTGGTGGATATTAATAACAATTCTGTGTTAATAACATCCACTGAATCACTGGTCACGAATTATATAATGTATTCAACGACAGACCTCAGTCTCTCTTTGCCAAAGTGGTTCTAGTGGATGTTTAATTGCATGCACCAGCCAGGATGCGTCGTGGCCCAGTGGTTACGGCGTTGGATTTTCACGCGGACGTTCCGGGTTCAAATCCCGCTGACCACCAAAGATTTATCTTCGGTGATCCCAAGTTTAACTCTACCATGCTTTGTAAATAGCCAACAGCCATGCAGTGGTTGCCTCATTCTAACTGGGTCCCTTAACGCATTCTGTATATTTGCGACATTTCGGCCCGCGAATCGCCAATACCAGCCCCGATCAATTTGGATACCGGTCCACGACAGCCAATGCTGTCCCCGACAAGGCCGTGAGGGAGAGACTGAAATATCAGCCATGGACCGTATATGACAGGCCTTTCTTACTCGTAGTTCAGGGTCGCTCCACTTGGACTGGTATTTCACGCGACAGTATATAGCTCAGAATGTATTCATCGTCTCTTGCACATGGTACGGTTTGGCGTACGGACATGTGCTTTAATTTATTATATAAAGCAACGACTCGCACTCAGTCCTCGATCTCTATGTTGTTGTTTTCCAGCCACCTGTGAGCCTGCCAGGTTAAAACAGTTCAGTAAGGACCAGCTTTGATTTTTTTTCAAACCTCTGCAAGCGTTCTCTTATTATGCGCTGCGAACGTAACTGAGATATTTAAGTATGGCCGCAGATCTTTCGGAAAATCTCAATATATGTCCTTCCGAAATTCCTCATCCGCGCCCCGTAGATGAGAAAGTTCATGGCTGAATTTGAGAGAGCTAGAGTTCTGATCCACATGTGCCCTGGTCCGTACAACTTGACAAGCAATCTTCCTGGGTTTGCGACAACGGCGAACAAGGGACACCAACAAGCGGTGAAAAAGAAGATAACAATCGCTGGGGTGACAGCAGTTCTCGCTTTCATGAGACGGGACTCGGTGTGATTTGAAGGCATAGCCCTGATTTGCTTTCTTCTCTTGCTTTGCCTGGCTAGGGATATAACAATTACTGCGTATGACAGAAAAACAACAGAGTAACACAGGACAAATGACATCGTATTGATAAACAGCCTCAATCTAATAGGCAACGCAGGAAAGACTGAAATAGAGACAAAGATCAGAGGAGACGATACCCAACTGACCGTCAGCAAAATCTTCCAGCCGTTATTCTGCATAGTGGTTTTGTGGCGCAAAGGGTACACGATGGCAAAAGAGCGATCAATACTGATGGCACACAGGTGGAACACGGAGACGGATGCAGAAAAATTGGAAAGCAAAGCAAATGATTTCTCAACGCTCCAAGCGCAGTCTTGGGAGAATGTTCTCTTGCTTAGCAACACCAAGAAGAGAGGCTCGCATATCACGGTGATGATTAAATCAGCGATTGCTAAGCTAAAAAGAAGGTAGTTTGAGCTTCGGCGCAGACGAGGATTCGTGGTGATAGCCACACAAACCAACATGTTGCCAAGAGTCCCAAGCAGAGCGACCACAACGTTGGTAGATATCAGAGCAACTCCCTGAGCTGTGGGAAGAGAACAGTCGTGTAGTTTTGCTTCTAAGGAGAGGTTACAACCTGCACTGCTTGTGTTTTTCTGCGAGAAATTCATCGTCACTGGTGATATCGCTTGCAAATCAAATCTCAATGAACGCAGAAGCAAAAAATAAAAAAAAGAGCTCCAGGACTGTTTTATTTTTCTTTTCTTTTCTTTTCTTTTCTTTTCTTTTTCTTTCTTTTTCTTTTTTGAGCCGCAAATTTCTTTTTCAACAGGTAGCTATGCCTCAAACTTTGCAGAAGCGAGCATCGGTCAGAATGAAGTAAATCTCATGACAAGGTGAGTAAATATATATTTCAGCCTCGCCTCGTGACTAATATCTATTCCATTTATTTTATGTAGCACAGCTAATACTACAAATTTGATACTCAAGCTAAAGTGAGTAAGACTTGTCAATGCGAATTGTATGTGGTGTGTTCAGTTGCAGCTGTCATGGTGATTGAAACCCAAATCAAACATGAAACATAAGTAAGAAAGGACCTTTTTCAGCGCAAAGTCCGAAGGACTGATGCGCTTTTGTGGTCAGTAGGGAGCATAAGACTTCAAGTAAGAAAAGCAATGTGTCTCAGTGCAAAAATTTCAGCATGTTTCACTGTTAAGGACACAATATTGATTCATATTTGACCGGCTGTTAACTTGTAAATGTGTTAACTCCGTCTATGGATGGGTGAAGCTACATTTTAACTCTGACACGCAAAAAAGTTTGTACCGTACAAACTTTTTTCCGTGTCAGAGTCAAAATGTAGCCTCACCCATCCATAGACGGAGTTGCAATGAGTGAAGAAAAGGCAGGTGAAAAATATCCAAAAGGTCAACAGGTCCACTTCAGCTGTTCTCCCCTTTTCCCACTTGAGGAAGGGAGGGGACCGAGGGTAATTGTTGCACATTCAAACCCGCTCGCTGCCGAAGACAACTTTGCGCTATCCGTTCGGAACCGCTCGTTCTCATTCACGCGTCTGCTTTTAATTGTAATATGGATGTTCTTATTACGATGCTACCGCCCTGATGCCTTCATTTGACTATTTTCATTTGACCAAAGTATTGTAACAACCATTTAAGCTTAAAACAAATAACAACCATATTAAATCAGTACGAGTTAAACCTGTTTACACCGCACAATTAAACAAACGAGGCCATAGCCTAGTAGCAAGCAAAATTGTAACTGTCCGGTGTAAAATTCGTTAGAGCTTTGTTGAGTATTTGACTATGTTGGAAGAAAGTTGATACATTTCGTAACGGCTTCATGATAATTTTCTGGTACTCAAAATACGGATATTTATTAAGTAAACATCTTGTGTTCTTTGTCAAGACACCCTGAATTTAAATTAGTCTCAATCAAAAATTCACAAACTGTACTTCACTTCACCTCTTTTAAACACGGACGACTCTTAGTAAGGTCTGCTTTTTTTCGATTCCTTGATGCTCTACTATTCATTTAAGCCTGACGCGTGAGCGTGCTGTAGGCTTCTCAGGATACGGCATCTGGGTCGCGTGCTCGCGCAGGTGAATGGAAGAAATATAAAGGACAAAACGTGTCAAAGAAATCCTCAAGATGATAATTAACTCTCGACGCGGTGTCATCCACGAAAAAGCAATTATCTCATGATAATTTTTCTTTCATGAACTGTAATGAATTTGGGAGAAACCAACCAATTTAGCAGCAAATTTAGCCTATTGAACAACAAAAAAAAAAGAGATGCAAACGATCATGACGGCGTTGGCGGCGGAAAATTGCAACTCGCTGCCCTATCATAATATCTACTCGGCTTCGAAATTTTACTTATACAATCATAAGTACATATTATTTGACTTGAGAACGGGCAATAACATTTGACGCTGCAAAGAAATCGTAAAAAAGTGTCACTGATAATATGCATGATGACTTGCGTAGCTGTGAATGTATTTAATACGAGAAAAAAACAAACAAACAAAAAAAAAAGAGCAGCAACAACTAAAGCAGCACAAAAGGGCATGAATGCCGACTAGTTAAGATATTAAATACTTCGAGTTCATTTCCGTTCTGAAGGAACCAATATCCTTGACCTGTTTAAGCTTTGGTTTTAGTTTTTGGGGAGGTAGACCTTTCTTTTTATTTTGCCTCTTCTCCGCCTTTATCTTAAAGCCAGCACTGTCCTTGCTACCATTACAGGTTTTGTAAGGTTGAGCCTTTGATTTTGGTGTTGTATGACACTCTCTCTTTAAATCTATTTCGCAGTCTTGTCGTTCTTTCGCTGCTGACGGCGCCACTTTAGAAAATCCTTTTTTCGGGCATTCCCAAGTCCCTGTCTTTTTACAGCGAACGGGAATTAAAGGAAGATAGTTAAGCTCCCCGTCAGTCGACCCGAGGCCAGAATGTATCACCAGCGAGCAGCGAAGCCTAGAAACCGTGGCACGCAATCCTTTCAATTGTGATCTAGCCCCTGACAGGGCAGGAGTCCAATGTGGCGACACACGTTTAATTCTTTGGGTAGAAGGACCGCTTCTGTCGCGCAAAAACTCAGAACTGTCCGTCACTCTACAGCGTGGTTCATCATTCTTCGAAATCTTCGAGGGCCTTGCTGCCTTTTGATATTGTTTGTTAATGGCATCTTGATACTCTTGATAAACAGGACGGAGGATAGCATTCCCCGTGTAAGCTTGGATTAAGGGTCGTCCTCTACGATCCACTCCATGAACTAATGTAAGGAGCTGAGAATTCGAATTGCCTTCTTTTGGTTCTCTCCGATGCCACATGGCACTCAAAAACGCAAATAACAGCTCCGGCAGCCAGCGGTACGAAACGTTTATGGTCGGTTGATTAAAGAAGGTGTCACGCAGTTATAGTTGGCCGGGTATCTCGGACTTGAAACGGATGAAGCTGTTCAATAATTTCACCATCAATGGGGTTCTTGACCAAAAGAAGAATATTATAGGTATTCCGAGATAAACGGTTTTGTTTATTTATAAAAAGTCACGTACATGCAGATTTGCCTCTGGTCTCCGTTCATAACTCTCTCCACACGAAGATTCATTACCGGCACAGTTTGTTGTCTGCTTGCTTCCCGTCGAGACAGAATTCCTTAATTCTTGCTGAGGCCAACAGTCGAAGAGAGAGAGAGCCGCGAGAGCTAAGAAAAGCTTTTGGATATCAAAACTCCAGTAAACAGCCCCCGTGGAAGATCATTATTTTGAAAGGAGTTGTTTTGATAAAGGGATTGTTTGACGCAAGAATCCGGGTAATCGGCTTAAAATGCGAATTCCTTTGCGTCGGGCCAGGTTCATTCTGTTTGTAGTGAAAACCAAAAAAGTCAACACTTGTCACTTACGCCAAAGTCAAAAACTGAATAAACACAAAAGAAAGTGTGAAAAGAGCTACAACTGAAATATCATTAGTAATTACACTTGTAAGAGTATCTGTCAGGACTGTAATAATTATACATAAAGGCTGCGGGACGTTGTGTTTTCCAAAGAACTCTTTACCTTCGACATTTATCGGTGATTTGCAGCCTACAATTGCGAGCCGTAGCTCCAATGGAACGGGCCGTCAAAGCTTTCCTTTATAAGGTTTGTTTGGTTTAATTAGTTAACGGGGCTTGACAAGGACTGCTCTTAGAGCGAAAGCAAAGAAAGTGGTCTCAGGAAGAACAATAGGCCAATTACACAAGGGTTTAACAGTGACGTCAACCATAATTTTGTGACGCGTAATTCAAAATACCGTGCCGTGATGAAGGCTTACGGTTGCGTACGTGTTATTTCTCGTTGTTATGAAAGTGAGGCTAAGTCCGAAGTCGTAAACCATTTCTCCTAACTTGTCGTCACGAAGAACAATAAATCTGTGGTCAATGATTTAGTTGTTATTGTTGTTGTTGTTGTTGTTCAGTCTTCTTCTTCTTCTTCTTGTCATCAATAGTTGCATTTTAGGTAATGAGCGCAAACAAAAATATAAATAACATATCTACCTTTAACCAATACGCGGATACCACAGCTGTCCCTCTTAACACCCGTGTTGCTCATAGACCTAACGACTAAGTGACGAATCTAGCGACAGAAGCAGACCGGGAGCAGTTTATAAGATCGCGTGTTACGATTGCCAGGCCTCTTACCGGTGAAAGCGAAATGAGTTTGAACACATGACTGACAAAACACAAACGGGCGAGCTAGAAATAGTGACCTCGATAACAAAAATGCCGAACCTGCCTTAGTTATAAAAAACTAATGCTACGTACATATTTTCCTAGTTTGAAATTCGCATATGAAAAGCTTGTAATCTTTTTCCTTTGGGTGTGCAAGAGTGGAGCATTATACAACCCTCGTGTACATAAAACTCTAAAAAAGCTGGCCAACTCCAGTGAGTCTTTGCAAACAACTATCGACGTACACCTTGCAAACCAATTATTTGTAACACTAACAGGACAGAAAAACGACAGACTGAACTGTTTAATTTCAGCGGACCAAACCAGTACCATACTTTCAAGACTTTCTTAGTTAGCTTATTAGAAGGATTGACACAGGGCTTTCCTGTTCTAATTACCAAGTCTCTTGAAGGTGTTGAAACTGGTTTGAAGCGGCTCCCGTAACATCATGTTGAGCTTTACACTGTCTTATATTGTACGCGAATTAGTTCCAGCTTCCCTTGAGTACGGAGGAAAAGTAACGCAAACCGTTAGTAGCTTAGCTGAAAAGCTAGTGCATGCCCATCATCTTTGGTAGGAATTGCTATACTCAAGGATTTTACCCGGACCTGCACGGGTACCAGTGGGACCACCATGTAGAAGAATTAACTAACAATGTCATCGAAACAGCACTGCTAAATAGCTGATCGTAGCTCCCCGGATGAAGTATTTTCTTTAATAATGATAATAAACTTTATTGAACAGTAAATTGATTTAGCACTGGGGCACTGGCTGAAAACACCTGACCACAAATCAAATCAAATCAAATCAAATCCACCCATATATCAAATCAAAAGAAAATAAAGGGGAAAGACAGGGCATTCCCCATACATCCCCTTTTCCATAGGTAATAATCAAAATACTCTTAGGGTGCTTTCGATTGGGAAATCCGGATTTAGATCTTAAAATCCGGATCTTCGGATTTCCAATCGAACACAAAATCCGAAAACGGATTTCGCGATGGATTTTGTTAATTGAAATCCATGTCAGGGAAGGATTTCAATTAATAAAATCCGCGGCGAAATCCGTTTTCGGATTTTGTGTTCGATTGGAAATCCGAAGATCCGGATTCCAGATTTCCCAATCGAAAGCACACTTCGATCGACTCCCACGCTGTACAGATCCCAAGGGGATTAGGCAACAGCCAACCATATGGCGGGAATGTGTTCCGCGTGGATAGCCCACACTCGGAGAACCAATGGAATCAGAGAACCAATGGAATGAGTGCAACTCGCCTCTCGGTATTGTCTGTGCAAACTCAAGAAAAGCCAGTTTACTACAACTGTCAATAATTGTTGTAAGTTTAACACTTTCAACAGACATTAATTGTAATAATAACCTCTACGTATAACATTTGTCAGGATAAAATATCAAGTAAGTACACCTGATATTGCAACAAACTCTTAATTATTTAGAAAAAAAACGGGGCAATGTGTGGCTTGTCTTACTCCGACAACATACCCCATTCGTTCTATTTTTCTTTGTCTCATAAATCTGTTACGAAATTAGGCCTCCAGTTACTCTCCATCAATATAGTTAGTATGTTCTCACTGAGGATTCAAGTCACTTGTGCCGCTGGGCAGAGAAATGTTTTAGTTGAATTTCATTGCTGAGCCATGGTGTTAATGAAGTTTATCATGCTGAAAATTCGATAATCTGGATCCGCTGGTGATTTTGTTAAATTTCAAACGAGTCTCTGTGGGAGAACATACTTTGTGTGCGCTTGAGCAAAACAATCGATAAGGTATGCGCATAAAAAGTCTATTAATGAATAATAGGGCCACAAATGCTGCTATATAGGAAGGAAGGATCTCTGAAAACAGTAAAACAAAGCAAAATAAAACAAACAAAATAACTTAATAGACTATAGATTCCAGTTGAGAGATCTGTCCTGTTTATTCCAGAGTCCTATAAAATTATTCACAATTTTTGTAGCCTAACTTGATATTAAAACTATAAATCATACTCATATATATGTTATTTTGAAATTGTCATTCTTTTCACATTCTTCGAACAATCCGTTCTTTAGCGAGCTATTCTGCTTTCGTGACATACTACTACTGTAGAAAGGTCAGGAAAAAATCCTTTTGCACTGTAAAATCTGTTTGAATCTTTTCCTAAACTGACGACTCATGACTCCATAAATGACAGGGTTACAAGCAGAATTCAACATGGCCAGCCATGTGGTGATGGCAAAGAATTCATCGGGCCAAGAGCACTGTTCGATCAGCAAGCAAAATATTCCTACAAAGTGCGGGGTCCAGCATAGCACGAACGTGCCTACGACTATGAGCAACGTCTTCGCAGCTTTAGTCTCTCGACGCATTTTAGCTCGGGCCTGAGCGTCTTTCCTTTTTCGCAGGTTCACCAGGGCTAAAGAAGATCTGCTGAATGCTCTAAATCTGTTGGGCCCAGAAAAGCTGATGATTTTTCGTACCGAGGTTGTCGAGAACCTTTTCCTCATCCGTTTAGTCGTGGAAGTCACTATATCTTCTGTAGTTTGAGATTCGAAGTTCTGTGATTGGACTCCATTTTCTGGGTGCGCAAGAGACGAATTTGAATAAGAGCATCGTGGATCTGCCACGGGAATATTCAAAAGTTTTTTATCATCACATTCAGTTTGAATACTGTTTGTGGGTGGTATCCTTGAAGTTGACGAATTATTTAATTGTTTATTAGTTCTCTTTTCTGAGATTTCCTTGCTCGCGGAATTACCGTTGTTAGCTTGTGCACCGGCTTTTGCAATGCACCTTGCGTTACTTTGTTGCATAAATTCTTCTGCTGCAACACTGTTATTGATTAATGTTTTTGCTACTGAATCTGGTTGATCAACTTCATTTTGCAATGGAGGTAGGAAAATGACGCCAGTCTTCCTTCCGCTGTTAACCTTAATTGTCTTGGCTGACGTTGAATTCGCGCACGACGATGACGCAACGTTTTCTAGTTCGCACCGCAAGCTTCCGTCGTATTTATCGTTCTCTAACTCGGTGGTTGCAAAAACTGCGAAATCTTGGAAGCTCACAAAACTGCTATTTGTAGCACTTATGGTTTCCCCGCTGTCATAAGCGATTACTGAAGTTGGCCTCTTGTGGCTTGCGGCTGAGCATTCATTAGGCAAAGCTGATGGACCAGCGTTTGATTCCCCAAAACCCGAGTCCTTCGAATGCTCTGAGACGTCTGTGACAAGAATTTCTTTTTGTTTCCTTAATTTATGTCGATCAGAGAAATCTGCGGGCAGCGTTGTTTTGCAATCCAGTAAGGATCTATTGTCGTTTATGGAAGCCACACTTTTGCTTGAGAGCTCTTTCTGAGTTAGTGGAGCCTCAGCCAAGGTTACTCCTGTTAGATTGCCTCTACTTTCGTAGTAAGAGTTGCCGCCACTCACACTAGGTTCGTCTTTACCTTGAACCTCTCCAGTAACAGGAACAATTTTCCTAGATTGCTCCTTAGCTGTGTGGAAAATTCGTAAATAAGTGAACACCATGGCGCCAAGAGGTAGAAAAAAGCAAACAGAGAAGAGAAATAATGTGAAGGTGATGCTGCTTTCCCACTTAACCGTACAAATAGATTCTGAGCGAATGAAGGTATACTGAGACCAATCGGTGAACGCCGGTAGGCAAGCTATGAGGAGAGCGTGAAACCAAATGTAAACGATCATTCCAGCCGCTGCTTTGTTAGTTATCCAAGTCGTATACTTGAATGGGTACAGGATTGCAAAGTATCGATCAATGGAGACAGCGGCTAGCGTGAGTATGGAAGCGACACAAAACAAAGAATTTGCCATGCCATGAACTTTACACCATGTGCCCCCAAATATCCAGTCATAAGTGATAGATGATGCCAGAGTAAAGGGCATCCCGATGATAGTTAAAAGCAGGTCGGCACAGGCAAGATTGATAATGAAAACATTGGTGATTGTTTGAAGCGTCTTGTCGATGTAAATGGCGGCCAGAATCAGCATATTGCCGCCAAGAGCAACGATCATGATAATGACCATAAACGCAGCTTGGAACGCCACTGCAACGATTGGACGCGTATCCTGGGAAGAGCTATCTGCAGCATACTCCGGAAGATTGCTAGTCCCATTTAGAAATCGTTCCATCTTGTACTTTCCTTGTTCGCTGTCAACATGCTCCACAGCGCTTTTACGGCATTGTTGCTTTTAATTTAAGTGCTCATTCAAGCTTGAAGGAAACAAGAGGGTCCTACCATAACAGCGCCCTCTACCACATTACATAACTATCACACTCTTTTAGGCGGTATAATGAAATTTGTTGCATAGCGTTTGTTCGTGTAAAAAAGGCTGCTGACGTGGTACACACGCTTTGTGAGCTCCAAGATACGAACTTCGATTTGTTGTTTCTAAAGGTGCCATATTATTGAGACTCGATATTGCCTTAATTGCAAGGAATATAAGGCCTGTTCATTAAGTTGTTTATTCAAGGCGGTAAAGAAATAAAAGAACCTCTTCATTGTGTATTCGTAAAAATCCCTGAATAAATATCAGAAGAAATGTCTTTGTGTTATTGAAGGCAAATAAAAAATTTCAAACGGAAATTTGAGCCCTGTGCAGGACCTATTTATAAGAACAGACTGCTGGAAATTGTGTGCTTTAAGCTTACTAAGTAACATCGCAGACCTGAAATATTAATTAAAAGTTCGCAGAACTAAAAGGGCTTATAATCAAAAGAACTTTAATGTATAGAGTTAAGCTGGTGTCGTAGTGTACATGTACAACAGTCCTTGCGGTTTCTCGAGTCTCTACGCCCTTATATGCTGCCGGGTGCGGGAATTGATAGGTATATACTACTCAAATTTGTCTAATTGATTAGCGTATTTTTTGATATTTTTCAAATTCTTTGGCGAGCTATTGGATCAAGGATTACCTGTCATCGAAATCACGGCACTAATAAGATACATATGATGTTGATCGAATAATTCAAAGCTCTTTATTTCTGAATTGTCTGAATTCTGGGTAATCTGGGAGAACTGAGCAACTTGACACGACGTATGCGCGTTCTGTGCGGGCCAATATCTTATAATTTATAGTCAGCGTTTTACGTTATTTCTTAATCTGCTCGCCTGCGTCAATTTGTTTGGAATTTTTTTTTTCCATTGTTTGCATTGAAATCTGCGCTGGAGACTCAGACGGAGAGAATACAATGTTCCGGTTTCCCGTCACGTTAGGGCCACTATGTATATATTGTGTTAAATAACCTTGAATCAGCGGCTAGAGAGTTCAAGCTTCAATTCGGTGATGAATAAGTGAGTTGCTTCTTAGTAGCCGTGAAAGCAGCAACCGGCCGAAAAGGAGAGGAGTAACGCAATTTTGAGTCGAGGTCGGGATAAGACTTTTGATAGCGTCCACATTTTGCCGCGTCTCTACTTGAGAAAGGTTCGCCCACGCTATTTTACCTTTCGTGAAAGGTTGGTGCCATTTGAACGACACTGAGAAAACTTCTGCGCCATTAAACTGAGAGCAGCACTGCGCACTCAGCTACACTACTCAGTTGCTTGGCTTAAGTCTCGTTTCCGTTTGGGCATCTAAACACTCTGCATGAAACAATCCGACTAAATATAACTAAATACTAGGAGTAATCATAGATTACAGAGTGCGTTCTACTGGTTGGCTACTGTCCAACGAAAAATTGATACAAATTTACGATAAATTCTAATCAAGACTCTGGCATTTGATAATGGCGACAAAACTAAGGAACGCCGAAAAATCATGTCCATTCGATAACGTTTCTTTCAAATGTTTTGGGAATTAGACTGAAAGTTCTGTTCTCTTTTTTCAATTTCTATGGCAAAATGCCCTCCATCGGGGAAAGTCATTACATTTGTTTAGAATTTGTTCGAAATATCCCAATCTATAGCCGCCTGAAATTGAAGTAATGTATATTCGCCCACAGAGACCAAGCAAATGAAGAAAGAGACGAAGAAACCAATGCCAAGCCATTTCAAGAAGAAATGAAGTACTTTCAACTGGTAAGAATTAGGCAGTTTCGTTGCAATTTTGTAGAATTTCCTGCCTGCCATTTAGCCGCCGCGGATCAAGATAAGCCAACCTCCCTTGTTGCGCACACACAGTGCTCTATTTGACTACACAGTGAAAGGGAACTGCACACAGTGAGAAGAAGCTGATATAGGCCCTTTCCCATGCATATCGCAAGGTTAGCTGAGCTCTTTGCTTCAAAGAGGATTACTTTTGTGTGCTTCTATAAGTGAATTCAACGCGCTAGCTTTTTTTTTTATCAGTGTTGTGTGTATGATACGAGCGTTCCCCCATTCCAAACGGTGAGGCAAATGCTCAAACCTCATGGCTTCTGAAGATAACTGAAAAGGGCTTATTGTTATTATTATTTAAATGTCGTCACAACGCCTACCAAGTGGTACGTATCGCAACACCAGACCATTCACGCACGCGCAGATTTCATTAGAAAATTTAAACAAACAAAAAAGCAGAACCAGTGGAAGTACCTCTGGACATGTTGCCTGAGATTTTGGCCCGCGGATCGCTCTAACCAGCCTTTGGTTTACAAGGCAGCGAGGGAGAGAAATGTCGGCCCGTAGACCATACGTCACAGATCCCTTTCGTACTCACAGCTCACGGTTCCGGTTAAGGTCCAGGATTTCGAGCGATATATGTTTGGATTGTAGCAGATTTTCTCTTCCACGGATTAAGCATTGAAATAGACGGTTTGGAAAATTAGCGCAAGCGTATTTCCCAAATATGATAAGTTGCCAATTAAATGAGTTGCCTCTTACAACCGAAACCTCCGTTGGCGTCTCTGATACGCTCCACGGCCGCAATGTTTGTTTCCAAGTTACTGCTCATGCTGCAGTACGGCGTACCATCCAATTCAGTGTAGCTGTTATCATCGCAAAACACAAAAGACAAAAGTTGGATGGAATCAGTTAACTCACTTCTACAGAGTTGTGTGCGAACTTCAACGTGCTTCCTTTTCATAAAGCTGCGCTCAGTGCTAGGCCCAAAAACCTCGCAAATTGTTAGCCCTGCGACAAGAGATTATGGTGTGAATGTAGCGTATATAGTCGATGTTCACATAGGATTGGATCCATTTGGATTCGGCTCTGTGCAAAAAATAGCCTCCGATATCGAGAACGGGAGTGACACAATACTGATGTAATAAAAGTCGAAACTTGAGGTCTATTAAGAAACCAAAAAAAGGAATTGTCTTTGCACAATTACTGTTATTGTAGAGCGTTCTTTACCAAAAGATTTAAGTGTAAAAGACTTTAAAATCTAGCACATGCGACTATGGAGGCCCGTTCTGGTCAAAATTACACAAGATTTTTTGTCTGCTTATTGAATTATTTGTGTTGGCTGTTTATTTCATCTCACTGTATATATATATATATATATATATATATATATATATATTGTTACATTTTGTCGCGCCCTTTTTCGTTACCTTCCGTGAATTTTTGGCACACCCTACAAATTATTTGTTTTACAATGTACGGATTATTTTTGGCACCCTTTCTGAATAGTTTTTTTCGTACTATCTTTGAATTATTTTTGGTTACCCTCCATGAATTATTTTTGGTTACTGTCAAATTAATTTTTGGTTCCGTGATGCACTGCGTGCCTGTGACTTCCGCCAACAGTGTTCCCTCGTTCCCAGGGTCTTTGCTTATTGCAAGATGGCGGTCACTGTATCATCATAAGGAAAAGTTTGTTATTTGATCAGTTCTTCTTAGCGATATTACGATTTCAAGACGAAATGTCAGCAGAGAGAGGAATGAAAGAGGATTTCAACTCTTCATGCAGAACTTGAAGGGAGTAATAAGTCTTTTTCTCGCTCCACAAGATATCGCGTGGACGGAAGAGTTGAAAGGGCAAACCTCTTCCTACGTCTGATTTAAAATCTTCGTCGGGCGTAATGTTGGCCCGCATGTTATATCTTAGGCTTTGGGGGCATGTGCCTTTCTCGAGGTGGGTCTGTAGTAGACCTATTGAGTTCTTAGATTTGTCTGTCTTATCTTGAATTGAAGTTTGATCATCATGATCTAGGCGGGCCTTCTTTGTGCCTGCGCCTGTTGGCTTCTCTGAGTTGTTCCCTCGAGGTCGTTTAGTTCCCTTGCTGTGGGAGGATTTATACTGCCTGCTCGATTTGGCTGAATGACGGTTCCATTGCTGTTTGTCGTTCTTCTTCGTAGGCGCTTGGGTGTTGGGGGTTTCTTCTTCGCTTTCAGTATGGGAACCTTCGTCTTCCTCTGGTTGTTGTTTAAGGAGGAATTCTTCGTCAGCTTTGCTCAGGTCGCATGTGTCCATTGCATCGTAGTCTTCGCCTTCTAAGAGGCCTTCGGCTTTTAGCTTGACTTCTGCCATAAGTAAATTAGTGCCAAGGCAAGACTGCAGTTTCGATTCTCAAGCATATCTCGTCAGTTGCCAAAGGGATTTCTTATAGCAGTCAGAGAATTACAATTCGAGTTCGCACAGCTTCCTCCATGATTTTATCATAGCAAGAAGAACTCGATCAAGTGTTCGCGCGTTAGACACAAGTCACAGGCGCGCAATGCATCACGGAACCAAAAATTAATTTGACAGTAACCAAAAATAATTCATGGAGGGTAACCAAAAATAATTCAGAGACATTACGAAAAAAATTATTCAGAAAGGGCGCCAAAAATAATCCGTACATTGTAAAAAAAAAATAGTTTGTAGGGTGTGCCAAAAATTCACGGAAGGTAACGAAAAAAAGGCGCGACAAAATGTAACAATATATATATATATATTGTTTAATTTTGACCAGAACGGGCCTCCATATGCGACGGTAAGCTATTTTCTTGTATCCCTGCCGACTTCTTGCTGATTAACATACCAGCAGGGCCCGGAATTCCCGCACATGACTTTATCACATGATCAGTTGTTCAAATATCGCCAAGTGATCTTTCTACCTCGATCTTGTATGCGAAAAAGCTGTGTTTAACCGTGTATAGCCATGCGAAGCTGTATACTGTCCCGTACAGCACTGCACAGCTGTGTATAGCCCAGTGTGGCAGTGCAGAGCCCTTTATCACCCTGTGTAGTTCGGTATAGCGCTGTACAGCCCTGTTTATTATATACTCAACAAAATATCTCGTTTCTGATTGGCCAATGGCGAATGCATAAATAGCTTACAGAGTGCAATCCCGGTTATAGAGTGCAATACGGAAGTTGCTATGAAAACACCGTACAAAGTAGCGCGTTTGAGTAATTTTGTTGAGAATATAATAAATAAAAAATCGTATGAACCTGCTCGTGCATTTCGTGATTTATGGTCACTCGTGATGTTTTGAAAGTTCTCAAATGGCACTCGCCTGCGGCTCGTGCGATTTTGAGAACTTTCAAAACATCACTCGTGCCCATAAACCAAATAACCGTGGATAGCTCTGTATAGCCCGGTATAACCCGATACAGCCCTGCATAGCAGCCTGTTATACCCTTATATAGCCCTATATAGCATTTGGGGGGGGGGGGAGTCTATGTTCACTTGTTCCTTTTACTGAAATGATTTTGGGTTAGACTGAAGCGATAGACTGTTGAAAAATCCAAAGTTATCTCTTTCCACGTTAATTGGTAATGTAAACAATCTTGGAGGAGTAGTGAGTCGTTCATCATGAATAGGCCATTTCCGAATTGCTGTTTGCCTCTGTTTCAAAGCGAGTCTTGGTGCTAAACCATTCAAATGATAATGAGTTTGATTTGCATGAAAATACAAAACTCATTTGCATTTGAATGGTTGTGCACCAGGACTCGTTTTGGAACCGAGGCAAACAGCAATTCGGAAATGGTCTATTGGGTTCGAGGAAGCCAGATCAACACATTTTATCTTTTCTCCTGCCCTTACCATTTCGGGAACGAAACACTATTTCTATTTGAAATAGCTCCTTGTTGATCCCTAAAATGCTGCTTTGTTCCTTTGTTTCCTGGGATGTTTTGTTATTGTTGCCCTGTTCCCCCGGGGGGGTGGGGTACTCCCTTATAAGGGCTTAATGGGGACGTGCGGCCAGCCAGGGTATGTTTTTCGGGATTTTTGTCTCAAACAGGGTATCGAATTTATCATTTTTTGTCTTAATCAGGGTGGCGATTTATCAATTTTTGTCTTAAACTGGATATCTTTTCTTGGACGATAAACAGCATATTGACTTCCGTTGACTTTGGCATTGATAATGTCTTAAACAGGGTATCAAAAATCGGAATTCTGTCTTAAATAGGGTTGGAAAATCAGTGATATTTGTCTTAAACAGGGTCAGGGTATGAGGGGCCGCGCCACACCTCCCCACCCAGGGACATATCGAGTACCCCCCCCCCCGGGCCTGTTCCCCTGTTCCCCAGTTCAAATTAGCCATGTTCTTTTATTCCGCAAATCCCCTGGTAAATGCTTCACTTTAGCGACACGGATCAGAGAAAATCGAAAAAGTCGTAAACTGGGAAAGCCACGCACTAAGCAATTGAGCTGAGTATTTTAGTGAGTTATTTGCATCAGGAGCCCATGGGCTCCTGTTTGCATTTACAATTAATGAATAGTACAGGTGTTCAGAAGCTTGCCATCACGCACCACGCACACAAAGAGACACGCGGTGATGAATAAACACGGGTCTTATTACTCATGTCACTGTTTTGTTCGTTGCACCTCCATTTCGTTGCTCCTTCAACATTATGAAGCGATTTGTTAAAAAAAAAAGACTATTTAGTTTTTAAATGGAATGACAATCAATAAAGTAGCTCATGTCGTTAGTGGAATGCCAACAATGTTTCCTTTTGGGTCTAATTGTTTAATCGCCTGAGGCATGCGAAGCAACATGATCCGTCACCTACAGTAAATATTGACCCCACTGGAAAGTAGATGAACACGCAGAAGTGTTGCTTGGCAAACAACGGTCCAAACTACGTCACATCGAACAGCACGTTTCAAGTCTTCAAGTTACGAGCTTTGCGATTTTATGCCGGACGAAATAATAATAATTTAATAACCTCTAAACACGATAAGAGTTCACATCTCGGTCAAGAAAGCGCGCATGATGGTTAATACGTCGTGACAGCTATTTCACTATGCGAAGAAGCAAAGTTAGTTTGGGCAGGGTGCGAGACGTTCATGATCTATGGATTGAGAAGGGACAATCTTCGAGGGACATCTCCATCATCCAGTTGTACGACAGGGAATCAAAGGCCCAAAGGGATAGACAGAAGAAAATCATCGAAATACAGAGAAGAGCAAGGCGAAAGGACGAGTCTAGTCGAAAATTATTGGAACTGCAAGAAAGGGCTGCAGAAATACGAAAGAATTCTCAAGCAAAAGCTGGATTTAATATCGTGAGATTGCCTCCCATTGAAAGCCCCATCAAACCTTCAAGGCGAGGATTAAGAAAGCGAGCGAGCGTAAAAGAGCCACTTAATGAACGCTTATTGCCAGACATCGAAGCTCGCAATACATCAAAAGTTGTTAACTCTCCAGCAGCCCGACATCTTGAACCTTCGCGAGATCCAAGGTTTCAGAGTTTAATTTCGGCTTTATTGACAAGTGAAGAACATTTTGGCGACTTACAGCGATTTGCACCACCAAAAAAGGAAATCAAAAGACTGCCGCGTTTCGGAATTGGCTATTAAAAGGCTGAAAAGCAGATATCCCAGCTTCTGACGCTAGCTGGCAATTTTAACCATAAACGAGCTAATTTTCGGAGCAACTACAGAATACAGGGCCACACAGGGCCAGCACATGCAAATTAGTTAGAAGCTTTTGTAGAACGAGACACACAACAATGGGAGCTTTTGTTATTCAATGATATGGAAATAAGTGGCCCTGTATTCTGTAGTATTCTCTTCCCGTTTAATTGCTTTATTATTGACGTAGAAACTGGCGCATTTCATTGAAAAAAAATAATACTATACGCCTAAATTAGAGAATGCAGGGTCACTTATTTCCATATCATTGCTTCGTTCTAATTTGCCTAATTTGCATGCCGTGGCCCTGTGTGGCCCTGTGTTCTGCAGATGACACTATACTACCACAATTATTTGCTTTATTTCATTTTGAATGTATTGAATGATTTAATTTCAATTATCGTGACAGCTTGTTGCTGTAAATTAAAGTAAAGTAGGTTCACCGCTGTGCTGAATCTACTCAGATCACTCGGCTCATCCTCGGTGTACAAACCTGTGAAACTCGCCGATGACGTAACCCAAAGAGCAAAACAAAAGAGCAAACAAAAACATGAACTTAACAATAACCTAACCCCATAACACGAGCTGACGAAACAAAGAAAATTATTCACAGGTTTTTACACCGAGGTAAACCCGATCACTCAGGTGCAACCAGCTGTCGACCACGATCATTTACCGTTTGCATTTGCACGGAAAATCGAGTTGGTTTTATAGGAGGTTTGCAACCAATCTC
>BLFK01000545.1:1466271-1481271 GCA_014634185.1 Astreopora myriophthalma
CATTGACATTGACATTGAAATTCAAGGAGCCATAATGTAATACTTAAGAGCTCCATCACAAAGTTTTCTTCAGACGGATATTTTTTTTAACTATTTTTAATTTGTTCTTAGCCATGTTTTATGAGAGATGTGAATATCAATCTTAGCATTTTAGTAGATCATATATTGAGTCGTAAGTTATATTAAGGTCCAGGACCTAGGCTTCCAAGGAAACACAATTGTTGCAGTTCGCAGTCAGTACGCCTGTATAGATGCAGAATAGGCTCCTATAATCACAGTCGTCTTCCTGTAGACAGAGTTTAATAAGTTGCAGTAATTTAATTAGATACTTTTTTATTTCACTGTTGATCTTTTTAGAATGTTGTATACATTATCTTAGTTGTTATTAAAGTATTATTATTATTATTAATTATTATTATTATTATTATTATTATATAATTATTACTATATAATTTCTCTTCCTGCCAGTCCTGTGCCTTTCATATGGCTTTATATAGACAATGTACAGCAATTGTTTTCCCCCAAAATAAAGTCGCTTATTGAGGTGGTTTTGCCTTTACGAAATTAGAAGTAATGGCTAACGGCGCAACAACGCCTTGTGTTACAGAGTTTAACTTGCACTTTACGAAAACGTAACAGAATTCTACGGAAAAAGTGGTCAGTACCTATCAGTAAAATGCATATAAAGCCACGTGAAAGTAAATCCATTGGTCCTTTCTCGAATCCCAGAACATGATGACCCACGCATGTGTGAGTAGTGATGCAAGTAATCTGCTTCATATGGGTAGTGTTAAATAAATAAATTTATAAAATAATTAGGATAGTACGCGCGCTCTCATTGGTCAATAGGTGTGTTTAGATGAGAGTATGTAAACACGGTTGTGACATCACGAATTTTGATTGGTTGTGTTGTCAAACGCGCATTTTGATTGGCTGGTAGGAAATATGAGCGTGTATCGAGAAAACCTGTTTCAATCAAGAAGTAAAACAAACAGCATTTTCCTTCATTTGTCGAATTATTTTTGAGACTGAAATATTTTATAAAAGCAATAGAGGACTTTTTTCCGTGTTTACATAGCCTCATATAAACACATATCAATACGCACCGAACAAGCTAATTCAATGACGTCTATGTAATTACCTTGATGAAATCCCATGTGTCCATGTAGTCATTCTCAGGTGAAACCGCAACACGATACCTTGTCACCCACGTGCCTGCACTTTCGCAGCCCTGCACTTCGAAACCGCAAATAAGATGTAATTTTAAGAGATCGAAAGACAAGTAGGGGAGCTTATCCGAAAGATGACTTTGTGGAATCCATCCATCGCCGTTGCCAAGCCGTGCCTTATCTGCAGTCCACTCACCATACTGACTTGAGGCAAGTATTCTGACTCTACTTATTACGTGTCCAGAGGTTGGGCTTAGGAGACGCTCACCACAATCTACGAATTAAACAAATAACACATTGATTTCAATTCTTCCCTTTGGGATCTCAAATCCTCTTGGGTATCCTGCTCGTCTGAAACACACCGGTTTCCACCTGTCTTAGGAGTCACTTCAGGGCCTTCAGTAAGAAGATATTCTTGTGGTAGCGGCATGTTCGTAAATGGTTGCATTGCCTTTTTCTTGGATCTCGAAAAGCAGGGCACAGTAGTTGTATAGGTTACCACTTACATTCGGCTCCACTCACAGCAATGATTTGAAGAAGAATAATCAGGTTTTGAGCTCTTGCTAAGATTTTTCCCTTCCTCATCACTGGTCTGACAATTGAAAGCGATCGAGCGAGAATAGTCTATTGTTTCGTCATAATTAGCGCCCTTATCATGCGACCATTGCGTAATTAGCAGAGTGTTTCGTCATCAGACATCATCATCCATTGTAACTGGTGAATGCAGTGGGGGCGAGAATTGTCGGCGGTGCGTGCGAGGAAATAAGAAATGTGATGACAGAAGTTTTATCCAGCGCATTTTTTTAAGGATTGTTCTGGATTTCCACTCCTTTTTAGGTGCGCGAGTAAGAAAATGTCAGTAGACGAAAAGTAATAACCGCAGCACATGTTTAATTCATGATTAGCAGAAAGGTGCCGAACAAATGGCAGAGGGCAAATATCTGGAGTGGTAGGTTGCTTCACTGACTGCCAGGAAATGTACTAAGAACATTAACCAATTGGGCCCCATTTTAGATTTTTCCTCATATTTCATTAACTATGTTTTTATTCAACATGGGTATTGGTTTTGTTCGTGCAGCAGAACAGAGTTCTTTTGGCAATATCTCGCCACCTTCTGGCAACGCCGCATTCTTTAACATCAAAACCATGTACCTAATGAGCTTATTATTCGTGACAGGACTTAGGCGGGCATGAGTCTAAATCTGTGCCTCGGTCGTGTTCCCTCGCCAGAAATGTTGGTTCCGGCGCTTTTGCGCAAGCGCTGGCGCCAAAGTTCTGGTGCTTTTTGCAATATCGATTCCAGAGCTCTTCTCTTTTGTGCGCAGACTTAAGATGCGCGGTTAGGTAACGAGAATGGCCGCCTTGCAGGAGACCTGTGAAAAAAGCCGAAACGCTTGTCACTGAAATATAGAATTTCATTGATCGGCCATGACTGCTGCTGGTAAATGAGATGAGCTACGCGGATTACTTTGGTGACATAAAATCACAATTGTTTCACGATTAATGGAACCGGGGACGCTGAAGGCGGAAATCTCGCTAACCAATTCAGATCAGTTAAAAACTAGACGCCCATTAACACGGAATGCAATTTTGCCTTGAGGTAACTTAATTGAATGGGCTTCATACGCCATCCAATTTCTTTCCTATACATAATATGTCATCCAGGGGTTGAATTAAGAAAACGTTTGCAACTGTATTTTACAAGTGTAGTTATTGTTTTCAGCAAGGGAAACAAAAGCTGATGATGTTCCAGCTAAGAACAAGAGAACCAGATTATAAGTAAACATACCACAGTATGTCACAATACACTTAAAGCGTTTTCTTTGCAAATAAAACTTGAAACACTTGAGTTCTATTCAGCTGAGTTTGCGCTTGCTATACTGCGTGTAAACTGATGCTTCATCGATCGATGGCCGACTCGTAAACAGTGCCTGAACAAGCTTTATAACTTCTTCAAGCTATCAATGTCCTTTAATTTCCTCGGTAAGGTCTCCTTTCTTTGCCATATTACGATTTCCTTCGTGTTTTAATGAAATAACCTACTAAATAAACGCATTCAGTTTGCACGAAACCCAACTGAACAACTGAAAACCAACTCAATGCTGCCAACGCACGTGAAACCAATCTGGATTAAAAGCACAGCGCGCTTAGCCAAATGGGGATCAAGTAATTTTGCCCTCTTCAGAGGCATAATTAATCGCCAAGAACATTCTCTTCATTAGCCAGTCAGCATTCAGCAATTTTTTCCCATTATAAAGAGAATAGTGACAGAATGTAAAAGTTACAGCACCTGTTCAATAGCAGATCTTTATTGAAACATAAGGACTGGGAATAACAGAGATTTGCTCGCTCAAGGCAGTTTGCCAAAAATCCTTAAAAAAACACGGCATTTCGTCGCTCAGAATTCAACGTAGTAATTGTCCAACTGAATAACATGTAACAGTTTGGTAAGAAAATAAATCATGTTCTACACTACAGGAAAACCATTTTTGATACAGAAAAGTGACTCTTCGTGCTTGTGTTGAAATGTTATCCAGCAGTAAAGGAAACAAGTAATTTAATTTCGAACATGTTTTACGTTAAATGAGAAGAGAATCGTTTGTTTGTTTTTTTTAACAATCTTATTACGCTTATATGAAAAAGATAAATAAACAAGTAGCAAGATGGGAGAAAACTTCACAGCAAAGCCAGGCATGTTAGCGGTCCAATCACGAGAAGAGTTGTAGGAAAGTAAAAAGACATTGTTGATCCATCTTCAGCATCTTCAGTATCTTCAGCAGCAAAAAAATACTCTGTTTACGACAAACAAGTACAAAAATAATCCCATGAGCCTTTTGCTTTGACAAATTCAAGGGAAAAGCAGGAAGAAATGCACAAATGAACACCGGCGTAAAACAGAATAAACTAGCTGTTACCTTGTTCGTAATGACAGTCCCTGTAGGGTCCCATCGTGTAACCGGGCAGGCAGTGACACTCTGCATTTATACACTCTGAGTTCTCTGGACAGTGTTCACGGCACTCTTCTGTAAGTGGTAGTAAAGTCTAGTTTTAATATAGTACATTGCTCCTGTTGTCAATTCCACACTCGTAGTCAGTTGATTTCAAAGTCAATGATGACGCCCTGTGACCTTGCCAAAAGAAGTAAGCATGCAATTATAAACTGTTACCTTCACAATTTCCCAAGGCATTCTTCTTAAATCCTTCTTTACATCGGCAGAGATACGAACCAATGTTGTTTATACAGTGTGATCTGTGATCACATTTATGGGTATCCATCAAACACTCATCAATATCTGAAATACGACAGTAAAAAAGAGCTAAGATTCGATATCAAAAGCCAAATTTTTGTACATGCTTATAATTAAGTGATAATTCACCACAATAATTCCACTTCAACAACAATGAGTTGGATTTATTACTATCGGTATCAGCATCATAAACAAAGTTGATTGATTGATTTATTCATCGCCGGGCATCAGCATCAGTATCGATATCGGTATTGGTATCGGTATCGATATCAGTATTAGAACAAGCACTACGCAACATCAGTATTCGCATTGATTAACAGCAGTAGCAGTGGCAGCCTCAGGACCCGCATTAGTAATAGCAAAAGCCTCAGTGCTAGTATCGACATCAGTATAAGCATTACCATCAGCATCAGCTTGGGCATCAGTGCAAGTTTGCTTTTAGTTAAACGCTCAAATGCGAATCTTCCTGGCATATTGCTATCATAATATTCTTCTTTTTCAAGTACACGAACTATTATCAAACTCATTAGCTTACTTCACTTCTTACCAGTGCAGTTCTCTTCATGCAATACTTCATATCCATCGCGGCAAGAACATTCGTACGTTGTGGGCCGGTTTGAGCACTTTGCATTAGGACCACAGATGTTGGGGTCCTTGCATTCGTCGATATCTGCATAGTATTAAGAGAAAGAAGAAATACCGGCAAAGCCGTTCCATCGATCTTAGGCTAAGCATTAAAAAAAAATTATATCTTTTTCGGCCAATATTCTTCAAAACGTTGTCAGACGTAGCTGTCATTACAGATATAAGCTGCAGTTTTTACAACCAAAGAAGAAACGTGGACTAGTTTGTATCATATTGACCCATCAATATCAGCATTCATTCATACAATCATTCATTTATTGCCAATCAACCTGCTATTTAACTGAAATTATGAAACATTTTTAGTTACTCAACTCGATTAGCTTAATTAATAGTTATTCTAAGAAACACTGCCCAACTTTTTGTCGTCTATATATAACTGTAAAAAAGAACTATAAATGGTGGTAATAAAGCATTTTGGCATTCATAAACAAAGCGTGAGCGTTGACCATGCACAAACAGCAATACACTTTCACATATTGTGAAGCGACTGACAAATAGACACGTTCCTTCCAACATCACCAGCTGTGATCTGAAGGTTGAAACAAAACACTGTGCCGGCCGGGTTCACGGCCTCAATTTCGTATCTACATTGCTGCACCTTTTGAGGGCTGAATGGTTCATAACCAGTCGCTCACCTATGCCCTGGCGCAGAGTAAGATTCAAAATCGACAGGAAAAGGTATAGGGTAGAAAACCGTGCGAATAACATTGCTGTGACACTTTTCTATCGTATTTTTCCATCGCCTTATTTAGTGACGAGCCTACAAGTTTCTTACCATTACATCCCTTCGTTTTCGCATTATAAGCGAATCCTTTGGTGGGACATTCACAACGGTATGTTCCAACCATGTTTATACATTTTCCCACACCACCGCACGCGTCCCATTTCTCGCATTCATCTGTATCTGCGGGCAGTAAAGACATTTATATGACGTCATGTTGAGCGGTCTTGTTGGTGCACCAGGACAAAAAAACGTCGACCGCATTGGTGGATATCAACGAAACACTCGCCACTCGCCTAACAGCTCGTGTGCCACCCTTTCTATATCACAGATGACGTCACAATGGGGTAACAGCACTGTTCTTACCCCCACTTTGACGTCATCTGTGATCTGTTAGGGACTTTTTGCAAAGAGGACGGCAACAGCAATGAGAATGTCGCTTCAAAATTGGGATGGCGTTATTGAAATCGCTTCGCGATTATTTCAAAATACTGCTTCCGTAGCGGAGCGGAGTTCAAGAAGTTCAGAGTCGATCAAAATCCCGAACATGCACTGTATTTTTAGCCGTGCAAAATTATCCGTTATAAGCTTGCGAGGGCTGCTACGCCATTGATCCAACGCGCACTGATGAAATGTTTGTGAAACAACACACTTCCACAAGATGACCAATTTTACGATCTCTCACCAGTACAATCCTTCTCATCGCCTCTTGCGCTCTGGAAGCCTGGTATGCACTTGCAGTAATACGATCCCGCAGTGTTACTGCAAACGGATTTGGTACCACAAGGATCCAATTCACATTCGTTCACGTCTGCAATAAACGGGAACCACTGTGAAACGGCTCAATCCGTTAGAACACAGTACCATTAAATTGCGCCCTACTTGGTCATTTGGGGAACAAGAGTGGCGTAGTAGCATTTGAAGATTGAGAGCTCTCGCCTCCCACGACTGTGTCGAGAGTAAATTCCCGGATTCTGCGCCAGATTTTATTTCATCTGATCTGATTTGTAATGACCCTAGTGAGCGCGTCAACGCGAAAATTTCTGGGAGTGGGCCCTCATTTGCCCGTGAATTAGAAGAAAAAGTCGAAGCATTTTTATATAGGATAGACATAACGGCATGAAAATCGGTGTACAGATTGTCTGCGGTTTCCAACTTGCGGACAGAACCATGTATGCAAATAAAATGTTATTTTCCACGCTGGGAATAACAGCAAGACTACATAATGAACCTACACAGCAGTCCATCAGTAGGACCCTTTATTTCGCCTTTCAGGTCTTTACTAAAGCACATTATCAGATGCATCTACTTTTGGCCCGTGATTCCCGACAATTAAAACAGTAATTTAGTAACATATAAAACGACTGGGCGTCATTGTTATGAAGGAGCTTAAATCTCAGTCTGGAAATAAGCAAATCTGTCATTATCCTGAGAGTACCACACAGAACCTATTGTATTAAAGATTAAAAACTGAGGAACTGAACAGCTAAGCTAACGCGTGTGGGGCTTGCACACGTTCTCCTTCTCTCCTGAGCAATTCGCTAATAGGTCCGCATTGAACATATTCAATAGGGACGCTCTTACTAATGGGCTCGTGGCTAGAAGAAACGTCTGGACTCAATAAGCCACAAAGAAATTTTGCTACTTACATTTTCTTAAATTGAAATTTACCTTCGCACCCTTTATGTCTGTTTTTGTATCCGACCTTACAATCGCAACGGAGTTCCCCTCTTATCTTGGTGCATGTTTGAGAATCCAGTTTACATTTTTTGTCCTTGGTGCATCGATGTAAGTCTGTTGAGAATTAATGAATTTAAAACAGCGTTTTAGTGGGAAATACGCAAAGCCATTTGTGATCTTTATAGACAATTGCGTCCCGGACTTGGGTGACATTGTTTTTTTGCAACATGGGCATAAATACTGAAAAGCGGGCAAAGTCGGGACAAAAGCGACCAAAATCTCTTGGGGATATATTTCACAGGAAAGCGAGGTTTGTCTGTCGGAAACAAATCCCTTTTTTTTAAAAAAAAACTGTTAAACGAGAACAAGTCGCGATGCCGACTTTCATCGTCGATTGTGCGCTACTTAATGAGAGTGCAGAGGGATTCTTTAATAAACAAACTATGATGTGATCTTTTGGTTGAAGTCCTAAAATCATTACTTGACGTCCTGAAGCAGGAAGTTCCGGTTTAAGAACACCTAGCCCCCCTTTTCTTGCTGTTGCTTTTGTTCTCTAAAATATATATTCTTCAAAAGCACATTAAAGAAACAACTCAGTACAAAGTACGAATTGAACTGAACCGTCTGAAAAAATGGGGCTCATTTCAAAAGTTGCAGAGATTGCCTTAGAAATGCTCGTAGATAATCGGTGACATTGAGTGTTTTCTACTGTTTTCTCTACGGTCTTTGATTGACAACTAAAGTTTCGAAGTGGACTGGCCACGTCTTAATATTGTTTAACGTCTCTGTACCTAAACATTGTGTGCGGCCATCTCCTTTCATTCCATGGAAGCACTCGCATGTATAGGATCCCATGGTGTTCTCACACTCGGCATTCACGTGACATGAGTGGGTCTTTGTTTTGCATTCGTCGATGTCTGAATGAATCAATAAGTTAAGAGTTTTCATTAGAAAATAATCTCAGTATTGAATAGAGATTCCTTCATGTTTTCAAAGCAAACTCGTTTCTCTGGTTTAATTTTAACCTCCTCCAAACCATTCAATATTTAAAGCAATCTCGACTCCAAAGCACTTCTTTTTTGCCCATGACTGAGGGAGACAAGAGCATTGGCGAATCCTGAAACAAGCATTTCTCTCCTTGGTTTTTGTTGAACATGTGTAACTTATTGGTTCCTTTACCCATGATAGCCAAGCATACGTCATCACGTACTGTAAACGTTGGTTTCTCGGAGTAGTACTTGAGTACTACTTGAGTAGTACCTCTACTACTACTACTACTACTACTACTACTACTACTAGTAATGCAAGAAGCCAAGCAATAAACAATAGTCTAGAAGGGCGCGTGGTGACCGTCCAATGGTCAGTCAATTCATTCACTGGATTTTTACCCGCGGTTGATCGGCGACACGGGCATAAGCATGGCATAAACACAAAAAAATATATATAATATATATCTACTAGAGTTTCCTCGGGAAGCCTTCAGAAGCCGAATCACAAGCCCGATTGTGTGTCCAAGAATTTAGCGAGGATAGAGAATTTCATGACACGGCATAGAGAAAAAATAAGTGCATAGTGCACATTGTTATATCCAATGCCAAACTGTAGTATTTTTCTACGCTAATCACCCCTTCCTGCAGTCCGGAGACTGAATTGCCAAGGGCGCACTTGATGAGATCGAGCCGAAGTGCATGTATACAGCTGTTTCGAGAAAGGTTGTCCAACTGACAAGTATCAAAGCGTACGAACCAGCGCCGATAGGTATTATGGATAGTGGTCTGTATGGCGTGCTTAATCTCTGCAACGTCGGAGTGACGTAATGGCGGAGAGACGTCTTGAACGTTAGCCTTCGTGTTAGGAGTGGCCATCGTATTGTCGTGGAATACCCAATTCTGAGTTTCTATTTAAATTGACTGAATATGTCCCACACTACCTTTCAGCATTGTTGCGCATGCTTGTACAGTTCTTTGGGCCAACCTTTCTTGAAACAGCTGTATAATGGCGCCTCTGGAAGTCACCGCCATATTGTCCAACCAGATGATGTAAGAAAGCCTCACGTCACATTGTTGATCTCTGTGAGCGCATATTGATAGTCTATGGGTGATTTGAAACCTATCTCTGGGGGCAAGGATTACAATGGTGAAATGTAAAACTACTGGTAGACGAACAAAGAAAGCTAATAACACGTCTATTGTTTTCGCCCACCAACCGATGGCGACGATTACGCAACGTGAAAACCGCCTATTCGATCATTCATTGAAGGGCAATTGTATAACCCAAGTATTCAACAAGTGAGTGGATATTACAGCAAGCATCGCGCAAATTAATTATTCGCCACGGGAGAGATACGACCCAATAAAATATTGGAGGAATTGACGAGATAATTTGCATTCAAGTCTCGATTTCAGCTTAAAAGCAAAGTTTAGGAATACTTTGATGACATTCTTGTGTGAAACTGAAGAAAACTGGGAAAATGCTCCGAAGGATGACTATCGGCATTTAATTTTGTTGAGATCGAGACTGGAGCTGATACGCGTTCGAAGGAAATTCAAAGGAATTTGGCTTCGCGGAACGCGAACGCCTTCCGCGCAGGCTATGGAGCTGACTGACAAAATGAGCGTGATATCAGAACGCGATTCTGAGCGCTCGGGATTGTTCGGCAGCCCTATTGTTGTTGACTTGTTTGAACATTTAATCGACAGGTATTCCACTGGGTATTTTCAACGGCCACCAAATTGTGTAAATTTGCGTGTGTACTCACTTACAACCAATTAGAGTCCTTTGAGGGCCCACAAGGGACCTCTAATGAGACGGAACTAATTTATGGCAGCAAGTTAGTATATGTCCGGCAAACAATAGCTATTCTGCGCCATGGCACCACAACCAGATGGTATAGTTGGCTGGAATCGATTTTCATAGGGGGGCCGATAGGGAGGAAAAGTTGAATACCCGGAGAAAACCACAGGAGTTTTTATTGAGATCGACGGAAAGTCAGCCCACATACGAACAACATGGTAGATGCCAGGGTTTGAATCCTGGGCTCAGAGGTGGGAGACGTGGCTGATGACCATTACGCCAGCCTGACTCCTAAGTAGCTCTAAATGGGAAGAGTAAGGGGGCTTTGAATTTTTGCACGATGAATTTTGCTCCTTTACGAACTAATAACTTTCAATGAACCTCCTTCCAAAAAAATAATAAAATACAGCTAGCCTTGCCACAAAGCGCAATCTATTGAGTAGAAAAAATAAACAATCCTGGCGCATTTCCATTATTCCCAAATGACTGTTTAATTTTGGCGAAATCAGGTTTCAAACTCTTACGTGATGGTTTTTCTCTGTTTGATTTTGTTTTCCTTTGTTTTGTTTTGTTGTTGTTTGTTGTTGTTGTTTTTTGTAACTAGAAAAGGGGAAGTAAAGGCCGTCGCCCCAAAGAACGGGAAAACGAGAATGACTGACCATAGTTAATATTAACTATGGACTGACTAAGTGGTATTTGGTTTTAGTTTTTTGATTTGTCGCTCAAGTTTGTTTGTTTGTTTGTTTCCTTGTTTGATTCTTTTTTGTTTTTTTGTTTTTGTTTTTTTTCCATCCACCCCTAAAAGTAACATTATGTTTCTCTCATGAATGGAACCACCGTGAGAGCTCACCTATGCACTCGACTACTTTTCCGTCGGCTTTACTCCTTAGTGTCCCTTGAAATCCTGGTGGACATGTGCAAGTGTAGTTGCCTAACTGGTTCTCACAGGTGGTATTCCTTGGACAACTGAAGAGACTCGGATCTTTGCATTCGTCCACGTCTGAAAATTACGCAGCTGTGTGAGATGAAATTTAAAGCGCTAATGCCAGTTTAGGTTTAAAACTGAAACAGACATTGACATAGAGCACAACATTTGATCCTGGCTGCCTCAAAGCACTCAACATTTTCTGATGTAACTACGATTTACAAAAGTATTAACGGTCTAGCTCCAAACATTTTGAGCCGATAACCCGCAGCGTACAACTCCCATAATAGGGCCATGTCACGACATTTTTACAGACCGTGTTATTTTCAGACAAGTTTTTCCTGCGGAAAGTTCAGTTCCAGTTGCGTTGCGTTGCGTTGCGTTGCGTGTTGTGTTGTGTTGTGTTGTATTGTAAGAAAGGCTTTCGCTCAAACCAGTGGAAAACACTCGCAAGGACGTATGGGCAGCAAAATTGAAGAATCCTACAGCTGTTCGAGTTTAATTTTCAGATGTCTTCTGCACATGACTCGTAATCAATGTCACTGAAAAGGTCTGAAAATCGCTGTGAGTTACATTTTTGGCACAAAGCTCGAAACATAGCTAGTTCGTATTACAACAACAACAAAACACCGTCAGCTGAACTACTTCAATTCAGCTTCAGCTGAACTTGTCAGGTCACGTTGAATCCTTACAAGTCTAATTTCAACTTTATCAGTCTTGCGGAATCAAGTTATAAAAGATGACACAAAAAAATTTCCTCAAATACTGCTTCACGACCGCCTAAAGTAATACTCTTGGAAGAGGAGTGAAACGTATTACCATCACAATTTTTCAAACGCCTCTCAGAATCGTAAACGGAGTTGAATCCGTCAGGGCACAAGCACTGATGTGATCTCCAGGTATTTTTACAGTGCGAGTAGGCCATTGGACACACACCCTCATCGCTGCATTCGTCTTTATCTGTGAATTTCACAAGAAATTGCAAAATCAAACCTCACTTTTAGGGCGCTTCCCCTTTGTCAGAACTGGCCGGCCAGACCGGTTAGTTTGCAAAGAAAATGCAGCAATTTTAAGGAACAGTTGAATGATATTCCCTCGCATTCTTTTAGAGGAGTATATATATATCATCCTCGAAGCCTCCTTTTTTGAAGGCGTTTTAGAATTAGCCTTTCCAAATGCCCGGTCCGGCTGGTCAGTTCTGTCAAATGGAAAGCGCCCTTGGTCTCCCCATCGCCAGACTCAGCACCACAAATTACCCTCTAGAAACTCGCTCATGATTTATCTATGAAAACACCATCATTTTTTACTCGGAAGAATGAGTCAAAGGTCGTCGTGTTCCACTAAGATCAACAGTTTCAACCATATGTCCAGAAATGCATGATGCACACTGGCTTTGATAGAAGCGTCACGAAGTGTCCCCTAGCTCTTGTCAACTTCAACATCACTTGTGTCCAGAAATACAGGCAGTGAATGTCACTGAAAAAGTGTTCCCCAAACTGTGCTTTTCCAGTAAACATAAACAGTTGCATTTACCCTAACCTAGAAATAACCCTAATGCTAATTCTAAGCTTATGGTTAGAAATAGCTACCAGACGCTTAGCCTTAACGGGACACTTCGTCAGGAAAATCAAAATTGAGCGTACATCTGACTACGTTAATTTATGGGCATAAGTGTGATTTGGTTGAAGATCCGAATAAAGCACTTTTTCAACCATTTTTGGTTGTCTCAGTTGCTGGGTAAAGTCATTTTCGGACCACTTCTCCTTTTTTTGCTAAGTCCGGTTACCAAGATTTTCGAGGGAAAATGACGCTAAACGCTAAACTCTGTTCCTGCTAACTACAGACACCAGCAAACGTTTTTAACCATTATTTCATCCAAGCTCGGAGCTGGTTGGAAAATTTAGTCACCAAACCAACTAAAAATCTTTTCTTTTTTTTTTCTTTTCCTTCTATTTTTTGGGCCAAAAGAACGAAGAAAGCCCAACCAAACCCAAGCCGAGACAACTTTGGCCCCAACCTCGTGTACGCAATAGCTCAACCACTGACCGAAAAACCCGGCTCGGATTATTCGAATTCTGTGGTTACGATCTGAACAGACGCCAGCTGTCTATTAAGTATATTCCATATTTTAGGACTACTTATAAATGCAGGGGCAAATCCAGGGGCATGGATGAATTGGGAGGCTAGCCATGCACCTCCCCTTTTTTGTATCTTTTAGGCTTGAAAGTTTGAAAGAGAATCAATGAAAAGTACCACTGCCGCAATTTTGTCGATTGTTGAATAAAATTACAATGATAAACGGAACCGTAGTTTGGTCATATTAGTCAATCTGAGTCGTCTTGAAAGCCTCCGGGTTACTAAATCACCGTTCAACTGATATTCCCATATCGTTATGTCACCTAAGCCACCCCCTCGAAAACCGTGGATCCGCCCCTGAAACGAAGTTTAAAAAGATGAATTAAAGAACCTTTAATTACCCACGGTAACATTTAAGGCTTCAAGCTTGAGGAGCCGTGTATAGAAAATAACAATTCAAATAAAGAGAAGAACGTTAAGAAACCCAACTGGAAGGATCGAGGCAAGCAGTTGGGTATTCACACGTGGTAGAGCTGAATTCGGGTCTTCAGTAAGTCTAATCTAAGTATGATAAATTGACCGTCATTTATGGAAGTGGTCGATCGTTTAATTATCGTTACAGGCGCTTTATTAAAGTATTCCACCGCCAGTCCATTTTAGTGTTCCATGGACCGGCTCAATAGGCGTAGTCTATGGACTAGGAGTTAGCGATTGTACTTACGCCATATAATTCTGGAGATCCTTCTACCATGAATGGAATGGCCATAACAGCTCACCTTCACACTCGATATCTTTTCCGCTCGTTTTACTCTTCACTGTCGATCGAAGTCCTGGTAAACATTCGCAGGTAAAGCCGCCAGGCACGTTAAGACACGAGCTCCACTCAGGACAACTGAAGAGATGTGGATGCTTGCATTCGTCCACGTCTAAAAGATACACACTGGTATATGATAAAATTACTCGCTATCGCCGATCTGAACATTTACACACACTATTCATTTGAGAGGCCAGGAAAAAAACGTTTAATGCCGTATCCTACAACCACATGCAGCTTTCAGTGTTGCTTTCGAATTTTACATGAGTTCTACGCGAGGTTATAGGTTAAAATTTAGCCGGCCTTACTTGCACGTTAAGGTTTACTGGCCACATACGATAACAGGCAAAAATGGGAGACCTCGAAAATTATTTTTTTTGAAAGGGAGGCGAAGATTTCTCTTAATACCTTGTTTAACGACTGCCTTGAAAGGCACGCACCCCTCAGAAGGTGCTGTGTGACACGCCCTCCCGCCCCGTGGATGGATAACGAGACAATACTCAATCTCCAGTCACAAAGAGACAAACTGAGGCGGGAAGCGCATCAGTTTAATTCAGAATCTTCTTAGTAGCGCGAAATAAAATAAAGAGCGCTATACGTAAAGCTCGTAAATCTTTCATGGAAAAGGCCTTGCTGTCCAACAAGCCTAAGGAAGTCTGGCGCATGGTACACCGTGTACTCCACCCCTGTCGTCAGCCTTTAAGGTTTGACCCAGACAAGCTTAACCTTCATTTTGCTACGACCGCAAGGAGAACGCTTGATGTTGAATCGACCAACCAAGATGAACTCTTCCAGCTTATTCGCGGTCTTACGGATAAAGAGGGCGCCTTTCACCTGGAAAGTGTTACACGAAGAGAAGTCCTGAGAACCCTTAAACAGCTGCGTACTGATTGTTCGACTGGACCCGACCAGCTGCCTGCTCGGTTTGT
>BLFK01000545.1:1486271-1498771 GCA_014634185.1 Astreopora myriophthalma
GTCAGTGTCACTGTCAATGTCGGTGTGAGTGTCACTGGCAATGTCACTGTCAATGTCAGTGTCAATCTCAATCTCAATGTTAACGCATGGAGATATTCTGTAGGGTGGCAGCTCTTGCCAGCTCGTAATTTTGAACGTGCTCGGCAATTTCCCTTTCCAAGTACCATGTTCTCCAGACGGACAATTAAAAAGCAGCCCTTTCCACGGTGTTTTTTGTTTGTTCGTTTCTTTCTTTCTTTGTTGCTGTTTTCGTTTGCTGTTATTTCCTTTGTTTTCTCCTCTTACCCAGTCACAATCGATTTTTTTTTTTCATGCATTTATTAGGACTATAGCATTGAAGACTCTCAACCAAGATCCACCGCGCCCTTGAACGGAGGTATTGGTAGTATAAAACCTCTATTTTCCATCGGTAAGTTGTTCCTTCGCTTAATCACTCGTTATCAGTACAGGACCATCTATCGAGTTTCCTCTTATTAAGTGTTTCCCACTACAGCTACAAACGTCCTTCTGTGTAAGTGCCGGACGCTTCAACAGAAAAATTCGCTGCAGTTTGCCAGGAAGAATGTATTCCATAAATGGTGTATTTTTGTTTTCAAATTTGTCAAAGCCAGAACAAACGAGTACTTTTTACCAACAACGAAGATCAGTGTTAAATATACCTTCTTGGAGTTTTTTGTAATGCTGTATATTCCTTAAAATATCGGCTTTCATGACCCGAGCCAAGTGAGGTGACAAAATCATTCCTTATTAGTCCCAGAGCGGTACTGCATTTACTTTACTTAATTACAAATAGATATTTTAATTTTTAATTCCACTGGACAACGTTTCTTCTAATCTTTTGTAGCATAAGATAAAGATATCCACTCGTTACGTCAAGCCGAACAAAAACTTCAACAAAGGCACTCAAAGCATCTAGGTTGACAGAAAACGTCTTCAAATTACCACTTAGCACAACAATGGGCGCTCACCAAGGCATTTTTTTCCTCGTTTGAATTCGCCTGACGAACAATAACAGACGCGCTTGGTCAGCCAGTTGCGACACTTGAAGTTTGTAGGACAAGCTTCAACCTCTAAACATTTATCGGCCATGTCTGGAGAGAAAAACAAAGATTAACTATCTATTTATAAATGAAATGATTGTGAAGTGCGGGTTAGAAATTAATTGAAGAAGTGATCCTCACACTTTCTGGACAATTTAAGCAATTGTCTCATATATGCAAATTCAAGTGTCTTCAACGGGATTCGAAACCACGACCTCTGCGATACTGGTGCAGTGCTCTTACCAACCGAGCTACGAAGCCACACAGTTGAGAGCAGGTCAATTTGTTGGGCTCATGCGTGTTTTCCCGTGAAAGGAATGATGAATGAAATGATTGCGAAATGCGGGTTAGAAATGAAGAAGTGATCCTCGCACATTTCATTCATCATTCCTTTCACAGGAAAACACGCATGAGCCCAACAAACTGACCTGCTCTCAACTGTGTGGCTCCATAGCTCAGTTGGTAAGAGCACTGCACCGGCATCGCAGAGGTGGTGGGTTCGAATCCCGTTGAAGTTACTTGAATTTTCAAGTGCATATATGAGACAATTGCTAAAATTGTCCAGAAAGTGTGAGATCACTTCTTCAATTCTTACCTATTTATGAATAACAAATTATCTTTTCAATTCTTAAATTGTCTTTTTTTTCCTATTGTTTTTGTTTTTTCAACGAATCCAAGCTACTTAAGTGTTCTTACAGTTTCGTTTCCAAGACTTGACTTATTCTCACTTTGGAAATTTATAACGTGCACATACGTCACCCATACAATATCTTAAACACAGACAAACAGACACAGACACAAAGACACACACACACACACACACACACATATATATATATATATTTTTTTTTTTTTTGTTACCCTTGGGAAGCGTACTGGAAAGCTATATATCATTGCTTTTATAACTAACGATCCGCAGAATATGATGCCACTCTGTTCACAGGCTGGTTTACTGTTTACTGACCTTTGGAACGTAAGGGCGATGAAATGGCACAAACACAAGGACTTGCTGGAGAAAATCGTTGCCTTGGGTAAAATTACGAGCGATTTTTAAATAAAACTGAATAACCTGAACTCCCTAATTGCCTGTCTTTATCCAACCGGGGGAGCTTTTTTAGTCGATTTGAGACAATTTCTCCGAGTGTTAGTTTCGCTGCTTCCTCCTCTATGTATAAGCTACGTAGCTTACCTAGTCGAGGTTGAGACACTGCTCGAGGCCTACATGAAGCCCAGCAGATGGGCTGCAAATAAATTTGCCTTTTCTTGTCACGCATCGATCTGATGGCCTCCAGATTCAGCTAAGGGTTCGATCGACAATAGATCAGCACATGGACATGCTAGTTGTTTGGCAACGGGCGAACGGACAACTGAAAAGGAAATCGGAGGCCCATGGCCAGGCAGGAATCGACCACACAGCTATAAGAACCGCACAGCGATAAGAACGCCTGGTGAGTTAGGTCGTTTATTTAGGTTCCTATACAGTGTCCCAAACTTGGTCTATAGGCTCGACATCATAGCAACTGATTGATGATGGTGATGGTGCAATGCACCCGAGACAAAGCTGGCATGCTAGTCGCTTGGCAACGTGCAAAAGGGACAACTGTAAAGGGAATCAGGGACTTCCTCTCTCATCATCATTAGCAGCAGCACATTCTCTCTCCCCAATGATAGCCATGAGCTCCGCGAAGAGGGGGTCCAAGGCCACCAATCTCACAATCGTTTCGCTGGAAGCCATCTTACTGAATGTAGCAGGTTGATTTCTATGTTCTTTTGACACACTGAATTAAACTAGTTACGCAAGTCCTTACAATGACATCATTTCATCGCACTTACGTTAAATAGGTCATATAAACAGTGGGCTTGGGAAATGTGACTGTGCTTTTGTCCCTCTCCAATCAGAGACTCGTGGAACTGGTGCTACTTACTCGCTTTCGCCTTGTTGTTGAATTGGAATACAAAATTCGTTACCTTGGAAAGGTGGTGCAGTGTAAAGTTCCACCTCCAGGAATTTCAGGTTCTTGACAGTAGGCCTTAGGTGGACTTCTATTCCCAATACTCCATCGTCAAATTTTATGATTTGAATTCTGTCCTCACTGGGATGTTCATAAGTATAGTAATATTCTTTTCTTTTAGCCCTTTTGCTGGGTTCTGACAATGAACAGAGAGAAATTATAGCTAATTAAAAATTTAACTTTATCATTATAGAACTTTATTTGAGTGTCAATGGAGTTGGGGCTGGAGTACTGATTGGGAACACCACAATTTCAACCATATCAAATGACATAGGTTTTTGCGGAGAGTGGAAAACCCGGGTATCGAAGAGAACCTCAACCCACGTGAAAATACTTGGCCGGATAACATACAGCTAATTAGTTGTGTAGACGTAGAATATTGCTATTTCCACATTTGCGAAACAGTAGCAGACATGAAATAATTTTCAAGTAGAAACACACAGTTTTAAGTTTACAAGACATGTTTCGGATGACCAACATCCATCGTCAGTTGCGAAAAAAATTGAACCGCTAGTCGGTGTGATATAAAGGATAGCTGAATAGTAAGTATGAATACTAAATAACAACGTGAATATAGGGCACTAGAAAATACAATGAAAGAAAAACAATGGGTATATAACGCGGAAAAATTAAAATGAAAGTGTTAAATTAACATGATTCACTTGCTTGTTTAGTGAGGGCTTTTCCCAACCTATGTGTAAAGCCTCCTTGATTTTCAGTTGAAAAGACGTGGAGGCGGTGTCAAGGATTGAAAAGCAATTCTCCGAGCACAATTACTATTTATTTTTTTATTTATTTTCACTCGTTAGAAATCGCCCGTCGTTTACCGATCTGCGAGTACATTAAAGTACGGCACAATACAAAACAGCGTAGCTCGAAAAAATATATGCGGTCGTTCGTAAAGTAATATAAAATACTAAAAAACTAGGCATAAATCCATTTTTTTTCGTCGACAAATCTCATTTCAATATCATACAAACTCTTTGAGCTAGTATGTTATGCGGTCGTCCGTAAAGTAGTGTTTTGAACACTCGAAAGTAAGATTTAAATCTTGGCGATTAACCCCCTTCCTCCACCCCCAAACCCCCCCCCGGAACCCCGGATCACTCGTTCACTTACTCTAAACAGCGTTATTGGAGCGTAAAATATGTAAATTGTCAGAGGATTTTGACGGCAAATCACAAATTCACGCCTTCAATACCTATGTGAACCAACAAGTTAGTAAGGTCACTTGGTTTGTAGTCGACATCCATTAGCATGCGCATCATATGTACTTTCACTTCTGCCAGCAAGTCTATTGTCCACCAGTCAACCTCAGCTAACCGAACTGCTTCGTCTATAAAATGAAGTGAAATTGCACCATGAAAAATTAAGATGTATTGACCGGTATGCATTCCAGCGATGATTCAAGATATACCCCATAGTGATCCATGATCTTTGCTAAAGCTTCTTGTACGCGTTTACATATTTCTGCCTGTTGGATCAGAGTAATTCGCTTGTACCCCTTTTCCTTGCTAGTGTGGGCCAGCATTAATTACTTCGGCAACGGGCAAGGAATTGATGAGGGGGCGATATGAGGAAAAGCGCCGTCCTTACTCCTACCCCAAAATACAAGAAAATCAATCCATGCGTGTACGCCCTCCGTCCAAGCTACAATAATAGCGATCTTCAGATTGGAGAAGGAATACGAGTTTTCCGCTCTTAGCGCGCGCATTAGGTTTTAAGATCAATTTTTTTATGAGCGCATGCTCAGAACGGAAAATTCGTACTCGTAGTCGAACTCGTACTTCAATCTGAAGGTCGCTAAGAATGTCTAGGCGTTTGCTCTCAAAGTTTCCATCTTTCTCGTGTTTAGCGCTCAGCTGTGAACCAGAAAAAACGATCGATAATTGAAATAAATCAGTAGAATTATACTCACCAATTCTTTGATCACAGCATAATTCAGGTTTCACGATCGTTACATTTTCTTTCCCTGAAGTGCTCCGAAATGGGCGGTTTGCAGCAACATTAACTATTTGGTCAAGAATCGACAACACACTAAGTTATACAAATGGTTGTACAGCCGACGTGCGTGTAAGAAGTAGCAAACAGTGCAAAGCAATCAAGAGTACAGCACTGCATTGTGCAACTACAGGGTTCTTTTAATTGCAATAGGTTAGAAAACTAGACGTCCACGTATACGGATATCAGTATACAAAACAAATTTTAATGGTGTTGCTAAAATGCGGGTAAAGGGTTACCGGGTACCCGTTACCCGTTACCCGTTACCTGTCACCCTCAAGCCCTTACCCGTCATCAGATGCCAAGACGCTTGTTTATAAAACTGCAGTTGTGCCAACCCTCCCATATGCATCAAAAACATGGACCACATATCATCTAGCCTCACCCAAGAATTGGAAAAGTTTCATCAGAGATGCCTCAGTAACATACCCTAAAACTCCAATGGGAGGAAAGAAGGACAAACCATGGTATATCGATTCCAGTTAGATGTCAACGCAGGTGGTGTGGCCATGAGATCAGAACGGATGACAGCAGAATGTTCAAGCAGGCTTAGAGTTGGTAAAGCAAAGGCAGATAACATTTTTTTTATAACATAGCGCGGGTGCTTCCCTATCTAATTCCTATTGGCGTCATTATGGTACATTTCTCAACATGCGCACAGCCGTGCGTCCATCTGATGACGTGTGCAACTTGCAATCAAATACAAAATGGCGTGATTGTAATCAGCCAATAAGAATCTGTTTTTCTCAGTACGCGCATTGAGAGAATTTTGTAATCAATCACAAATAAACCTGTTTTCCGCGCACTACTTTCTTGTCACTATATTATAAAAGAATCGGTTCATGCTTTTAGCTGTGCGTATATCGAGTTATGGATGCACTTGGGAAGTTTGGAGAGCACTTAAGAAGCTACGCCTCGAGCAACTCTTACGCTTCTTTCGTACTCTCCAAACTTCCCGCGTGCATCCATAACTCGATATACGCACGCTAAGCATGAACCAATTCTTAAATATACCCGGTGATACTTAAGGCTTAAAGCTTTGCGGCCGTGTATAAAAAGTAACAATTCAAATAAACAAAACAACGTTAAAAATCCCAACTAGAAGGAGGCAACCGATTGCCTATTTACAAAGCGTGGTGCAGTTGAATTCGGGACCACCAAAGTTGAATTCGGGACCACCGAAGTTGAATTCGGGATCACCGAAGTTGAATTCGGGACCACCGAAGACACTGTGTCTTTGTGTTGGTAAGAGAAAGAAGGGTGGACAGAAGAGAGGTATAAGATTCTGCCGAAACCTAATCTGAAGAAGTGTCAGAGAACATCAACACTTGGGGGAGGTCGCTAAAGACAGGAAACTATTTAGAGCAATGATCAAGAAAGGGGCGGAGACCTTTGAGAAGAATACCAGGAAAAAGAAAAGAAGACACCAAAGGTAGGAACAACGGCCGGGAGGTTTCCATTACCATCACCAGGGAGAGAATAGCGACCCTTAGATACTACGACTACGGGTTTTTCGTTCTGTGCATGCGTACTTCGAAAAAATTCGGTCCTCAAACCTAATGCGCAAGCTCAGTACGGAAAACTCGTACTCGTAGTCGCACTCATACTCCAATCTATAAAGGTCGCTAATGTTTTGTCTGCAGTCGGAGTTTTAGAGCCACAGCAGACTTCATGAGCCACTTTAAAGCTAAGCACCAGAATCGATGACAAATCAAGCAAGAGCCATTATCCCTGAAAGCAAGGGATAGCCACAAAAACGAAGACCTGGTAGGGTAACTAAGTAACAGGTGACTAAAAGTGTGGGTAATGAGAAAGGATACTTTCTAATGCAAAGTCCGTTTTTGTCGACTTCTCGCGCGCACTCCAGGGCAAGAGAAGCAGACAAAGGTAATGGGTAAACAGCGAGGGTGAGGATCATACCCCACGAGCTCATTGCTCTCAAGCTACTTTTAGTTTGAAAATTCTCAGCATTTCTTTGTGGGAAATACATGCTTATCGTAGGAAGCCCAAGCGTCAAAACAGTCATATAAGAGCTTGTATGGAGATGTTGCACTGAGTCCGTAAGGGATAAATTTGGGGCGAGCTCTTTTGTGAATACCCATTGACATTGACTCCCAGCAGAGATGAAAGCACAATTACACAAAGTAGGGAGGGAGCGTACGAGGCGAAAGAGAAAATTGAGTTTGACTAGCTTGAAGCAGCGAGCTAAAGCTGCCTTGTGCCTCGCTTGTCCCGGATGGCAGAGGTGCCCAGAAAGGAACCAGGAAAAATACTAAAAGGAACCAAGCATAAATACATTTTTTTCGCCAACAAATCTCACTTCGACTCTTTCAACTGTTGTTAAGGTTAGGCCTCCTGTATTCCTCTTAGGTGGTTACAAAGACACCTCTCCTCAGGGAGGGATCTTCAAGTGTTGAGGCAATTCTTAAACGTTTACTGTCTTTGCAATCGAAAAAGGTTTAAGGTTCGTAGCCTTCTTAACTGGAGATTACTATCTGAGAGTCAACGGCTACCAATGGAATTCATGACGATTTCTGGTGAGGTTTAAGGTAAGGACCATGCAGTTTCTTAAAATCGCCGATATGAAGTTACACGCCCTGCTAGTGTAACTACAAAAAAAATGAACAATGCATGAATGTTGATAAAATGGTCACTGGGCCGATACACTGAAATCTAACGTAATCTAAACCCTGGGCGTTTGTGCGGCTGCAATTTATCACTTAGTGCATAATGTCCGAAAAGGAAAAATTGTGTTATAACTAACCCATTTCCCATGGTGGTAAATGTTGATTAAAACGGCAAACACTCACTTGTCTTCGTCTGGAATACCTCCAAAACACAAACTGGCAATCTCTCTGGCACGTGTACAGCCACATATTTAGAATGGTTTGTTGGGTATTTACACCATAAATAAACGCCTCTCTCATTAAGGAACCGTCTTGAAAAATGTATTTCACACTTATCGTCAAGCTGATCTGAAATCCAAGGTCAGAAAAGAGGATCAAATAAGTCTGGTCACCAAGCATTTTCGGTCATGTCATGACGAAGGAGTGGTCGAAATACATCTCATATTGGAAATCCATACTGTTTACCCTTATATTATCGTCTATTTATGCAACATATATTATGGTTAATTACTGAGGGTAGTAAAGGGGGTCTAGATCACGTTTCACGGAAAATAAAACGGTCCTTACACAATTCACGAAAACGAAGAAAGAATGGAAATCACAATTCACTGCTATGGAAATCACGATTCACGAGGAAAAAAATTCTGTTTTTCACACTTCACGGGAGAAATAGGAGGGAAAAGAAGAGCCGATCACGAGTCATGAAAATACCCTTTACCACCCTCATTACTAGCCAACTGTGTACCGTTTCTCCACCAGGTCACTTGCCATTGGTGAGATCTCGTTGCACGAACGAACGAACGAATGAATGAATTAACGAACGAACCGATTCACTTCTAGCTCATTCTTCCATATATTGAAGAGTGCAGTTAACGAAGAAAGGCCGTAAATATTTATTAGAGCTGTTTATTATCAATTTGTTCTGGAATGTTTGTTGGGCCAACTCCTCGATACAAGTGAGCTTTCATTTTCAATTTATTATTTCTTAACTGGATTGAAATTTGAAATCGGTGAAATTTAAAACCTCCATAAACTAACCAAAGTTGATTTTCCATTGAACAGCTCTGTCCAGTACTGGAACACTTTCTTTGGACTTTTGAATTCTGGATTGGATGATCGAGCTCTTTGTGTGTCAGCAAAGATATTTAATTTTGATCATTATTTTCAAAGGACTACAAAAGGACTGGAACTACTTAGTCAAACCCATCAGTCACTGCGTGGGCAGCATGATCCAACTGTAACATTTGCACAATAGAACGTAGTAAGTACTTCATGTCAGTATGTCAGTAAAAACTATACGTGAGTACCGAACTTACCACCGCCTGACGTAACTTCTATATCTACCGTGAAGTCTAAATAGAAGGAAAACCACACGAAAACGACGGCTACACGCAAGGAGGATCCGAATTCCACTTTCCACTTGAAATTTTTCTGCCCATGTACACATACAGTTTTCAAATTGTGGCCACTTGTGCTGTGTTTTAATACAATATTTCCTGTAGAGAAATGGAAATGCATGTTTGTGACACTGCTTGCATTGCGCGCCTTCTTGATAGCATTTAAGATCATCCCCTTGTTTTGCGTTGCGCATTGTCTACTTCGCATAATTTCTTTCACAAATGCGTGCAATTTCAAAACACTTTTGGCCAATCAGGTTTTCTCCAGGACTGATCTCCTGGACATAAGAAAATGGCAGCTTTCTCCCGAACGAGTTTGAGGCCCCATGTTTTTTTTGCTTCGCATATTGAAAGAAACTGTGATTCTCCGTGACACATCCATTGAACGATCTTTCTATCGTCGAGATTCACAATACCCACATATCAAGATCTCCGCTGTTCCAATGAAGTATTGAGGATTAGTTGGAAGAGCGGGACGGACAAAATTCCACCTATCTTTCTTCCTTGCCTTTAAGACGTTAATTTAAACAGTGATGTGCTGTTGACAAAAAAGGAACCTACATCTCATTGCTCATTGCTCAGTCTCGAACTTTGGTCTGAACTTTGTCTCGCAGGAAAAAAATTGTAGGAATTTTGTCTTGTTGGAAAGTGCAACTCTCTCTCTCTCTCTCTCTCTCTCTCTCTCTCTCTCGATTTGGAACTCTTACGTTCATTCCACTCAGTCATTTTGGTCCAAAACGTCAGCTTATCGAGGACAACTTTACGCTTCAGATGTCGCATCTAAAGCGTAAAGTCGTAAATAGCTGAAAATAACATTTTCGGGGGTCTAAGTTCTGTGCCTTTCGAAACGAACGTATTTGAGTTTACGACGAATAGAGCTTTCCCCGAATTCCCGTTAACCTCTTACAGAGCTTTTTCACCCAGTGACCGGCGGCCATATTGGTTAACTGAAACAAAATAAATTATTTACACAAAAATTCACGGCTCTATTTCAAAGCGAGTCCGAGCGAAAAAACTTTGTGATGATAATTAGGTCATGTTCATTTAGGATCGACGGTTTCAATAAAAACCGGTTTTTGGTTGTTTTGGTTGATTTTCCCAATAGAACAGTTATGTAAGCATTTTTGGTTGAGGCGCGTTTGCGACTGGGTAGTCATTCTTAGACCTTAAAGTAAGGGTATAATGCGCCAGTGAGAAAGATGACATGCTAGTTGCTTGGAAAATGGCGAAAGGACAACTGAAAACGAAATCAGAGTCCCAGGCGGGAATCGAACCTACGATCTCCTTTTGATTTGTCCTTTTCCCTTTGCCAAGCATCTAACATTTGCTCTTTCTCATGGGAGCATTACACCTTCATCATTGTTGATAACTTTACGATTATTGCAACATTCGTAAAACAATGATCTGTGACCTCGTGTGCTGACCATGAAAATGGTTTTGTCTCTTACCGTAGGTCTCTGCATAAACTTGAAGTTCACAGATATGGAGTTTTCGAGCCTTTGCTTGAATCTTCACAGCATTGCCCCAATAGTAAGGCTCTTTGTCAGTGTGGCACTCAGCGCTCCATGCAGGAAAAGACGTTTCAACAGTGTCACATTTTTCAAAATTACCATGATTCGCTTGGAATTAAAAGCAAAAACGTAAATATCAAATCTGCGTCGTCCTCCGACTGCCTGTTTCCCACAGGAAAAATAATTGCAACTTCATATTACGTAAAAAAGATTACTATTTATTTGTGACTGCACCTGAAATGAAAACAACAACAGTACTGTAGTAAATTGGACACTGAATATTTTATTATTACTATTTGTAATAAAAATCATTAAAATCTATTTATTCACGGGCGAAACAAGTACACGAGGCAGTGTACATAAACAACTACAGTATATACAGAAACCTAAAACCGATACAAAGAACACAAACTCAGCTGATGCAAAATAAAATATAAAGAAAGAGAAATATCTTTCAGACAAGACGGACATTTTTTGTGTTTTGTTTTTCTTTGTTTGTTTGTTTGTTGTTGTTGTTGTTGTTGTTTGTTTGTTTTTTTATTTGTTCTTGTTTTTGTTTTGAGAGGATTTCCATGGCCATAACCCCCTAGTCGGGAATTCTGAAATGTTAGGTTTCTTGTCAAATCATCTGCAATTGTAAATGCACAGTCTTGAGCAAGTCATATGGGAAATAGGCGTGGTCGTCCGTTGAAGACAGGCAAGCCTCACATCACTAAAAACAATTTGTTTGTTTGAGAGACAACAGCATAAAAGAACAAGGGTCATTACCGGCGTAGATTTTCCAGGTGTCCACCAATCTGTCGTATTTCTTAAGAACAACATGTATAAGTGCTATGGGATGGTCTCGATTAAGATTCACGACAAACCAATGGCTGTGTTCAATCAGGGACAGGAAGCAGGTATCAAAGGACCCGTCGACAGCAAATCCGCTCGCAACAGGACTCTCGACACAATATTTGTGCTTACAACCGTTGAAGTTATCGGTGGAAGATGCCTCTGTTTCCATTTTCAACGCAACATTTTGTTTGCTGTGTCTTATAAGGGGCTCTAATTGTGAGGATAAAATGAAGCAAAATATCATTAATGGGCATTTCTATGATTCACCTGCTTAATTTTGGACGAGATTGGCGAATGATCAGGCAAGGCAAACAATTGTACTTTCTACATACGTATTTGAGTATCATATTTTTGTCATACAACGGGACTCCGTTATCCTCGAACTCCCTCTGTCTCAATGCAAGCAGTTTTTGGTCAATTCCTTCACCTAGGTTTATGATAGGAACAGGACGAAGCATTCCATCTTTTGCAATCCAAAACAACATCCGAAAACGGCTTTCGCCGTGGATTTTATTGCTTGAAATCCGCTTCCCCCGACAGACTTTCAATAAGCAAACAAAACACTTCAACCCCCTGCTGTTCAAGTTCATCCTTTTGTTTACCAGGGTAAATTGAAAACCAGCATTTCCAAAACATCCAATTAATTCGATTTGGGTTCAGTGGAGAAATAGCAACTCTCAAGGTACCGCTGTTAATTCCAATTGTTATGATTATTATTAATTTATTATTAATATGAATATTACCAACATAATCATCATTACTGAACTGAAGAAATGATCCTCACACTTTCTGGACAATTTAAGCAATTGTCTGTTATATGCACTTGAAACATTCAAGCGACTCCAACGGGATTCAAACCCACGACCTCTGCGATGCCGGTGCAGTGCTCTTACCAACTGAGCTGTGAAGCCACACAGTTGAGAGCTGGTCAATTTGTTGAGCTCATATGAGCATGTTTTCCCGTGAAAGGAATGATGAATGAATGAAATGATTATGAAGTGCGCGTTAGAAAATGAACTGAAGAAATGACATTCACACTTTCTGGACAATTTAAGCAATTCTCTTATATGCACTT
>BLFK01000545.1:1503771-1521205 GCA_014634185.1 Astreopora myriophthalma
TTATTTCAGGGAGCTATAATTTATATGTCGCGGAAGTTTTGTTGTCTTTCGAGTTAAAACTATGCAATTTAAATCATCATCATATTCCTTTTACTTATGCTTAATTCTTTGAAATTTAACAAGAACAGATGACAGTTAAACAGACCTAAAAGAAGACGTTAAAGTCGTCAGACGTAAATGCATTGGTCCTATATATGTACCGTTTTCGTACCAGACGTTAAAGTCAACTTTAACGTTTTGGAGAACTTTAACGGCTTTCGTATAAAAGCGGCCATTACCTGGAAGTCGAAGAGCTTGCAATTTGCAAGTAAATTCCTTGATTGTTCGTTTTTTATCCTTCCCTTTGTGAGCTGTTTAGATAAAAGCAACAACACGACGAAAATACCTCAGTACAGAGGTGCATTAATTTCCATGAAAAGCCACAAACAATTTAGCCTCTTGCAGGCGTTCGAGTGTATGATTCAACGGGAGAGTGCGAGACCACATCGACCGAAATCAGATTTATGATTCAGTAAAACAAAATGGTTTTGGTGGGAGTTAGAGCGGCTTTCAATTGAGTGTCGTAAGGCCAATACCAAAGTAATTGCTCCGGCCAATAACAGCAGCTGCGAACAGCGCAATGAGCCAATCAAAATTCCTAGCAATTACATGTAACTTGCTCAAAGCGCGGGGAAAAAATCGCGTGTCCAAGTTGCGATTGGTTTTGGTTTTCCTCTTCACTGGTTGATAAAGTGGCACGACGTTCTTAAGTCGATCAGAAAGCGTAGCAATCTCAATCGCGTAAGTTCTTTCGCGAAAGTCATTTTTTAAAACCGCTCTATCACTCGCCCGGGCTCAGAAACGTGGTTTCAGTCGATGTTATCTGCTGCTTCCAGTAAATCCGATCGCCCTATTGGACAACTTAGCGGAAGGTCTGGGCTGAGTTACAGATCGATTTCTCTCTCTGCTCAGACCCTCCACTACAAAGGTAGATTGAAAACCGAAATTACTCACGAATGTAATCAGCTGTCACGCGGTAATCATCATAGAAATTTCCGGTGTAAGTACCACGGACATATTCAAACGTCTGCTGCTTCATTGAATCCCATGTACCACACGTCGCTTCCACTTTTCCATCGTGTAATGATCTGTACTTTACAGGAATGATGACTTCAGTGTCAAAATGCAGGTTATCTGACAATGGTTCCAGGTCGATTATCACATCTCTGATATGAACTTTTAACAAGTTCCTACTCGTGGGTAGCTGTAAATAGAGGTGGTATTGGTCCACAGGTCCCTTGAAGTATCCCTTTTGCATCACACGACCATCACCTGTAGGTGTTAGGTACTTCACGTTCATTTTCGATGGTTGATCTACAAAGAAAAGAGACCGTTAAATGCCTCCTGCGAAAGTAAAAATCAGTTCATCAATCACCCATTAGTGAAACTCATCCATTCATTCATTCATTCATTCATTCATGGTGGATGAATTAGTCTGACCCACCTAGATGTAAGTACAAAATTATATACTTATTACAGAATCAGCTGCTAAAAAAATTAAATCCATTCAGCGGTGATAGTTCTGTAAAATTAAACATATGTGGAGGGAATTTTTTTGAAGAAAGGGTGGCGAACTATGTTTGATTTTAAGGATGGGAACGATGTGCACGAGTTTGACATCAGTGCCTTGAAAAGGCAACAAAGCACTGAAACCGCTTTACTTACTTACTTTAACTTTTTTTTTTTTGCTTAAAAAGCAAACGGTAAGGAAACGGCTACGAGAAAGTCGTTTCAAAATACAAATTTGAGTTATCATGCATTCCTCGATTATTTCAACTCTTTCGGTAGGTAAATTGTGTGTCTTTTTTCCAAGAATGAAACTATAAGTACTAACGGAGTCAGTTAGAAAGAGAATTCATGAAACATTCACCTTCCTGCGATAACCTTCTCCTCAATACACTGATTTTGGACGGTCATGATCAGATTGTTGTTTTGAAAAGGATGGGACAGGAGTGTTAAAAAATGTAATACACTCATTAAACCTCTTGTGTTATCATGCGTTCTCTAAATATGCGATGACACTTACGAGACACGTAGACCTCTACTTCACAAAGCCTCAACGCTTGTCTCCCCATCAGGTGAATGGAGACGTATCGGCCTAGCATTGGTTCAGCGCAACTGTAGAGCCACGGCTCACCGGGCAGTTCCAGTCCTTGTCGACACAGTCCATTGCTGGTATCACCGGCGTCATCTCCATCCCCTGTATAATGACAAGAGCAACCGTTCAAATGCACCTTTCCTCCGGTTTCACACGCGTTCTTGCTCAAGGAGGGGTGAGGGATTACAGTAAATGTTTGGGATTCTGAACAACTTTGATTTGCCCAATCTAATAGCAAGAATGCGACCTCACTGAGTCAGCTTGTCATGTTTGCATTTTTTGTGTTTGTTGCATGCCCTTCTCTAGCATAATCTTAAAACATACATTCTTAGCAAATCGTACTGTAAATGACACTCTTGTAACTAATTTAATCTAACTTCATACTTTTAGCCCGTGTAAATATTCTTTATTTATAAATATAAGTGTGAGCACTGCTTGCCTCGACTAGCTCTTGCTAACTGCGGGCAGGGCATATTTCTATTTTGATAAACATGAGATAATACTGCCTAGAACTCCGCTACCAAGCAGCCTCTTTCCAGCATTTGCCTTTTTTTCCGTTTGAATAACAGTCTTTATATCAGTCATCTAAAATAAAATTCGATTATTGAAGAAGGCACTACTTGCATTGCATGTTGTTACATTTTATGCTGCTTCAAATTTCAGGACAATTTGCACAATTCGATGGGATTTTCTGATCACTGTGTAGCATAGCCTAAATATTTATTATTTATTCATTTATTTATTAAATACTGCACGTTCAAATTCGGCCAAAATCCCACACATTTGCCGTAATTTTAGCCGTGCTTGCAATTGGATAAATCGAGGTTTCCCTGTACACTGTGAATGACTTGGCTTAATCCTGTGAAAAGTAATTACAACGGCTTTAAAGTCATATTTGGAAATGGCGTCTTCGTTGTTAGCGTTCACTGCCATCTTCGCCTCTTGTGTTTTTTCATACCTCTCTAAAACTTACCTATTCTTATGTCAACGACAGGCCGGTCCATTCTGGTCGCTAAAAGAACTTTATCCACCCAAACATGATTTCCCAAATCTACACGCCACCATGGATTCGTGGTTCCTTTTCTCGTCCCCGCGCAAACGTTTTTGTCGCCGTCTACCGCGCGTTTAGCAACGTTTTCACCCAATGTTGAAATCTGAACTGCAGGTCTACCTCTGGCAACGTTGATATAGTCGCTGGAAAGGTCTGGGAGGAGAGTAACAAAATGGTTCGTCTTAAAAAGCTCAGTAAATAAATCCCAGGAAAACAGAATGTTGTTAACAAGTGGTAAACCCCCTTAGCGTGCACTATTGAGTTATGTATGCACGCTTGAGGTTGCTAAGCACGAAAGAAGCGTAAGAGTCGCACGAGGCGATAGCCGAGTGCGACTCTAGCTTCTTGAGTACTTAGCAAACCTCCTAAGTGCATCCCTAACTCATTAGTGCACGCTATGGCGTTTAACATTTGTTTTATAACATAACATTGAGACTTTGGAACTACAGTCCTTTTATTGAGCTGCATCACAAAAAAATGTTCGTGTAGTCTTACATGACAAGAGAAAACAAGCGCGCGAAAATTAGCGCACACGTCAGCAGCGTACACCCATGGGCAAATAGTAGACGCTGAATTAACCAATCAGAGCGAGCGCCTTGCTTTAGTAATGTTAATAATTATGAATTATTTCATATATACTTCACATTATGTTGTAATTGTTGTTGGCGGTGGTTTTGTTTTGTTTCGTTTTTGATTTGGTTATGTTATTGTTGCTGTTTTTTGGGGGTTTTCTATTAAAGCTGATCAATTTATGCTGTCACGACCTTTCGTTCGCTGTTTACCATGATCAGCTGCATGATTAGCCTACACAGCGTGCGTTATATTGGCCTAAGCGGAAATTACCATAATACTCTTTGTTTGTCCCTTCCAAATTTTGAATAAGCATTGTTTTTGTTTTCTCTTGGGATCATTGTAAGTCCCTAGAGAAACAGGAAACAATGCTTATGCAAACTTTAGGGGGACAAACAAGGAGTATTGTGGTATTTCCGCTTCGGTCAATAGCATTTCAAAGCACTGAGCTTACGCTAGCCTTTGTCTAGTTAACCAATCAAATCTTTTGGTACATTGTTCCAAGCGCTGATTGGCCCAGATTGGCGGCCTTATAATAGCCCAAAGCACAATGTTGACGACACTCAAGCTCATTCATGAATAATAACGAATCTCTTTGGGACATTAAATGGTCGCTTGCGAGGAAGCGACGAGTGCACGAAAGAAGTCATGAAAACACTCACCTGCGGCTCGTATTTCCCGACTTCTTTAGTGCTCTCGTCGCTTCTTGTGTGCTTTACTAGATCTCAGCATTAATTTGCAGAAGAAAACCATTCAAAGTAGATTTAATTGACTTCTCAATTCGTGCGCGGAAAACGCTCAAGGGGTACAAAGCATGCGCTAAAGTGGTTAAAGATTGAAGCTTCAAACCTGTATGAATATGAAGTCTTCTCGTACCTTTGAAAACTCTCAGGCCAAATTCTGTGGCCTTCTTTGAATTCTGTGGTACAGCATCATCTTGTATTATCAATTCGGATTCAGAAATGCTGGCGAAACGCGAGTTTACGCCGGCCATTTTGTTTTGTTTGGATCACGCATTATTCACACCTCAGGGAGTGACTAATGATCAAATTCTGACTACACTCACACGAGACATTCAATGTGAAAAGTTTATTTAGGATGAATCAGTCAGCCATGAGCCGTGCGATTCAATGAATCCTAATATATATTAATTATTCATATGTTTACCTCACAAAATTAACTAAAGATTCCAAGAATTCAGAAACTGTGCTACGCCAGATACGAAAAACCACTAAAAAACCACCCTTTAGATGTGGCCAAAAAAATATGTGGAAACGTATTCCTCACCTAATGCAGCAGCACGAAACCCCGAGGAAAGGGCTTACTCGAGTTGATCAAATCGAAACGTAATCCTAAAAAAGAAACTAAAGCGGGCGAACACTCCGACTGACTGACCTTAGAATGACTTAGATCCCCCGCCAAAAACCCTAAATAGTCTTTAAGCAACCCGAGATGCACCACGAGTCTCTCCAACGTGGCGTCAGAATAATAATTTCCGACTAATTCGTCCTTCAAACGTCAGAAGCTATATTTACTCCGAGACTGCGAACCAATCAGATTGCTTCAAACACCAAGATCACTGAGTGAGTGTATTCTAAAATCAATGCCGCGAGGTTTTCTGAATTTTTAATCTACACCAGGTGTGGAAAATTACCAAGAAGTAAATCTTTTTCCAATTTTTTAAGCCCCGTAGCGTTGTTTGTTTTGAAAATACAGCAGTTTGAATTTTGGAAATTCACCTTGCGTGACACCAAGACAGTGACCACGTCAAAGCTGTATGGTTCAAAAACCGGTCTCCCGTTGTGAAAGCGCTTTCATGGCAAACTGAGTTCCAGATGTTTTTGATGATTTCCGGCCGCCATGTTGATGTCCGTCGAAGGAACACCAACATGGCGTCTTCATACAAGGCTCTGTAAAATCGCGTGATATAACTCACAGACGATATACCACACAGAGTTGAGACTTGGAAAAGTTGTTTATCTATTAGTCTTTTACGACATTTCATTTTCTTGGCTTCTTTCATTGAATGGGTTCGGATTTTATTTTTTATTGCGTGACAGTGAAAACACTCTATATATTCGCTCTTTGGTTCAGTTAACAATATTCCCGTTTACTATTACTTACATTCGCACTTTGTTCCATCGCCGACATGATTTTCTTTGCAGCGGCAATATCCAGTGCTTGTGTCGCAGTAACCATTGGGGTCGCAATCAATTCGTGCACTGTTGCGGGTGCATTTCTTACCTGGACAAGTATTTACAAGTTCTGGTTCAATGACTTCAGTAGAGAATGAGTGACAAAAGGAGCTTATTCTTGAGTCGTTCTTAAGGGCAAAGCAAAAATCACCCAGGCTGAAACCGAGGATCAGTCCAGCCCGTTATAGGCATAAAAAAGTTCATTTTACAATTCGTTTATATTGTATATTCGTTCTCAAGGTCAGTTAATAAAATTTACGATAACAGTTACGTACGTGCACACTTTTTCCCATCGCCGACATACTTATCAAGGCAGCGGCATCCTCGAGTTCTCTGGTCGCAGAAGGCATTGGGGTCGCATCTTTTATGGCAATCTGGAAAAAAGTATTTCCAAACTATCGGTAATGCGGCCATCGTCAGAATGAAAGAGCAAAAACAATGGCTTTGCACGCTCCGTGTATCTTACATTTTGGTACATTTCTTTGCCGTTAACGGCTTTTTCTTTCTTTCTTTCTTTTTCCTTTTTTTTTTAACGCCCATCAAAACTTGACCATCTTGTCCGTCGCTTTTTGCGGCTGTAATTAGCCTGATGCTGAGAACGACTGTTAATGGCTTGTTTTGAGCATTGTTATTTTAATAATCGTAAGAAACGGTCGCTCACTTTCTATGATCGTTTCACAAACCGTGCACGCGAATTTACACCTTACCATAACCATTTGAAGTTTGAAAAAGAAAAATCACTGCAATGACGGCAATGCATCCAACAGAATGATTCTTCCTCATGGTAGCCACACCTAGGTTGCCCCGGCCCCGTCCTCTTATAACAGTTTGCTTCTTGGTTGCTTTCCACGCGGATGATTATTTAACTTTTGTATCCTTGCAGGCGGTTTCATTTATGTCAACTGTAATCATGGTCGCAATCAAACAACTGAATCTCGCTCGCAATAGTGGCGTAATAGTGCGCGCGCAATTACCAACCTCGAACCCAGGATCTCTCTCTCTCTCTCTCTCTCTTTTCCTCCCTTGTCGTCGAAAGAGAGGCCCTGGTTGCAGCTGGTCACTAGTTGGAAGGTTAAAAAGACTGCCTTTAGGGAGGGGTAGTAAAGTGTGTAATAATCGCTTTTCTAGCGGGAAGATCAGGAAACTCGGCTGTGAAGTTTATGACTACAAGAGTTTGTGAAGTTTCACGTCGTTTCCACGCGGTCATGGCGTTGATAATCTAAAAGATTAATTATTAGTTTGCAGCTTGGAACGCCGGCGATGTAGTTGTATTTCGATGCATTTGAACAACGAACTTCTGAAGCACAGCGATCACGTTATTGAATCGTCAAGGGATTTTTGCATCTTTTTATTCCCTAGCTTCGCTGGAAGATACCTTAGAATGCCGATCTCTGATCTCTTGATTTTAAAAAAAGATCTTTTATTATTATTATTATTATTATTATTATTATTATTATTATTATTATTATTATTATTACTCACAGCAAAACAGTAACAAATAATTGGTGCTTGGCGAAAGCAAGAGCTTTCTTTGGGTTGATGGTGACTTATTTTTCTGCGGTGAAAGATGTCGGTGGACTACTTACACAATTTTCCGAGAAATCTACTGGTGCGAATATTTTCCAAATCTTTTCCAGAACGAGGACTTTTTAAAATTATTCGCAGTTCTTTGGCCGCGACGTCCCTTTCGTCTCCGTTTGAAATCTCTGTTCGGTTTCTGATTAGAAGAGAGCACTTTGTCCCGGGCTGTCATGTGACCAGCTGCAACCAGGGGCTCTCTCTCCCTCGACGGCAAGGGAGGAAAAGAGAGAAAGCTTAGGTTCGAGGTTGCGCAATTACTTTTTTTTCAGCTGCTTGATTGCAACAATAATCGACAGCAGTGGTTTGCTGTTAGGCTCAAACCACAGGTACCTCGAGCTCATTAGCAGTAAAGTTATAAGGATTTGTCTGGGAGAAAAGCAACTGTATGTGAAACCAAAACTATAAAAAAAAAATAATAATAATAATAATAATAAAAAACATAAAGAGCAGCTTACCTCGCTTCGTTTGTGGACAGCCTTCTCGCCCTCTGGCAGGTGTTGTTGTTGCGTCGTTTTAAGCGGAAAATCGGATTTTCAGTGAAATTTTAAGGAGGCTTGGAGAGATTTGCACCAGCCGGCGTGCGTAAGCTACTTACGCCATAGCTAAGCTGCTCGTGTCTGGTGATGAATTTCAAAAGTACTCTGCCTATTTGCCTATCTCGTCGTGTCAAAATTTTAAGAGGCTGTTTGCGTTGCCATAGAAGCCTCGACCGAGATACCCTTATGACAAATTGATAGAGTGCTATCATTTTTTTAGTTCTGATCGAAACGTGATGATCCACCAATTCCAACTTTAACTGTTTTTCCCTAAATGCACTGCATGAGGAAAGAGAAAAACGGTCCAAGGCCACCTTCGCTCCACCATTTCTTCTATAGCGAGTAAGAGCGAGTGACTGGCAAAACTAAACAAAATGGAGGGCACTGCCGTGACAGCCCCTTTAAGGTTATATATAAACAACAAAATAAAAGCTTCGGGACAAAAAAATATGTCTCCCAAGCATGCATGAGAAAAGTTACAAACAACAAAGACAAACTTTGAAGAACTGCTAGCTAGGCTGAACAGTTTTCAAAAATCCAAATTGCAATCCACCGTAATCTTCTTCAATTTTGCCCATCCTTCTCTCCTTTTGTATTTTCTGTTTTATTCAAACCTTCCTTCAATGTTTTAAGCAGTTATTTTCATGTTTCACTTGATTTTTTTGGCAGTTCCTGTCGCTGAATTTGGCTAAATTTCGTGACACAGCCCCTTTAATACCGGTATTATTGTTTACATAATAACAAAATCAATATGTGCGCGTTCTGTTTGGCTAAACATTCAGCTAAGGTTTATAGAGCATTTTCACTCACGTGACCAGCAGCCATATTGGATTATTGAGACAAAAGAAATTATTTGCATAAAAATAGATTTCAATTTCCGGAGGATTGTTTTCGTACACCAACATGGCCGCCCTTACTTTTGTTTGGAATAACAACATGGCCACCGTGACGTCATGTGAAACGCTCTATGTGTGCTAGGAAACTCGGGAATCGTACGTCTTCGAAATTGGAGTGACAAGAGTTCGTAAATCACTCGCCCGTGGCTCTTTATTTACGAATTCTTCCAACATCATGCGCGGTTTATCAGCCTATAAACCAGAGAAACGTGTGGTCTGTTGCTTAAATATAAATTATCCCTGTACCTTCCTGTAGAATCAATGCACATGCAAGATAAGGCAATTCGTCTCCTCCCTTGTGTTTTACGGTTCTAAATTAGCGATTTTTCGTTCGCAGAATTTTGTTATTGGAGTGAAAGAGCAAAAGGTTTTTAATTGAAGAAAATACTATACTGGCAAGAAATCAATTAAAGGATTTTATTGAAATACAACAAAGTAACTGAAATTTGCTTGGACAAGAAGGTGGCCAATAATCATTACAAGGAGCATTTTGGTACTTTTTTTTTAACAAACACAATTTTTAACGAACACGATTAATTGTTTCAATTTCGATCATGTTCCCCTTCAAAAGAATTTCTGATAACGTTTTCTCAGAAACAATCTTATTTCGCTTATAAACATAAAGAGAGCAGCACGCACGATGCCTGTATTAAGGCAACTTCACAGCCAAGCCAGGCATGTTAGCAGTCCAAACACAGGCGGAATCATGGAAAGGTAAAAAGACCGTCTTGTTCCCGCTTCAGCATCAAAATAAGACTCTGTTTAAGACAAACCAGTAGCGAAATAATCTCATGAGCCTTTTGCATCGACAAATTACAGGGAAGAACAACTGAAAATTCAATTGAACTCTGGCGTAAAACAGGATAAGAGCTTACCTTCGTAACATTCATTCGTGACAAAAACTTTATTTCAGTCTAGAGCTTACGTAGTCAGGAGCCCACGACCCGGAGCGTACACCTTCAATATACTTGTGTCACGGCGTTTTCACGGACTGAGCTATTTTTAGATCGATTTTCCCGCTAATTCAATCTCCCACCGGAGCCTTGTTGTCCCACAGGAGCCTTGCTAGTCAATCATAAGCCTTGCACAATTAACTGCTTGGACGCGTGCGGACTGGAAGTGAACTTTTCGAGGGAAAAACATGTCTATAAATAGCTCCGTCTGTAAAAATGCCATGTCATAGCCCTAGTATGGGAGTTGAACGCTCTGGGTTATGGGCTCCTTACGTAGTCGAGCACAAGTGCTTTACTAGTTGGGGAGACTACAAATCAAATCAAATCAGTAAGATCATCAATAAGATCTAATCAATTGTTGCTTTTTGAGGAAAGGAGAAACCACTGGTACCCGCAAAAACAAAAAAAACCTCTTGGCCCAAAGTAGACAAGTAACAAACTCGGCTGACCCACATATGGCGCTGCGTCCGAGAGTGGAACCCATGACAGCCTGTGGTGGAAGGCGAGAGCTCTCACCACTTTTCCAAAACTGGAATGTTAAACTATTACCTTCACAATTTCCCATGGCATTCTTCTTAAATCCTCCTTTGCACTGGCACACATACGAACCATTGTTGTTTATACAGTATGATCTGTGATTACATTCATCGGTGTCCATCAAACACTCATCAATATCTGAAATAAAACGACGATAAAACAGAAATGAACTTCGATAATACTTCAATAATAAAAGATGAGAATGTTCCTTCATATTTAAAGACAATATATTTCAATATATAGTTAAAGGCAATTAAGTAAACCACGTCATGCATGTTTAATAAATATTTTCATCAAATTAAGTAATTCCACGTCCACGTTCCACGTTGGATTTATTGGTATTAGTATCAGCATCGGTAAAGGCATCGGCATCAGTATCGATATTGGTATCGTTATCGATATCGTTATCGGTATCGGCATCAGTATCGATATTAGTATCGATATCGTTATCGGTGTCGGCATCAGTATCGATATCGGTATCGTTAACGATATCAGTATCGATATCGGTATCGGCATCAGTATCGTTAACGATATCGGTATCGTTATCGATATCGGTATCGTTATCGATATCGTTATCGGTATCGGCATCAGTATCGATATCGGTATCGTTAACGATATCGGTATCGATATCGGTATCGGCATCAGTATCGATATCAGTATCGTTAACGATATCGGTATCGTTATCGTTATCGGTATCGGCATCAGTATCGACATTGGTATCGTTAACGATATCGGTGTCGTTATCGGTATCGGTATCAGTATAAACAACAGCATCAGCATCAGCATCAGCATCAGCATCAATTCTGGCATCAGTGCACGTTTCCTTTTAGTTAAATGCTCAAATACAAATCCTCCTGGCGTTTATTGCTATCTCACACTTGCTTTATTATACTCTTCGTATATGAATTATTATCAAACTTGTTTATTTTCGTCATCGTACCAGTACAGTTTAGCTTGTCTTTAGCCCTTGATTCGAATCCATCGCGACAGGAACATTCGTACGTTGAGGGCCGGTTTGAACATTTTTCATTAGGACCGCAGATGTTGGGGTCCTTGCATTCGTCGATATCTGCATAGTATTAAGGAAAAGAATACGACAAAACCGTTCAAATCGCAGGCTGGGAAAGATATTACTTTCAGTATCGGCCAATTTTCTATGTAAATTTAAAAAAAATAGCTGTCATCACATATATCAGCGGTTCTTACATACAAACGAGGCAACTGGACCAGTTTGTACCGTATTGACCCAAGAGACCCCGCTGCAGCTCTCTTTAATAGAAGGAATGTTTGACCGCAGGCTCAACTGTGATAACAGCCAGTCAAATGACTATACTTAAAAGAAAGCATTGTAAACAAAGTTTGAGCCTTGACCATACACAAACAGAAATAAACTTTCAAACATACAACAGACACGTTTCTTCCAACATAACCAGCCGTGTGGTGTGAAAGTTCACTGAAATAAAAGACTATGCACTGTAGCGGCTTCAGTTCAAAGTATAAATTTATGACCAGTCCCTCACTAAAGCCATGACGTAGAGTAAGATTGACACTCGACAGAAAAAGGTATTGGTTAGTGTGGGTCTAGTGTTGCTGAGACATTTCTCTTTCATTTTTTCATCACCTTATCTACCGACCAGCCTACAAGTTGCTTACCAAAACACCCCCTCGCTCTCGCATCATAAACGAAGCCTTTGGAAAGACAATGACAATGGTACGTTCCAACCATGTTTTTACATTTTCCCACGCCACCGCACGCATTTGATTTCGCGCATTCATCTACATCTAAAAGTAATAAAAGGATAAATATTACGTCATAAGCGGTCATGTTGCTGCACGAGAACAAAGAAACCCCAACCACATTGGTGAAGCAGAGGACAAGAATGACACACTCGCCTCTCGACTTACGGCTCGTGTGCCACTTTTTTGTTCTCACCTGATTTCTTTGTCATCTATAATCTATTACTAAACAGACGCTGACTTATATAGCATGATTTTAGCGGACGTTGCTTGTGACTCGTGTTACGGCTTTAACAAGTTGAAAAAATACTTTCTTTTTTTTCTTTTTTTTTAATATAGAAAACTTCCACCAGATCACCATGTCTCACCAGTGCAATTCTTTCCATCACCACTCTCGCTCTGGAAGCCTGATTTGCAATCGCAGCGATACGATCCCTCGGTGTTAATGCAAACAGAGTTGCTCCCACAAAGGCTTCCATCCAATTTACATTCATTATTATCTGTAACAAACGGAAATAACTGTGAAACGGTTCATTCTTTTGGAACACACTGCCATCAAATTGTACCGTACTTGGTCACATGGGAAGCAGGGTTGACTCAGCAGAAAAAGTTCTTGCTTCTCGCCAGTGTATCTCGGAATTAATTTCCGATTCTGGTTCATACGTGGCTTGAGTCTGTTGATTCCCTCCTCTGCTTTGCTTTACCCCTGCCCTGTCTTACACAATCATATACACAATCTTCATTTATTCGATTTAATTTGTAGGGTCCCTGATTGATGCGTCACCGCCAAATCACTCGGCACTTGTTTTTCTGGGAATTCTAAGAGAAAGTCAAGGCACCTTTTCTTACGTTAGAAATAACAAGGCCTCAAGACCGATGCATCATCTCGCGGTTTCCTAGTTAGGGAAAGAGCCTTGTATGTCAATAAAATCGATTGATTTTCCAGGCAGGGAATAACAGCATGGCTACATAAAGAACCTTCACAGCAGCCCATGAGTAGAACCATTTGTCGCCCCCTTTAGCCTTTACTAAGGCACAGAATGAGATGTATCTACGTCCAGCACGTGCTTTAAAACAAATTAAGTAACCAATATATAAAATGACTGTGCGTCATTGTTATGAAGGCGCACATTGCCACTGTGCTGGGAGTTCTACACAGAACCCATTGTATCAAAGATTAATAAACAAAAAAAAATTAACAGATAAGTCAACATGTTTGATCCTCTCGTGGGGGCTTACACACTTTCTCTCATATGGGTTTGGAATGCACATGTGCAATAGGGACACTCCTACCAATGGGTTCGATGATTAAGCAACAAGGAAGTTTCCACTTCTTACATTTTCGTAAATGAAAATTCACCTTCACACTCTTCAAGTCTGGTTTTGAATCCGTCCTCACAATCACAACGGAGCTTCCCTTGTATTTCCTTGCATCTTTGATGATCCCGTTCACATTTTTGATCCTTGGTGCATCCATCTAAGTCTGTTGAGAATTCATGATATTTACAAGAGAGTTTTAGTAGAAAATACGTACACCACTTTCAAAGTTTACAGAAAACTACATCCCGGACTTGGGTGGCATAGTTTTTGCAACATGGGGATGTAAACTGAAAAGCGGACGAAGTCGGGTTTAAAGAGACCGAAATGACTTGGTAGGTTGGAGATATATTTAACAAGAAAGTGCAGTTTTTCCTGTCGTAAAGAAATCTGTTCGATATTATTTGACACTGGATCAAGTCGCGAGGGCTTGCACCTCCAAGAGTATAGTACGCTACTTCAAAACCGTGCAAAAGGATTCTTAAATTGTAATTTTTATGCTACGTCAATTTCTACTACAGATTTTAGTGACCATGATTATGTATACTTTTAATTGACATGTATCTTACATATACAATCGTAATTGCCATTTAGTTTTAGCTCTCTTACACCATAGGGATTTTAGTTTAGGCGTATAATTAGTATGTAATTTAAGGGAATCTTATCTTATTTGTAAATACACGACCCCATAAGCTTACAGCTTTAAACATTATCGTGTTTAAATAAAGGTATATCTATCTATCTATCTATCTATCTTCAAGGAGATTCAACAAACTATCAAGTGATCTTTTGGTTGAGGTCCTAAAGTTATTACTTATTGTCCTGAAACGGGAAGTTCCAGTTTAAAAAAATAAACCCAGCCCCTCGTTTGTTTTTGTCCTCTCTGTCCTCTCAAATAAATATTCCTCAAAACCACATGAATTCAGTCAAGAAACTCACCGAACCAACTACAAAGTACGAATCAAGTTTAAAACTGCCTGAAAAAAGTGCCTCATTTCAGAAGTTAAAGGCATTCCCTTGGAAACGCAAGTAGAAATTACACCGATTGTTTTCTGGTTGTTTGTACTTCGGTGGTTGATTGACAACTGAAGTTTCCGAAATTGACTTGACACATCTTTATATCGTTTAAAGTCTTTGGTACCTAAACAATGTGTGCGGCCATCTCCTTTCATTCCAGGGTAACACTGGCACAAGTAGGACCCCACGGTGTTCTTACACTCGGCATACGCGTGACACGAGTGGGTCTTTTCTTTGCATTCGTCAACGTCTGATTGAAGCAATAAAAAAGAAGTTTCTCTCGTAGGTTTTCTGGAAGAACAGTGCAGTGCAAGCGTACCTTCAAGTTCCTTCAAGTTCGCGCAGGAAGTATGCATGCAGTGCGCCTTACGTGTGAGGGAAGAAAAGTATGTTGGAAGCAAATAAGTCCGAAACACTGAAGAAACCGTGTAACCTAAATTTAAGAGTTTACAATAGGCCATTTCCTAGTTCACGTCAGGCTCTTCTTGAAGGCGAGTCCAAACCCGAAACGTTTACATGTTAATGAGTCCTACTTTGCATTTGAAGAAAGACTCGTTTTCGTAAGAAAGACTTTGCAATTGTACTCTCTTTGAAAAGAGGCTGAAGTGAATTCGAAAATGGCTTATCCTTATTTGCCGGTTTGCTATGATTGTATTGATGTCTTCAGTGACTTTCCGAAACCTGCATTCGGTGGGCAAGCCCGGAAAACGTCCTTACTTAGACAGAGGACGGCGACGATAGTTGAATTTTGTTCTGCTTGCAATCGGAAGTTATGGACTTTACCAGCTTTGGTTAAGACAAAGTGCAGTGCTCTGCTCAACAGCGACGCCATATTGGTTTTGGATAGAGGGCCATTACAAGGTCCGAACTGGCAAATTTTGGCTTCGGCACCGGCTCTGGAGCCTTCACGTCATGCGCAGCCATAACACCTGAGGCTCTGGTGACGAGGATTTAGTTCAAGGGCCTATGTCACGATAATGCGCATGTGTGGTGATGTAATTCCTGGTCCAGCGGATCTTTTTTGTTGAAGGAAATCCAATTTCATGTACCTAAGGAGGCTTGTGAAAGTGATAATAACAACGCCAGGGACGAACAATTTGGAAGATTTGAGCCGCATATTGTGTAGGTATAGGTAAACATGGTCGATAAATTTTATGTCCCGAGAAAAAGAACACGAAGTGGGTCGAGACGAATTTCGCCTCACATCAGCCGCCTTCGGTTTCGAAGGAAATTAAAGTAATAAAAAGAAATGAACAAACAAATGGACAAATGAACACCAGAAGCTTTACATCGCTAAAGATAATGACAGCACCTGAAAAAAATAAGTGTATGTGCTGAGGGGAGCACATGCTGCATTATTGTGACACGGGCCCTTAAACAACTTCCGTTTATCGTTTTGCTGAACAAATATCTGTTAACGTAATTAAAAGACCCAGTATTGCCCATTATGCACTGCGCGCTGCGATTACTCGAAAAACAATAGACGCCTCGCCTCTGTGAAAACCAAAACAACAACAGATGTGCGTGAAGCATAATGGGCAATACTGGGTCTTTAAATGTGCCTGTTATCCAAGCATGAGGCCGACTATTATGAACGGCCGTTCAACTTCATGAAACATTTCATGGTCATTAATATTTGCTGACGTTCTCCCCAAACTGCTGGCTGAATTTGGCGCTTTCACGTTGTTCAATTTTGTAGACGACGGCAAAGGAGTGGGATATGACACAAAAGAGGAAACATCTTAATGAATGATCACTGCGCAGCATTGTCAAGTTAGTGGGCAGCACAATTGCCGCCTATTACTGATCCACCTCTAAAAAGTAATATTATAACTAGTATTTCTCTCATGAATGGAATCGCAATGGGAGCTCACCTATGCACTCGGCGATGACTTTTCCCTTGGTTTTGTTTGCTGTCGACTGAAATCCTGGTGAACATGCACAGGTGTAGCTGCCTGGCAGGTTGACACAGGTTCTGTTCTCGGGACAACTGAAAAGACGTGGATCTTTGCAATCGTCCACATCTGAAAAGTACGTAGCAGTATGACGGTGATGGAATTTGAAGGGTTAACGACTACATTGACATTGATACGTTTATCCGTTTGTGTGCATGAATAAAATGTTGTCGTTGTCGTTGTCGTTGTCGTTGTCGTTGTCGTTGTCGTTGTAGTTGTCGTTGTTGTTGTCGTCCTTGTCGTCGTCGTTGTTGTTGTTGTTGTTTTTGTGTCAAAGAAGGCAGAAAGGCTGTCGCGATAACCAGTGGAAAACAAAAGGACAGCAAAACATGTTCAACTGAATTTGGCTAATGGAGAATCATTAAAGAACCAATATGAACTTCATCTTTTGGAATCTAGCATGCGTATCTGTGAAAACAGCTTAAGGAAGCCTATTACTGTAAGCTCCAAGCTTCGTCAGGCCTCCTCTTCACATTAGCTCATATTTAATTAACAACATCTGTTCTATCTGTGTTATGTATTTGTTGCACAAGTGACTAATTAAACAAAATTTTAAAATATGGCACAATTACTTCTCGACCGCTTTACATGAAAATGATACTCTTCGTAAAACTCAGTGAGAGTGGCAATACCTCTACAATGTCTTAGACGCTTGTCAGAATCATAGACGGGTTTGAAGTTTTTGTTGCACAAGCACATATATGATCCCAAGGTATTCTTACAGTGCGAATAGGCAATTGGACACACACTCTCACCAATACATTCGTCTTTATCTGCGGATTTCAAAAGAAATTGTAAACCAACACACAGGGGTTAAAACTATTAGTCTTAAATCAGGCACGGAAAAACCGCGTTTCGCTCCACACCCCTCTCTCCTTTTCCAATACCTATGGCAAGAAAGCAAATAAACACTCCACTGGATAAATAGTGTATAAACCATATTGGCGTTTAC
>BLFK01000545.1:1527528-1551778 GCA_014634185.1 Astreopora myriophthalma
CCCCCCCCCCCCCTTTACCCCCTCGCCTATTGTACAGAAATATCTAAATGTTTACCTCCTTTCAGTTGGGGTCGTTAATGTTCTGACGAACATTACAATTGTTTCGTTGTGACAGATCGAGAACATATGGAATGTCACAGATTGTACCGCGGATATGAAACGTTAAGATGTAAGTGTGATCATAGTAAAGGAATGAGCAGCTTAAGCAGTTGCAAATGGAGAAGCCAGAAAAAAAAACCGCCGACTCAAACCCATGACCGTGCGATTGCGCTGCACTCTGCTCTACCTACAAAGCTATCAAACCAGCTCCACAAGCATCAAGCATTAAATACAACTGGCCCACAAGCTTCACACTTTAAATACAAACCGTATGGGCCCCACAAGCTTCACAATTTAAATATAACCATGTATAAAAATGCGTTTTTTACTTGACTCAGTAATCAGATATTGGATTGATAAAATAAAATAAGAGCTTTACTTTGTTTCACCAATCCAATATCTGATATAATTAACTGCACCATTTGAAAAAGTAGAAATAACGATATCGCAATAGACCATTTTACAGTTCTATGCTCAGTTACCAGGCCTTGAATAAAAGCGAGGCTGGAGTTGACCTTGTTTTGATACAAACCTCACTTCTTTTCTTATATAAATCATGCTGTTCTTATGCTAACTAGTCCTATTTACATAAGAAAAGCAGTGAGGTTTCTATCAAAACAAGGTCAACTCCAGCCTCGCTTTTATTCAAAGGCCTGGTAACTGAGCACAGAACTGTAAAATGGTCTATTAAAATTCTCCTAAGTCCCTCTCACACGGACTCTAAAAACTCTTTACATTGTTCTCGATTTGTTGGCGATTGATCAAAACTTTACCTGAAAGAGGTCCGTTGTAAACTTCCACCTCAAGGACTTTCAATTTCTTTTTAGTTTGTGGAGGTCTTAGGATGATCCTTCTTCCCGTCCTGCTTGAATTGAAAGTGATTGTGTGAATTTTACCCTCAGTGCTTTGTGTTATATCAGACACATTGTCGGAGTGAGCGTACCCCAAGTTGCGGTGGGGAATGGAGATGCCTAACAATGGATAGAGAAAAATTATAGTCAAGAGAAGCCTTCTCACGGCAGCAAAAAAGAACTGTGATTAAGGATAATCTAGTTAGGAAAGACTTAGGAAACACATCTTTCCCTTACAGATTTTGATAACCAACTTCACTCATTGTATCACGAAAACAGTGTGCGAAACAAGTGCAAATACTCTGAGTAGTTCTGCACATAACGGTTTGGTGAATGTTTGTACACTGTAATTACAGACAACGGTTTGAGACCCGCGTACTCATGTCATGTCACATTTTCTGGGAGACTTTTCTTTTCCTTGCCTTTCAGTAAGGATGACAGTATGTGTACAATATTATCCACTACAGAAACTTTGGGGAGACGGGTACGAGTGTGGGATTGTGGGATTGCTTGGCTGGACGGAAATTCATCTCAGTTCACCTCAAGGACGCATGAAAATTGGGAGCACAATGCTGATTCACGGGCTGTATATTCCAGGTCTAAATATCCTCGCGTCACTAACAAAGGAAATGACTTCTTTCCGTCTCCCTCTCGTTTGCTCCAGCGTCCAGGCGACAGGAAGAAGGAGAGCGCCCGGGATTTCCGCACCGTGTTATTTTATTTTCATTACATAGACAAGAGTGTTTTGCAAAAACAACAGTTTAAAGCAAAAAATGACCTTAAATCTTCCCAAGTCCAGGATTTTCCCACTGACACACTCTTTTACATGCACTGTTTAAAACAGTGATACAAGACGCCACCCCACCTCCACTCCAACCCGCCGCCAAAATCCACGCCTTTATTACCTATAAAAACCTTCAAGCCTTCGAAATCATCTGGTGCGTGGTCGACATCCGTTATGATGACTATCAAATGTACTTCCACCTTTGTTAGAAAGTCTACAGACCAATCTTCTTCAAACGAAAAGGCTTCGTCTACAAAATGAAGTGAACTTATGAAAAAGGAGGGTACATAGACCCGTATACATGCTAAGGATGATTCAAGATTTTCTCTACATCCCCGGAGTGCTTTCCGGCCCTGCGATTCTGATACACACTTGCGTCTTTAACAACAACATTTATTTGTACTGTAAATCAAAAGTTGTCTCAAAGACTTCAACCTGTCAGAGCACGATACTTTGATAGTTCCCTCTTGCCTTGATAGTGAAAAAAGGAAATAGAACAAAAGATGAGCGAACGTGCGCGCCCCATCGATCCAAATGAGGAACAGTGGGAGTTTACAGGGCCTGCTCTCGCGTATAAGATATTACTTTTTTTTTTTCTGAATCCTCATTCATGTTTAGCGTTCAGATGTATACCAATTAAGAAAAGTATTCATTCCAAATGAAAAGAAGTTGAAATCACACTCACCAATCCTTTGATCACAGCATAATTCAGGTCTAAGTTTCCCGTCATAACCATGTCCGGAGCCATTCAGCATTCGGCGCCTTGCAGCTACATTAACTCATTGATCAAGAAAAAAAAGGAAACTCAGATATTCAGTTGGATGGACAGCAGACATAGGTGCAAGAACCATAAAAACACGATCAAGAAAACAGCAACGCATTACGTGGGCGCTGCCTTTATTGCCATAGGCCACTAAACTCGATAATCCGTAAACATACTACTTCAGATTTCGTGCAGATTGTTGGTGATAACACCTAATAAGCTAAACTAAACGAGTGCGCGTGCTTAGCGCCCGTGAATCAAGTCTATGAATGCGCCCAAGACGTTTTCGAGAACTAGATGGATGCGTATGCTCAAATTCTACTGAGCTTCTGGACTGCTCTCCAAATTCCCCGAGTTTACCTATAACTCGATAGACGAACAGCTAAAAGCATAGATCAATTCCTTTGCAACGTATCGACAGGGAAAGTAGATAAACGAGGTTTAATGATTGAATTCAATATCATTCTCCTTTATGAAAAGGAAATAAGACATATATTCGATCTTATCACAGGACGACCAAGAGCCTAATAATAGTTGGAGGATGAGGATAAGGATTAGGATTATAAGCTATTATGATTTTCATTGTTCGATGCACATTTGTTGTATCTGCTCCTTGTTTTATTGTTCTTTGCAAGGGTAACAAACCTTGAGAAAGCTGCCTTATGGCCAAAGAATTATGGTAAGCTTCTAAAAAGCTGCACGCGTCAACTAGACGTAGGAGCATGCGTGTATTCAGTTAAAGATGCCCTGGTCGCGCTATTAAATTAGATTTGGCAAATTCTGCAGCTAATGCGGCGTACACTTACTTGTCTTCGTCTGGAATATCTCCACTTCACAAAGTGAAAAATCGTTTGCGTCTGGAAAACTTACGGTCACGTAACTTGCCAATAGTGTCCTTTCACACGGAAAATAATTAGCCTTGCCAGTTGGTCTTTCTTTAGGAGTTTGACTACACACATTTTCACTGTAACCTGAAATTCAATAGAGAGAAGAGGATCACATAAAATTGAGTAACCAAACTTCATCTAACGTCGTGTCATGCAAATATCAAAAGCGGTTCATAACACCAATGTGTATCATCACTTTCTAGAAATAAAACTGGAAAGCTTCTGCAGCACTGGAACAGTTTCTTTCGACTTCTGAATTCCTGGTTGTATGATGAGGTAAATTAATTTGTTTGTGTCCCCTTGTTCCGAAAATTAATTCCGAACTTGTTCCCAGCTTTTTGGTCCCTTGTTCCCTGGGATGTTTTGTCTTTGTTCCCCTGTTCCCCAGTTCAAATTGGCCATGTTTCCGCGTTACCCAAACCCCTGGGAGACCCTCTATGCCGGATCGAGCTCTTTGTCACAAGTCCCCAAAAGGACTGGATACTACTTGATCAAACGCGTCAGCTATTACCCGACCAGCATGAGCCAAATAGCAGTAAATTAACAATTAGACGACGAGTTCGAGTTTTCCACGAGTCGACAGATAGTCAACGGGGTTGACTATTTGTCTAGTAGACAACGAGAACGAGTAGTCTAATTGTTTTAGTAGAAATCCACTCACATACTACGGTCGAATTCATTCCAACTTTTATTGCTTTTACGATTTGAAGAACCTGTTTTTGTTCAAAACGCGGGCTTTTTTGCTACTCACTATGTATAACTCATTAGTATCACCCAACTAGTGGACTAATGCAAATCCTGCATTTTCATTGGCTACGCTACTAGATGACTATTAGTAATAGTCCTCGAGTAGCGAAAAGCGTGACGCTTTCTTTTGTTTTATTCCCAAATAAATATTTCTTCAACTTGCACTTGCTAACTTTATTATTGCCTTTTCTGTCCGACTTGTTGGGTGATACTAAAACAATTAGACCCTTCGCCCTCAAGGGCCACAGGTCAATAGCCCATTCGGCTTCGCCTCATGGGCTATTGACCCGTAGCCCTTGCGGGCTACGGGTCTAATTGTTAAATAGATCGCGAGTAGCCAGCCAATCAGATTACAGGATTCGCGACAAAATGTGAGTGGATTTCTACTAAACGGCAGTATTACTTGACTTACCACTACCAGTCTGAATGACAACTTTAGAGCCATCGAGACTTGCCGAAGTCATCATAAAAATGACCGCTACACGCAAATTGGAACCGAAGTCCATCCTCCACTCAGTGCTTTCCAATTTTAACGCCAGGGCGGAGGCGGAACATACAAGGTTTCCATCGGTGGTATCAGGAATGCGGCTGCTCGTGTTGTGTTTTAAAGCAATATTTGCTGTAGAGAAATGGGAACATCTGATGACTGCCACGGCAATAACAATAATTAAGGTCCACGGCGATAACAAATTAAAGCCTACAGCACGGCCCCTTCTGCCTCAACGCATAGATTCAACACATTTATATTTCCTTCAGTTATGGAGTATCAAGCGAAAGGGAATACACTCCACTCCAAAGCAAGGAAATGGTCAAAAATGGAATACAAGTTAAATTTCACGCAGAATTCTTTGGTTAATCTGCCTAAGCGGCAGCTGCTTTGTCCCTGGATAACGTCAAAGCATGAAAAGTTGCGTTAAAAACGGAGCAAGTTGCCCTTAACAACATAGTAGTTTGAACGTCGAAACTTTATCACCAAACTTCCCCCGTGGCTTACGCAACTGAAAATTTCATAGTAAACTATGTGTCACCCCGCTAACCGGAGATGGGTATACTGTTTTTCACCGGGTATCGAAACGCGTCCACGTGATGTGATAAACATCTGATGATTGGTACATCAATATTCACGCATGTGTGAAACAATGGTCCTTTAAGGCTTTCAGGCAGCCTGCTCTTGTTTTCTCTCTTTCATACTTCTAAATTATATAATCTCTTTTCAGTCTACTTCAACGAGCTTTCTTCATTCGGCATTCTGTTTAAGGTTGTTTCACGGAAATGAAATTCTTGTCCTGTTAAATGCCCATTTAATAGAAATGTGAGGGGAGTTTAACTGACAGATTATCCAGGCTTTGCCTCTTACCATAGGTCTCTGCATAAACTTGAAGTTCGCAGAGATGGAGTTTTTCAGATTCTGTTTGAATCTTCACAGCGTTGCCCCATATGTAAGGCTCTTTCTTGGTCTGACATTCGGCACTCCATACGGGAAAAGCCGTTTTAACAGTGGCAAATCTGACATAATGACCATGATTTGCTTGGGATCAAAGACAAAAACTGATGTCAAAATGAAGTCTTCCTTCGTCTTCTTAACAATATCTTCTTCCAACAGGCAAATAATTTTTGACCAGTTAGAGGCACTTCAGTAAAGAAGAGACACTCGAGTACTGTCGCGGGCATTCTATTAATTGAGAAAAAATCACTATACATTCGTGCAAGCAAGAAATATGAAAAATACAGTGGTGTCACCTTTCAGTACTAATATTTAGTTTTTAAAACAATATGGACTGGTCATTGTTTACAGTGGCAGGATCCGTGGTGCAAGTGGAGGGGGCAATGTTCAACTGGTTTCTTGACCGCACCAGGGACGGCGGAGCGTATTTTGAATTGGGGGGGGGGCTTACAAGCGAGTGCCGAAGGCGTCAACCTGTAAGGGGTCTGGGGGAATCTCCCCCGGAACATTTTGAAATCTTGAAGCTCGAAAATGCTACTTTCAGTATTCAATTTTCTATTTTTTGCTTGAAATTGGGTAGGCTTTAGCCCCCCCCCGGCTCCGGTGTCCCTTCCCACCCTACCTAAGGGAAGCAATTTTCTTTGATGACCTTCTCCCACTCAAAGTTCGGATTTCCGTTATTAAAGAAATCATAGCAAGATTTAAGTACACTCCTTCGCTTGAATAACAATAATTAACGACCCCCCTCCCCAATTTACACCAGCCACTCTCCACCACCCCTATATTACCTATGTACACTGTCATGGTTTCCGATGTTTGATCTGCCTTTTTAAGAACAACATGTATAAGTGCTATGGGATGGTATCGATTAAGATTCACGACAAACCAATGGCTGTGTTCAGTCAAGGACAGGAAGCAGGTATCAAAGGACCCGTCGACAGCAAACCGGCTCACAGCACGACTCTCGGCACAATGTTTGTGCTTACAACCGTTGTAGTTATCGGTGGAAGACGCCTCTGTTTCCATTTTCAAAGCAAGATTTTGTTTGCTGTGTCTTATAAAGGGCCCTGATTGTGAGGAAAAAATGAAGCAAAATATCATTAATGGGAATTTATATGATTCACCTTCCTAATTTTGGACGAGAGTGGGAAATGATCGGGTAAGGCAGACAATTGTACTTTCCACATACTTATTTAGTATCATATTTTTGTCATACAACGGGACTCCGTTATCCTCGAACTCCCTCTGTCTCAATGCAAGCAGTTTTTGGTCAATTCCTTCACCTAGCTTTATGACAGGAATAGGACGAAGCATTCCATTTGGATTCGTAAGGCCTGTTGGATCTTTTCCAATCCAAAACAACATCCGAAAACGGGTTTCGCCGCGGAATTTATTGCTGGAAATCTGCTTCCCTGACAGACTTTCAATAAGCAAACAAAACAAAAAAACACTTCAACCCTCTGCCGTTCAAGTTCATCCCTTTGTTTGCCAGGGGAAATTGAAAAGCAGCATTTTCCAAACATCCAATTAATTGGATTTGGGTTCAGGGGACAAATAGCAATTCTCAAGGTGCCGCTGTTAATTCCAATTGTTATTATTAATATTATTATTATTAATGTTATTATTATTATTATTATCATTATTATTATTATTGTTATCACGTAACTATAACTAGCACTAGCACTAGCACTAGCCCTAGCACAGTACTTGCACTAATTCCAATTATTATTCTATTACTGTATTATTATTACATCACTGTCACCAGCACCAGCACTGTCATTGAGAAATAATATAGATTTAGCCAAGCCTAAAAGCGGGGCTCCCGTTTAGTACTTTAATTTCCCTTTAAACTGTAAAAGCATTCTAAAATATTGCGAAGGAATTCACAAACGTTTTTGACTATAGTTTAGTGTCGAGGTCGGTTAACAATTTTGTCTGTTTTCCACAGCACGGAGTCTTTCCGCTTCTCGGCGTTCTTCGCTACAATTTTGTCTGTTTTCCACAGCACGGAGTCTTTCCGCTTCTCGGCGTTCTTCGTTAACATTTTGTCTGTTTTCTCGAGCCCGGACTCTTTTTGCTTGTCGGCGTTCTTTGCTATAATTTCGTCTCCTTTCTCTTTCCTGAGCGCGCCTTCTTTGGCGATCTTCTTCGCTCATTCTTCCCCAGTTAATTCTTGCTCTGCCGCTCTGTTTCCCGTTGCTCTTCACCTGAACCCTGTGTTCTGCAAATTATATTTTCTCTACTATTGTTTGTTGACATAGCAATAGAAATTGTTTCGTAATAATAGTGTCTCAAAAGGACAATGAACTGAAAATTTCTTTTTCAGTCGTCAACGCAATTTCCCGCCAAAAATACGCGGGCTACCAGAACTCGAAACTTGAGCCCGCGATCTAGTAAAAAAATACTGGTCAGCGGACAGCTTCCAGATAAATCACGTCAGCTCGATGAGTTCACACATGAGCCCACAATGTGGTCATGTGATACCGGTCAGTGGCTATCCCGTTTTGACAGCTGTCAATTGACCATGTGAATGTCCAATATAAAAGATGTGGATTTGCCAAGACACGCCTGAGATACCCCTCCCTTCCTTTTGATAGTCTCCCCTACCCTACCCGTACAATCTGTAGACGCGTACGTACGTACGTACGTACGTACGTACGTACGCTCGGTCAGTCACGTGACAACCAAACGAAAAGAGGTTGACCATATTCCATGAGTATGGGGCTCTGTCCCACGCGCGCTTCGCGCGCGTGGGAGCCCCGCTAATAACATTGTAACGCAACATCATGCTAGAAGCCCAGCACTGTGTGAATTAGTTTCAATTTGTCAAGGCGACTTACCAAAAGTCCATACAACTTACCGATTGTCGTTTCTTTTTCGCATTTCTCGTCTAGAAGTATAAACGGCTTGAAGTTTCCAGGGCGTTTTACAAGACTACTATGATAGCCTGAATCGCACTTGCAGTAAAAAGAAGCCGGCGGAAACGAGGGAGAGATGAAGCTTGTATTGCAGCTGGAAAATTGGGGGCAGTTTGAGGGTACGTTTAGTTTGCAGACGTCATTTACTGTTTAAAAAAGAAAGAAAAAAAGAAAGAAAGAAAGAAAAAAGAAAGAAAGAAGAAGAAAAATAACAAGGTCACAGTTCAGTTCCTCGAGTAGAAACAATTCATGTTTAAACTTGTGTGTTCATCCTGAATGATATCAGTTCGGTGCCTGCTGACCTTCCTGTACGGGTGTCCCTCCAACATCCCAAGTGGATTATCCGCTACAAACCCTAGAAATGTGTGGTTTATTGCTTTTATAAATTACCTCTGAGTCGAAGACTTTGCAGTTTGCATTCTAATTCCTGGACTTTCCCTTTATGAGCTGTTAAGATAAAAGCAACAAAACGATAAAATACATTACAGCTGTGGTGCATTTATATATTTTCAAGAAAATCCACAAACAAACAAACTAGCCTGCTTGCAGGTAGAAGTTTGCGTTGTTCTAGAGCCTTATTGGAGGCCCCGTAAATCAAGTCGAAATATTGGAGAGTTTGCGGAAGATCTGCGCTGAGTTAAGACCCGTTTTGTGTCTTTTGTCACTTAGCCCAAACCGTCCGCTGCAAAGGTAAACCAAAAACCACAATGACTCACGAATATAATCATCTGTCACGAGGTAATTATCGTAATTTCTGCCGGTGAAAGTACCACGGACATATTCAAACGTCTGTTGCTGCGTTGAATTCCACGTCCCACACATCGCCTCCACTTTTCCATCGTCCAATGATCTGTACTTCACGGGAATGATGACTTCAGAGCCAAGCTGCAGACTACTTGCCAATGGTTCCAGGTCAATTATCACATCTCTGATATGAACTTTTGACCAGTTCCCACTCGATGACGGCTTTAAATAGACGTGGTATCGGTCCACAGATCCCTTGAAATCTCCCCTAAACACTATACGACCATTGCCTGTAGTTGCTAAGTACTTCACGGTCAGTTTCGATGGTTGATCTACAAAAAAAGAGACCCTTAATCTCAGACACTCGGTTATCTCTGCTATAAAACTAAAAACATGTTGCAACAGCGATTTAAAATTAATTAATCAATAATTCCTTAATTCAGATACCTTTTCTTGTTAAGGTCGTAAAACAGGGATAAGGAGGAGGAACGGATCTTCTTAACCGCAAGATAGTTCCGAAGAAATAACAGACTGGTACAATTCAACTTTTTTTCACCTAGCCTGCATACAGCCTCATCACTTGGGCAATTCAGAAACGTTTTTGGTTCGATTCTGCTTTCGAGTGGCCCGCGCCCAATCCTTTAGATTTTGATCGCGTACCACTCGAAAAACTCCTCTGAATTGATTGCTCAAATAAAGAGACTGTATGCAGGCTATTTTTCACCAGGCTATCTTTAGCATTACGTAGTCCAAACGGAATTTCCCTCAGTCCTGGATTAAAGTTGCAACCATGAACTTCATTAAACGTTGCGTTAACTGACTGTAGATAAATGTATGGTCTATACGGGGTCACTTTTGCCTCTGACAATGTATGCTCAGTCATGGCCATTCTCTACCCTGTATCTAAAGACGTGTCTATTAGTCACTAATATTCTATGCAAGAATTTGAAGTAGAATTCTCTCAAGTTATAAGAGTTTCTTTCAATTGAAATACAATGTCGGAGTAGCGTAATGGCAAGAGAAATCTTCAACGGAATTCCACGCGCATCGAATGGCTACTGTATGTCATGGCACGCAATTTTTTGGGCGCCAATCTCGTTCCCAGAGTTCACGTATTTTTTGGCGCTGACCAAAAGATACGTGGGCTCTGGGAACGAGACTGTTAATTATCGAGTTTTTCCTACTATACGTGTCGGAATAGACCATTTTACAGTTCTGCGCTCAGTTACCAGGCCTTTGAATAAAAGCGAGGCTAGAGTTGACCTTGTTTTGGTACATACCTCACTGCTTTTCTTATGTAAATAGAGCTAGTTGGCATAAGAACAGCACGATTTACATAAGAAAAGCAGTGAGGTTTGTATCAAAACAAGGTCAACTCCAGCCTCGCTTTTATCCAAAGGCCTGGTAACTGAGCGCAGAACTGTAAAATGGTCTATTGTCGGTCGCGTGCGCTTGTACACTTCTTTTGGACAAACGTTCTCCAAACAGTGGCATCTATAGTTATATGGATTCATGTGTACACGCTCAATTATGTGTGATCTGTTCAATACGTCAGTCGATTAAAAAAAATAGATAAGGCATCAAAGAGTCACTTACGAGACACGTAGACCTCTACTTCACAAAGCCTCAACGTTTGCGTCCCTATCAGGTGAATGTAGACATAACGGCCAAGCATTGGCTTAGCACAGCTGTAAAGCCACGGCTCACTAGGCACTCGGAGTCCTTGTCGACATAGTTTATTGGTGGTACCGTTGGCGTTACCTCCATCCCCTGTATAATGAATGATAAGCAACGGTTAAAATGCACCTTTTCATGGCTTCCGACACCATCATCGTGGTTGAAGAGAGAAATCAAAGCAAATGTATGGCATTTTGGCTCATGTTGCAACACTGTAACACCGCTACAAACGGGCGAATTCCTAACATCGACCACTATTTCAAATAACTCCTCTTATATTATAACGCGGCGGCAACGACAATGTCAATTACAGCGCGGCCGAACAGCTTGTAACAGTTTCAAGACTGCCGTCACCCGCACATTCGCTAGCGGCATCAAGCGGGTTTCTCTTTCTGTCTGTTCCAGCACTCGGTGAAGTGTCCTTGACGCGTGACTGTTTTCTGCTGAATGCAATCTCGTACATGTACACCACAAGCCGGCCAATTCTGCCGGAGAGAATGGCGAAACCACGAAACCACGAATGGCCAGACCACGAAATCGGGGACCACCTCCTCTGATCTTTGCGAACAGTGTGTGGGTTCTTTAACATCCCATAGGGTTAATGAACAAGGGTTGTGAGACGGGGCTTAAGGTTTATAGTCGTTATCCAAGACGGCTAGAAAACAGGTGTCATTACGAAGGCAGTGCGAGGTAGTTAAAACGGCTTATAATTATGTTTCGGAATGGCGTTTTCGTGAGCGTCGCCATCTTTGCTGCTTGACTTTCCTAATACATCTCCAAGACTTACCTATTCTTATGTCAACGACTGGAAGAAGCATTTTGGTTGCTAAAAGAATTTTATCCACCCAAACTTGATTTCCCAAATCTACACGCCACCATGGGTTCATGCTTCCATTTTTCGTCTGGGCGCAAGCGTTTTTGTCGCCGTCTACCGCACGCTTAGCGACGTTTTGTCCCTCTGTTGAAATTTGAGCAGCAGGCCTGCCTCTGGCAATGTTGATATAGTCGCTGGAAAGATCTGACAGGAAAACAACAAAAAAGTTCGTCTTAAGAAATTCAGTAAATAAATCCCAGGAAAACAGCATGGTCCTTGAAGTTGATCAAGTTATTTTGTCTAGAGGCATTTGGTGTACTGCTATTACTACTGACTGTTGTAAGGTCGCAGAAAATGTTTGTCACGCTTGTCACGTCAAAACCATTTTTATCATTGTATAAATACGTTGTAAGCAAAACTGTGGGATATGAAGCAAGCTGCTGGGCCAGCCAGGATTATTAGTAAACAAAATACCTCGCTATAATACTTGAATCACTCACTGACCGTTCTCTCCATTTGCTTGGCCCAAACGTTAACGATCGTTTTTTAAACAAAGCTCGGTCTAAACTTCGTATATATAATATGCGCTCTTCAAGATCAGTTAACCAGGTTAACATCCCCGTTTACTATTACTTACGTTCGCACTTTGTTCCATCGCCCACGTAATTTTCAAGACAATGGCAGTATCCAGTCCTCCCGCAGACGGCATTGAGACCGCAATCATCTCGTGAGCTGCGCCTGCATTTCATACCTAGAGAAGTATTTGCAAGTTCTAGTTCAATGACTTACAGTGGGTAAACGATTGACAGACAGAGACTATTCTTAGGGGCAAAACAAGTCACCCAGGCTAAGAGAGAGGATCAGCCTGGCCGGTTCTAGGCATAGCAAAGTTCAGACTAAAGCTGTACAGCATATTCGTTCTCAAGGTCTGTTAACGGTTACTTACGTTCACACTTCGTTCCATTGCCGACATACTTATCAAGGCAGCGGCAGTCTCCAGAGCTCTGGTCGCAGAAGGCATTTGGGTCGCAATCTCCTGAGCATCTCTTACCTGGATAAGTATTTGCAAACTTCGGTAATGTAGCCATTCTTACTTTAAAATGAGAAAAAACAATGGCTTTTCACAATCTGCAAAAGCGTCTTACATTTTGGTACATTAATGTTTCTTTGCCGCTATCTTTTGAGTTTCCTTGGAGAACATGACCGCAATACGACAAATTTCAATTTTCTCTCTTCGTTTCGTCCCCGTTCATTCCATTTTATTCCTCGATAATCACTATGCATCGCCAAGTTGTGTTGTAGAATGACCTCTTTGCCAGTAACCGTTGCTGTCATAAGTTGAGTCTTTTCTCTCGCCCGTTGTCCCCGGTAGTGGACACTCATATTCAACTCCAACTTTCTCTCTCAAGATTTAGAAGTTACGAATACGACTAGTCATGACGGACCGCATAAAACAGGGAAATTCCAGTTAAAATAGACAACCATCTCGGAATTAAGGCTTGAGGTTTCGGCTAGCGAGACTTCGTTAACTGATATACCTTATTCCAAAATGGCCGTCATTTAAATATTCTTTTGTTCTTTATTCAAATTAGCTCTTATTCCTTCGTTTAAGTCCACGCGTGCGAAGCATGGATAAAGAATCTTTTTCCTAAGGGCTGGCTTATACGTACGACGCAAACATAAACACAAGCAACATACGCAAGCGCAGTAGTGTTTTGATCATTAATGCTTTTTGTTAGAATAAAAGACATCAATTAACGTGTAAACTAGCCTTAACTGAGCCTACTTTTTTGTGCCGTTTCCATTACCTTCCTCGCTGCTAAAGCTCCCTAAATCTTCGCTTGAGAACGAGGCAAAAGGGCTAATTAAAATAATTTTAGCATTTCGGCCATTTTCGAACAAGATGTCCAGTTTCAAGCAGGGTGTTATTTTAATAATAATCATTTTCTATGATCGTTTCACAAACCGCGCAAGCGAATGACTGTCTTACCGTTTGAAGCTTGAAAAACAAAAATCACTGCCAAGATGGTAGCGCAACCAAAAGCTTTCTTCCGTATGGTAGTCATAGCAAGGCTGCCCCTCTGCCGCGTCCCCTGTCTGAATAAAACATTTGCTCCTTGGTTCGTGTCCGCGCCGACAGTCTTAGCCTCCTTGCGAGCAGATTTATGTCAACTATAATTATCGTCGCAATCAAACAACTTAACAACTGCGCGCGCGCGCACTTGTGACGTAAAATTATTTGCCTTTTTGGAGTACTGCAAACTAAAAACAGCATTGTTAATTGAGAAACTACTGGGAAACAAAGAACAATGAAACTGTTTTGGTTTTTCTTCTTTTCTTTTCTTTTTTTAATGTCCGCTGTGAACAACGGCAGCCAAAGCAGCCGAAGCTTTCGAGGTGTTACAATGTTAGAAGCCATTGTTGAGCGAAGAGTTCAAACGGTTGAATATTTAGTTTTTACATTTCAAAACAAAAGTTCATTTGTTATCGGAAGTCGCAATAAAAAGACCGGGCCTGCGTCCTCCGATTCTCTCGATATTGCGTCTGTTGTGCCAAAATGAAAATAATAGGTACGCTTCCTACATTTATTCAGCGAACCGGGAGTTACCTCCTATTTGCAAGATTTAACTTTCTGTCAATTTCAAAAAGGATAATTTGAATCAAATATATTACATTTCTGTTTGCACGGCACGAGAACAAATGCTCGCACATATCAGATACCCTAAGCAGAATTCCGCTTGGCGAGGCGAGTAGTACGCATCATTCCATTTGAAAAGTTTGAGGACTTATGTTCCATCGGCTTCTTCCGTGTATTATTTCTGGTCTTTTATAGCTTTCTAGTTGATGCTGATATATATTCATATTATTATTCTTATATATATTTTTTGGTAACTATAGTCCAGTTGGATGAGCTGCCGCCGATCATCTTAGTATTTACGCATTTAGTATTTTTCCATCCGGATGGTTTGTGTCGGTGCAATAAAATCCTCGCTCGGAGCTGAGTCGAAAACCAGCGCAAACTACAAAAGTTAGAACGTTTGAAATCTCAGCTCTTGCGGCCACTTTGAACGCTACTTTTTGTCGTTTTTCTGTCGCTTAAAAATACTATGATTGAAAACTTGACTCGATTCCCCAAATGCCAACAACCTCTAACCTAATGACAAAATTTCTTGTATGTGAACTAGAAACTAGGGTCTTTCTCTTATTCTCTTTTGTCGTCTGAAGACCCGGGGTTGCTGTTCGTCACAAGACCACCTGGTTTCAACCTTTCCGCAGGGAAGGTGGGTAGGTTTTTGGCTTCAACAATTTCACAACTTTGCTGCTCCTCTCTCTCAACAGTATTCTTGTTTTCTGTTATTTTTAACCACTAACAATTTGGGTGGTCATGTCACCGGCCGCAAACAGAGTTTCCTTCTCGACGATTACGAAGAAAAAGAGAGGTTCCAGGTTGTAGCCGCCCCCGAAAAGTCATAACTTTGATTTCTTTTAAAGATTTACTTTTAAAGGTGGGTCAGTTCTTCAGTCATGTAGACAACAGAGCGGCCTTTCCAGTCGTGAGTATTCATGATCTCTCCTGTATTTGCACTGTAGACGGTGTCCCAGGGATCGCGCCAGGGCTCTCGTCTCTCCTTGGTGAACAACAACATAAACGGGATGCAAGCTCCTGCAAGCACAACAGCGCCAGCCATGTAAAACGCAGGCGTGTAGGAATGCAAGGCGTCAGCCATGAAGCCTGAGAAAACAAGGAGAGAATAAAAGGTTTCAATCGATTTTTTTTTCCTGGAAGGGATACCACGTTTCCAAACGACAAGAGTGGGTTTGCGACTGCTTTGTAATCAAACATTTTGCCAGCCTTCATCGAGTTAGTTAGACTAAGTACGCCGCTTTAACCTGGCATTGTTCTACAGTGTATTTTTAAAGTGACTACTGCCTGGTAAGCAAAGTAGACCACCAGTGTCATTCCCAGATAACATAAACCAATCTACACACCTGCAACTGGAGGACCACTGGCTAAAAACAACGAGCTCATTTGCATTTCCCAGGCAAGGGCGACGGATGCTTTGGCTGGGCTGACACATTTCAGGATAAGAACATTAAGGGACGTTATAAAAACGCCGTCGCAAAGCCCATATATTGCAATGAAGACAACCATGTGAAGATAGGACGTTGCCAGTGTTACCAGCAGGGTCCCAGTTCCCACTACAATCTCCGCAGCCTGGTAAACAAAGAACTTATTTACTCTATCGAAATCCAAAAGTCGCCCAGTCACCAGCCTTCCGACGCAGGATGCTAGACCATAATAGACGAAGAGTCGGGACGCCGCATCGGCAGTGATTCCAATGTCTTGACAATACCGAACCTGAAAATAACATTGTGGTACTGAATTCACGAACGGCGATACAATTCAGAGGATTTCATATCGTTTAGTATGCATACGAAGTCTCAGTCGTCTTGTCCTAAGAATCCGTAACGCTTTGGGTTACGCCGGACTAGCAGCACAAGGTCGTGAAGAACTGTTTAATGTACGCACAAAAACCCGTTGAAATGAAGTTTCAAACACATTGATCCAACTCAAGGCGCCTGTACACGACAGAACAAACATGTCTCGGATTCGACAAAAAGTGGAACGTCCGATAATTTTTGCAAAGAAATAGTGAACTTTCATCCGCTCCGCGGCGGGACCTTAGGCGCCTATGCTCCAGTCACATGTGTCATATAAAATGTGGTAAGAACAAGCGAGTGCTTCTGAATGGGTAGCTCAAAGCGGTCTTACTGCATTAGTGGGGTTGAATATGAAACAAAAATGTGATGTGTTCGGTCTCTCTCTCTCTCTCTCTCTCTCTCTCTCTCTCTCTCTCTCTCTCTCTCTCTCGCTCTCCCTCTCTCCCGACTCAAGTGGGAAGGGGGTATATAGCAGCTCATTCAACTGGTCCGGCGGGGTTTTTGTTTAGTCCTTTCTTTCTCAATGCCACTTCCTAGCCCTCCAGCGGAAACACATTTTTCGCTTGCCTTTCCCGTTAGCTCACTTTGCACAAATTTGTGATCTCGAGGTTAGGGGACGACCCACATCGTCAACATGCTTCCTCAAGCACCCGTATACGGAGTTAAGCAGGTCAAATAGGAATGCATGTCGTGTCCTTAACATGTTGACATTTTTTCACCGGGACACATTGTTGTGCTTACTTGAGATCTTACGGGTCCCTTAATTCTGACCACAAAAGCGTTAAAAAGTGGCAAACGAGACGTTAGGCGAGTGTGTCACTGGTTTTCATAACACATTTTTATGTCTTCTGTGATCTATTACTGAACAGAACAAAGGCAACATGGAATCTATTTTTATATGATAAAATTATGATCTAATCCAAGAGATCATAGGTAATTGTGCGTATACTTCAGCTTATTATATAATGCGTTATACAAACCAAGTGAATCTGTGGTACATAGTGACCAAACATCATAATCGATGCTGACAAAGCAACAGCCACAAACTTTGGCTCTTTCCAGACAGACACATCAATGCGGCAGCCTTCTTTCTTTTCTTTAATCACGCTACTGTCGACTTCTTCAGTCTCTACATTAGGGCTGTAGGTGAGTCCAAACAAACACAGTGCGGGCACTACTGCGGACATAATCCGATAAGTGGTCCGCCAGCCATAGGCGTCTATCAGAATCTGTAAAAGAGGCCCCAGAATGAGGACCCCACCACCTTGCCCCAATGTCATGATCCCAGTCGCCATTGATCGTCTCTTTTCGAAGTACTTGCTGATGATAACGAGGCTAGAGGAGAACACAAAGCTAGTGCCCAAGCCATAAAGGAGGCTGTAGGTCAAGTAAAGATGCAGAATATTTTTCGCAAAGGAGGAGAGAATCAGGCTTAACGTGCAGAGAAAACCACCAACCAGAGTGGTGACGCGACAGCCAAACCGGCGAACGACGGCTCCTGATAGATGTCCAGCGAAAAAAACAAGAGCTATGGCGAGCGAACCAACCCAAGCTGCAAGTCAAATGACGCCAAAGTCAGTAGGTCATGAAAGCCATTACGTCCAGCGAGAAAAGAAGATTAGATAGCTGCCCCTTGGGTCTCGGGAAAGAAAACTCGCAAGAAGCACACGACTTTCAAACACTTTTCTTTTATTATCGTTCTCGTCGTCGTTGTTGCAATAGAAAAACTGCGCATTCATGAAGCTTTAAATGAAAAGGAGGTTGAAGAGAGAAAATTATGAAGAAGTGTTAGGAAATTAATATTGTGGATATGGCTTTTGTAAATAACAGGCACGAACACATTAGACAGAAATACGTCACGCTTTTTATAGGTGGTGTGCACGTTACGTCATCGCCGCCATGTTGGTTGACGAAAACAATAGATCTCTCGTTATCTCCTTTTGTTCGTCATCCAGCATTTGCACATTTCATTTTGTGTCTCTGGAGACTGGTTGCACACCACCTATTGTGTCCGATACGAATTTAATAACTACTGAACTTTGACCTAAGCCTTCCAAAATCACGAATTCAGGATTTAATTTAACTCCAACAGCTCTGAGGCAACAACTCCCAACATTTTTGGCCCAAGAATGTTGGATAGTGTTGGCAGTGGTGTGCAAACGGATGCAACAACTCCCAGCAATGTTGGGACTTGCATTGTATAGTATGATGCGTAGAGACCATAGAGACCATGTGTAATGCGCGTGCATTGCCCCAACTTTGTTGGAAGAGCCGTGCAAACGGCCCAACATATTGTTGCGCTACACTTCGGCGAGCACGGAAGAAAAGAAGTGTTGGGAGTTGTTGCACCAAAACTTTGACCTGTTTCGCCTTCCAAAATCACGAATTCAGGATTAAGTTTAACTCTAATTCTATGTTGTAACTCTATAACAACAACTATGAATAGCCGTCCCAAATTAACAGATTCCTTGACAAAAAAGCAGTTATTTACTCGATTCGGAGCACATTTTTCGCAGCTGCATATCATGTTACAACAATTAAAACAATAGCTTTACGTAATCGTCACCTTGAATAAAAATATGTCATGAACAATCTTTGATCTTTTGTTTTAAGCAACAATCCCCAGGGGGCGACCCCATTCGTTAATATAATTGCAGCTAGAGAACAATGGGTAGTGTTGATGAGGGTCAATATAATTATAGTGGTTAACAACTTGGGCTCACGGCATTACTGAATACAACCCGGGCAGCTTCGGCCTGCAGCCTTGGCTGCCTGCATTATATCCAATAATCATGTGTCCGCTTCAGTCATTATGTATTAAATAATTCCCTGTTTCATCTGCCGATCAGTGGGTTCGTGTATTAAAGAATTAGCCACGCTCTCCAACAAACACAAACAATCGCGAATGATTGCAAGGTCTCTTTACCATATTTTTTTCAACGGGGTTTTCGTAAGAACAGAAATGCGATTACTTCTGTCTTTCAATGTAACCTAAATTAAACCCGAGAATGCAGTTGGTGTGTTTACCTGTTTTCTCCTTCGATTCTTGAAAGTAATCCATAAACACTGGAAAGAAGATGCCGAAACTAAACAAAAATCCCATGGCTGCAAACCAAGCAAGAGTTGCCGACAGACAAACAAACCAAGACCATTTGCCATCCCGAAGGTAGACCATGTTGACAGTGACCGGTGAATAACGGTGCTCTGATTAGCCCACAGACAAAATGCCAGCTACGTCAGCATCTTGAAGCGTAGCAGTCACATTGCTTGATTAAGTAATTTTCACAATTCTATTTTGAAAAGTGACGCAGCCGACAGATTCCTCCAGTGCGTCGAAATTGAGGTATTGCGTGATTTGTAAAGCTGGTGACCCGGCCAAGGCCAACAGTGTGCTCTCTCGCTTTCTGTCTGTGGCCTTTGCCAGGCCTTTGAATAAATTAAAAGCGAGGCTGGAGTTGACTTTGTTTTGATACAAACCTCACTGCTTTTCTTATGTAAATAGTTAGCATGGCTAGTTAGCATAAGAACAGCACGATTTACGGCAGCTTCTGTGAGTACCGGAGCACAGATTACGTATGCTTACGTAAAACAAAAGAAATAAAAGACAGGAAACAAAACAACTCCAAATAAAGACTATTCCCAAGTTACCAAAAATACAAAGCTTTCCGGTACCTGCAGAAAGACCCCGATTTACGCAAGAAAATTAAGCAGTGAGGTTTATATCAAAACAAGGTAAACTCCAGCCTCGCTTTTATTCAAAGGCAAGGTAACTGAGCATAGAACTGTAAAGATGCTGCAGCAACAAATCTCAGGTGACCCAAGCTCGGCATGTCATTTAACATTACAGTTTGATATGGACTTGCATGGGGCCCGGAATTGTCGACTAACTCGCTAAATGGATCGTTTTCGCGTTACGTCATCGCCGCCATGTTGGTAGACCAAAGCAATAGATGTCTCATTAGTTTTCTTTGTTCGTCCATCAGCAGTTGTACAATCCACCATTGTCATCCTTGCCCCTAGAGACTGGTTGAAAACCACCTATTGTGGCAAAATTGCCATGGAGTTCCTTGAAATTGAGATGGCTTGATGTAGAATTCTTACCTGAAGTTGTCCAGTAGTCTTTTTTTTTTTTTCACTTAGAAGTCCATTTAAGGCTGTTTTCAGTGAGTACCACTAGTTCCTTCTAACCAGAGGGGAAGACTACAGGCAGGGTCTTCGACCTGCTCTCTTCATTGCATATTTTTTCGAAAAATCATGCTCTGGACCGGCTTTCCACCCACACCAGGCGAAAACAAAGGCAGTAGTCTCTCCTTGTATCAGCCTTGAATTGAAGATATCATTCCAACGTAACATTCGGACCTTTTCTCACAGAATGTCACCACTCCTTCTTTCGACCGCATGGCCCACGTAGGCGGTTGCTAGCAGCAACGCGGGTTTAAGTAGCCAGGCCTTGTGCCGAAAATATTTCTCTCCTCGGTAGGGACCTGGGAGAGCCCTAGCAGCATTGTTAATTGAGAAACTACTGGGAAACAAAGAACAATGAAACTGTTTTGGTTTTTCTTTCTTTTTTTTTTTTTTAATGTCCGCTGTGAACAACGGCAGCCAAAGCAGCCGAAGCTTTCGAGGTGATACAACGTTAGAAGCCATTGTTGAGCGAAGAGTTCAAACGGTTGAATATTTAGTTTTTACATTTCAAAACAAAAGTTCATTTGTTATCGGAAGTCGCAATAAAAAGACTGGGCGTGCGTCCTCCGATTCTCTCGATATTGCGTCTGTTGTGCCAAAATGAAAATAACAGGTACGCTTCCTACATTTATTCAGCGAACCGAGATTTACCTCCTATTTGCAAGATTTAACTTTCTGTCAATTTCAAAAAGTATACTTTGAATCTATATATTACATTTCTGTTTGCACGGCACGAGAACAAATGCTCGCACATATCAGATACCCTAAGCAGAATTCCGCTTAGCGAGGCAAGTAGTACGCATCATTCGATTTGAAAAGTTTGAGGACTTATGCTCCATCGGCTTCTTCAGTGTATTATTTCTGGTCTTTTATAGCTTTCTAGTTGATGCTGATATATATTCATATTATTATTCTTATATATATTTTTTGGTAACTATATATAGCTGCCGCCGATCATCTTAGTATTTACGCATTTAGTATTTTTCCATCCGGATGGTTTGTGTCGGTGCAATAAAATCCTTTCCACTCTTGAGTATTCAGGATCTCTCCTGTATTTGCACTGTAGACGGTGTCCCAGGGATCACGCCAGGGCTCTCGTCTCTCCTTGGTGAACAACAACATGAACGGAATGCAAGCTCCTGCAAGCACAACAGCGCCAGCCATGTAAAACGCAGGCGTGTAGGAATGCAAGACGTCAGCCATGAAGCCTGAGAAAACAAGGAGAGAATAAAAGGTTTCAATCGATTTTTTTTTCCTGGAAGGGATACCACGTTTCCAAACGACAAGAGTTGGTTTGCGACTGCTTTATAATCAAACTTGTTGCCAGCCTTCATCGAGTTAGTTAGACTAAGTATGCCGCTTTAACCTGGCATTGTTCTACAGTGTATTTTTAAAGTGACTACTGCCTGCTAAGCAAAGTAGACCAACAGTGTCATTCCCAGATAACATAAACCAATCTACACACCTGCAACTGGAGGACCACTGGCTAAAAACAACGAGCTCATTTGCATTTCCCAGGCAAGGGCGACGGATGCTTTGGCTGGGCTGACACATTTCAGGATAAGAACATTAAGGGACGTTATAAAAACGCCGTCGCAAAGCCCATATATTGCAATGAAGATAACCATGTGAAGATAGGACGTTGCCAGTGTTACCAGCAGGGTCCCAGTTCCCACTACAATCTCGGCAGCCTGGTAGACAAAGAACTTATTTACTCTATAGAAATCCAAAAGTCGCCCAGTCACCAGCCTCCCGACGCAGGATGCTAGACCATAATAGACGAAGAGTCGGGACGCCGCATCGGCAGTAATTCCAATGTCTTGACAATACCGAACCTGAAAATAACATTGTGGTACTGAATTCACGAACGGCGATACCATTCAGAGGATTTCATATCGTTTAGTATGCATACGAAGTCTCAGTCGTCTTGTCCTAAGAATCCGTAACGCTTTGGGTTACGCCGGACTAGCAGCACAAGGTCGTGAAGAACTGTTTAATGTACGCACAAACAACCGGCGAAATGAAGTTTCAAACACATTGATTCAACTCAAGGCGCCTGTGTACGACAGAACAAACATGTCTCGGATTCGACAAAAAGTGGAACGTCCGATAATTTTTGCAAAGAAATAGTGAACTTTCATCCGTTCCGCGGCGGGACCTTAGGCGCCTATGCTCCAGTCACATGTGTCATATAAAATGTGATAAGAACAAGTGAGTGCTTCTGAATAGGTAGCTCAAAGCCGTCTTACTGCATTAGTGGGGTTGAATATGAAACAAAAATGTGATGTGTTCGGTCTCTCTCTCTCTTTCTCTCTCTCTCTCTCTCTCTCTCTCTCTCTCTCTCTCTCTCTCTCTCTCTCTCTCTGTCTCTCTCTCTCGCTCTCCCTCTCTCCCAAATCCACGACTCAAGTGGGAAGGGGGTATATGGCAGCTCATTCAACTGGTCCTGCTGGGTTTTTGTTTAGTCCTTTCTTTCTCAATGCCACTTCCTAGCCCTCCAGCGGAAACACATTTTTCGCTTGCCTTTCCCGTTCGCTCACTTTGCACAAATTTGTGATCTCGAGGTTATAACCTCGAGATCACAAATTTAATTCTGACCACAAAAGCGTTAAAAAGTGGCAAACGAGACGTTAGGCGAGTGTGTCACTGGTTTTCTTAACACATTTTTATGTCTTCTGTGATCTATTACTGAACAGAACCAAGGCAACATGGAATCTATTTTAATATGATAAAATTATGATCTAATCCAAGAGATCATAAGTAATTGTGCGTATACTTCAGCTTATTATATAATGCGTTATACAAACCAAGTGAATCTGTGGTACACAATGACCAAACGTCATAATCGATGCTGACAAAGCAACAGCCACAAACTTTGGCTCTTTCCAGACAGACACATCAATGCAGCAGCCTTCTTTCTTTTGTTTAATCACGCTACTGTCGACTTCTTCAGTCTCTACATTAGGGCTGTAGGTGAGTCCAAACAAACACAGTGCCGGCACTACTGCGGACATAATCCGATAAGTGGTCCGCCAGCCATAGGCGTCTATCAGAATCTGTAAAAGAGGCCCCAGAATGAGGACCCCACCACCTTGCCCCAATGTCATGATCCCAGTCGCCATTGATCGTCTCTTTTCGAAGTACTTGCTGATGATAACGAGACTAGAGGAGAACACAAAGCTAGTTCCCAAGCCATAAAGGAGGCTGTAGGTCAAGTAAAGATGCAGAATGTTTTTCGCAAAGGAGGAGAGAATCAGGCTTAACGTGCAGAGAAAACCACCAACGAGGGTGGTGACGCGACAGCCAAACCGGCGAACGACGGCTCCTGATAGATGTCCAGCGAAAAAGACAAGAGCTATGGCAAGCGAACCAACCCAAGCTGCAAGTCAAATGACGCCAAAGTCAGTAGGTCATGAAAGCCATTACGTCTACCGAGAAAAGAAGATTAGATAGCGGCCCCTCGGGTCTCGGGAAAGAAAACTCGCAAGAAGCACACGACTTTCAAACACTTTTATTTTATTATCGTTCTCGTCGTCGTTGTTGCAATAGAAAAACTGCGCATTCATGAAGCTTTAAATGAAAAGGAGGTTGAAGAGAGAAAATTATCAAGAAGTGTAAGGAAATTAATATTGTGGATATCACTTTTGTAAATAACAGGCACGAACACATTAGACAGAAACATGTCACGCTTTTTATAGGTGGTGTGCACGTTACGTCATCGCCGCCATGTTGGTTGACGAAAACAATAGATCTCTCGTTATCTCCTTTTGTTCGTCATCCAGCATTTGCACATTTCATTTTGTGTCTCTAGAGACTGGTTGAACACCACCTATTGTGTCCGATACGAATTTAATAACTACTGAACTTTGACCTAAGCCTTCCAAAATCACGAAT
>BLFK01000545.1:1551788-1572811 GCA_014634185.1 Astreopora myriophthalma
GAGGAATATGCGTTCTTGGATTTGCCTGATACATTGATGATTCACCGAGATCAAATGACTTCTGTACAAAAGAGCAATCATATGTTGACTATGGAGAACGAATCAATTGAAGAAGGGATCAAAGAAGCGTGAGACAAGCACGAGCACAACGAAAGGAAAACGTTTCTTTTCTTGCGCTTATGCTTAGTTCACTCCCGTTCCACATAACTTTTCTTACCCTTGTGATTGAGCTTACCGCATAAGTGGAAACCAGGATGACGAGCTGAGACCCCAGGAACGAAGTTGACTTGATGAAAAAAAAAAAAAAAAACCAACAGCTCACGTGACTTGAGTATTCATGACAACATCCTAAGCCGTAATAGGCCCACTCGGCTAACTCAGTGTTGTACCCAATTCAAATCTCCCGCGGTTAAGATTCTTTGTTTATTGTCTTTGCATTATAATGTAGCATTCACATTTACATGATATGAAAATACTTGGGACAAAACGTTTTATTCCCAAACGATTTAAACTGGGTACAACATATTTGGTCTGTGGTCCCACCTCCGGAGATTCACCGTAAATTTTGCGCCTGATAAAGAGGCTGCATGCACAACCAGGTAGAGCAAGAAATTCACTCTAAGTTTAAACAGTTTATTTGACCTAAAAAAGCCACCATCGATGGCGGCAAACGGCCACGCAAAATAGAGTTTCTGCCTTTTGTTCGCTTTTTGTCTTCATTTGCTCATACGGACAGATAAACAAATCTCTTCGGCACTGGCTTTATTACATTGTCATTTCTCTCTTTTTTAAATTACGTATTTTGTTTTTTCTTAGGGTTTGGGAATACAAAGGATATCAAATGTGACGATAAATTTTTCTTTTTGTTTTCCGTTTTGTTTTTGTTTGTATTTTTGCGCTTGGCATTTTATGAATCTTGAGTACGATAGCGAAATGCGTGGCACCGAAAATCACATGAGAGAATAACTTAATTCCCCTGCAAATCGCCTACGAAGTTACTAACGAAAGAACTCCCCATAATTACCCATATTAACTTCCCCAATGAAAGGAAAAACAATCTCCCAGACATCACCCATTTAAGTTCGCAACGGTCTCGAAAAAACACATTTTGAACCCACGGATTATGCACACGACAATCAAATGAAAAGGTAAGATGAACGGAAGCTAAGAAGAGTCCCCAAAATACGAGCACTACGATTTAAGTCTCAACTAGAATCTGTCTCTCTGAAAAGTCCTTTGGCGGGGAGATCTTCTTGATGTGTAACCTGGCACTAGCGGCGTGCTGGGCCCCAGGCTGTTGGGCGTGGCACAGCAGCCGAGCTACCAATGCATGGGAAATCTGTTATGTTACTTGTGTCTGGGGGAAGCGGTCTTCCTTGGCTGCTGGGCTGTGACTGAACATGCTGCTGCTGCTGCTGCTGGTGCTGCTGCTGCTGTTGCTGCTTCTGCTGTTGTTGCTTCCTGCCAGCATCCGACTTCTGAACGTTGTCCCAAGGAGCATCGCGGACCACAAATCCAATCTGATTGCTCTGTTTGCTAGGTGGATTCATGTAGTGGCTCACCACGTCATGCTGCTCAATCTCGTCACGTACATCTTGCATCTGGGACAGAAAAGAAAAACAAAAACAAGACAAGCTTGTAAGCTTCTAATACAAACTATTTGCAAGAGATACCACTCTTACGCGGAAATTGTTGCTTTCGACAGGAGGTCGCCGAAGGAAACCTGACAAGTTCACGACTGCAGTGGGAACATATGAGATGCATTACCTTGCGTCTAAAAACAATACTAACGGTCGGCTAGCAATCATGATCTTAAGTTTATTTCACGGTCCGACTAGCGGCCTTGTCTGTCTGTCTGTCTGTCTGTCTTTCCGTCCGTCTGTCCGTCTGTCTGTCTGTCTGTCTGTCTGTCTGTCGGTCTGACTGTCTGCCTGTACCTGCCTGCCTGCCTGTCTGTCGGTCTGTCTCACTGTCGGCCTGACTCGACATAAATCTGTTGCAGTTCAACAGACACTTAAGGCCTGGTTTTCACTAGCAACGCAAGCATAAGCACAAGCAACATACGCAAACTCAGTAGCGTCTTCATAATCAACACCTTTTGTTAGGACAAAAGACACTAATGAACGACGAGATAATGCGCCTGCGTATGTTGCTTGCGCTTATGCTTGCGTCGCTAGTGAAAACCAGGCTTAACAGGATGATATCCATCAAGTGTATCGGTCGAGAATTCAGCTAAGATTCGCGCCCCAGTATTGTCGGGCCGGCAAATCGCAGGGCGGAAAGCCCGCTCTTGAGATAATGTATCAATTTGTTTTCCAAATAATAAAGACAACACTCACGTATTCCTCCTCCAAATGCAGAAGCTGGTCTTTAGCTTCCTCCACGTTCTCGTCAAGACCAGAAATGACGACAGGATCGGAAGTGTTGAGTGATGGGAACCGAATGTCCACCTTGTATGTCTCCATGAATTTGCGTATAGCGCGACCCTTGGCGCCAATTAAACGGCGATGCACACGCGGGTCAATCGGCACCTCCACGCTCACTTGGTCCTCCTGAGGAGGAAAGTGGAGATTTATTATTATTTTTTATTTATTTTTATTTTTATTTATTTATTTATTTATTTATTTTTTTATTTTTTTATTTTTTTTTTTTTGAGGCGAAAAGCGCCCAGCTCATCAGGATAAACTTTAACAGCTGATTGTTGTCAGTCACAATCCTAAAATCTCAAACGCCGAGTGCAAGGTTTTCTGTGAATTCATTCATTTTTGGACTGGTTGACCCGGGCGGTGATGTGAAGCGTCATTACCTTAAAGGCCGACAGTTACCAATCGTCAGACGTGATACAATCGAAGCTTCTGTTAGCGCAAGCCCTTGAGAAGCAGACTAAGTGTCTGCAACTAGAGATGGTCGCTTTCCAAGGATGTACACGGATAAACAGAGTTTGCGTCTTCGTACATAGAGCTGCTTTCAAGAGCGTCCTTTAACGTAAGCGAGCTTCGACGATTTTAAAGCAATTTTTGATTCGTCGGTATCAAGTTTTTCTAGAGCACAGTAACTTTTTCACAGAACATGGGTAGACTTGAGTCGGACACTTTCCGATTATCGGCAACAACTGTGCTAAATAACACGAAATGCATGCTCACCAGCTCTCGAACTATCGTCAAGATAGCTTCCCTGGCGGCCTCGCAGTTGTGCTCATAGCCAGTCAGGATTATTCTCCCAGCTTCTGACTCCGCCGCTTCAACGGGAGGAAACTGGATTTGCACTGCGTGTTCCATGCGGATCTTCTGGATGACCTGTCCTTTACGGCCAATAATCTTCGGGTGGTAAGAACTGGGGATGTTCACCTCCATCTTGAAATTGCGCAATTGCTACGGAATCCATATGAAGAGAGACATAAGCTGATATTACATAGTTGGCAAACTCAAACAGCGACAACATCACATAATTTGGACAAGAATGAACGCTTGGCAGAGGCCATACAGTGGCTCCCATAGAAGATAATTGCCATGAAAAGACGGCTAGGGGCATTTCGAAGGGCCTGGTACCTACCCGGTCCTCGTTTTCTGCCTCTATCTCAGCCACCTTCTGTTGAAGAGCCTCGACTGCCTTATTGACCTTAAGACGTGTTCCAATAATGGTGACCTGGTCAGATTCGTCCCTGGAGGGGGGTATGGTGATATTGACGTCACATTCCTCCATCATTTGACGGACATTCGCTCCCTTGGCACCGATAATGAAGCGGTGATACTCAAATGGAACAGTTATGACCTCAGTGACCGGAACTAGTTCCTACAAAGAAGGTAGGAAAGAGAGTTTGAGAAACAAGTTTGGTACTTCCTTTTGAGCAGTTTTTACTGGACTGTAGAAAGTAATCAGGCAATAGTCCGGTTTCGAATTCACCAAAACCGCTTGTACATCACACACACACAGGCACATCCGCACAGGGTTAACCTCGACCTGAAGCATACCGGCGAGAATTCTCACGCTTCTGTGTGTTGTTTTCTTCTATCATTCAACACTTGTGAATATTTTTCTTCAGGTTGAGGCTAACCCTGTACAAAGGCGCCTTTGATTCTTTAATCCAGCGGTCCAGGTGATTCGAAACTGGACTATTGCTTAGGGTTTGGTTTACCCTGTGATTGGCTAAAATAACTCGCGCGAAATTTTCAACCAATCAGAAGCAAAATTGAAACCAAATGCGATTTTGTCGCTCTCGTTTTCTCGCTCTCGTTTTCCCGCGCTTATCCCCCAAATCTAGACAAAGACTACAATTTTTTTCTCATTTTTAAAACCCTGCCAGACGGCTGCAATCGAACTAAACAACCTCAAACTTGATAAACCGACTAATTTTGATATGACTTCTTGCGACATGTCTCAATAAATAATTAGACTGACAAATCAAATATTTGAAAAAACATTTTGTTCCAAGTCTCCATTTAAACTTCGGAACTTTCCCAAGATATGGTTGAAAGAGTCCTATACTAGCCAAACCCTTGATTTCATTACCGTAGCAGTTTCGTACTATGTAAATTATATACTGTTTCATCAATAACTCTTCTTTGCTTTAATGCCCAATCCTCCCAAAGTCCACTGTATAAGAATGGCACATAGCTCATGGTGCGTACTGAAATCGAGACTTTGGCAAGTACAGGCTTATACATTTGCAACGTTCATCTACCATGGCGTGAACCACCACACAGTGTACCTGAACCACCACACGATGCACCAAAGAGACTGGGCACCACACTGGCCAGCGTTAGCATGTGTTGTGTGACTCTGAGGGTTTAGGGTTAGGGTTAGGGTTAGTTCAAGGTTAGTTAGGTTAGCTTAGATTAGGTTAGTTTACTTAAGTTAGTTCAAGGTTAGTTAAGGGTGGTTCACCCTATGGCAGGTGCACCCGGTGGCGGTTTACCGGTGGTGGGTAACGTTCCAAACTCTTGTCAGTAAAGGACTTACTCAACCATATCCTGGGAAAGGACCATTGGCTGTGGATTCCTCACTCTGGTGATAAACTATTTAGTTTACCGACTTCAGGTCGACATATAAAAATCACAATCCCTTTCAAAAACAATTTGGCATGAAAACTTAAGACAAAACACGCACAAACGGAACATACCAATAACGCTTGCTTGGCAGCCTCGGCGTTGTCTCCGGAGCCAACAATGGTGATGATATCACACTTGCGAGGGCTCGCAGGAGGGGAGCCAGGCTCATCACCGTTTTCATCCACGGGCGAGGAACTCCCATTCATTATTCCCTGTCCTCTATTTCCCATATCTCTGTCTGGAAATTTGATCTGAACATTGTACTCCATTGTCACCTTCTGCACGTTGGCCCCCTTGGCACCCATGATATTACGATGGTACTTCTGTGGAATAACACAATCAACAGAGACCATTGACTCTAGTTCCTCGACAATCTCTAGGATTCTCTTCTTAGCACCTTCGATGCAATCTTTGGCTCCCTTGAGGACCACACGGTCAGAGTTGACTCCATTTCTTGGAAAGCTCACCACCACACCTCCAAAATCTTCAGCAATGTCACGCAGCTTTTCACCTCGCTTGGCAACAAAGTACTTGTGATGCTTGGGGTCGACATGCACTTCTCCCTCAACAATGTTGTCCTGGGCAGAAACAAAATTAGTGTTTAATAATGCATTGTATTACTCCCGTTACAGTAACCACTTTCAGACTTCTTTTCCAGGCATGCATGCCTTCGTCAGTGACAGATAAATTCGTTCTTTCAACTATTTTGGTATTGCCCTGAGCTGATGCAAGATTCTCCTACTTTCCCCCGCCCCATAAGAAATTCTAGAATGCAGTGATGAGGGTTAGAGACACCAAAATTGTTTGGCCGCGTTGAAACAGTCGTAAATTGTCCAGTGCAGAGAGAGACAAGAACTGATCTTTTAGCCTTAATCCTTTCTCACACCAAATGCACTGTTTTCCCCGGTACAGTGATAACCTGTACAAGAAATTACTGTGTATTTTAAAACGTTTTGGCAACCAACCAACCATCTTTGGTGTGAGATATAGGAATGCAACGGGATGAAATCCTAACGATTTCCATACAACTACTGCGTTTTCATTTTGCAAATGACATAAAACCATCAGTTCGTCTTCAAGTCTGTCATCCGAGGCCTCAACTTTTGCGTCCTTGCTACAGTTTTTCGGCTCCCTGCTATTAAATTTTCTAGGTCCAGCCCTGAAGTTGGAGGAGAGAGATTCTTTTGAGAACTGAACTCAATCTTTCTGCACATTCTGCCTTTTGTCTCAGTAAACAAACATGGCTCCTCGCCACTTGAGCAAACACTCACTAGTCTATTTGGGGGTGCATTATGTACAATACTCTTTCCATACCAGGTCCTTGATGGCTTTCAAAAGTTCCTGCTTAGCAGCTTCGACTCCTTCCTTTTTGCCAATTATTGTAATCAGTTCCTTGTCCTCATCATTGGGCGTTGGGAACATAATCCTTGCTCCAGTACTCTCTCGCACTTTCCTGATGTTGGCTCCACCTCGACCAATCAGGAATCGGTGATGCTGAGGTTTGGCGCGTATCTCGACAGTAAAGCTGTTCGTTTCCTATGGCATAAACGACAAATTATTATCAATTCTTGCGCTTTGATTTAACTGTCACTACAAGTGTGCGGTACTTTAGCAATACCTTTCCCGGGAATAATTCCTTAACACTGACACAATTCCCGTTCTTTCCTTTGAAATCTATAGAGTGTTTTCGCTCATGTGACCGGCAGCGAGATTTGCATACTAAAACAAAAGGACGAATTTGCAAAAAAATAGGCCCAATGCCCAAAAGAATATTTCCCTCCTTCAACATGGCCGCTGTTTCTTTGTTTTTACTCCCCCAACAGGTCAGCATTAGGTAACATCCGAGTGAAGTAGTTTTCTGCGCCTGTAATGATGGAAATCCACACAAAACCCCTAACCCTAACCGCTGGTCACTGAATCTACGTCACCCGATGTTATTTAATGCTAACCCCCACAACATGACCGCCGTGACGTCATGTGAAAACACTATTGATCAGACATTTAACTAAATTAATGTTTCAGAGTTCCACATTTTCTGATATACAGCATACATTTTTATCCTGTGCAAACTAGGCTTTCTACAATATTTATTCAGTCTGCCGATGAAATCTTATGGTAAGCTAGATGCAAGAATTTACTGTAAAAACATTCCAAAGTGAATGTCAACGATCAGTGCTGAGTAGTATTTGCAAAATCCTCAGAAAGGCCCACATAAAACAAACAAATTGGTTTGGTTTGGTGTGAAGCAGGTTTTACCAAGTTAGAGGTTCATTTCGTTTTGTCTTGGAATGAAATATCTAACAACTAATTTTAAGAAATGCAAAAATGAAATTGGTTTTCGTAATATGAGTGCACTTCGATTTTCTGTCACGTATAGCTTGTACGTCCGTCGTGAACTAAACGGGGAAAGGTCGGAACTAAGGGGTAAATTTATCATACATGTAATTATTGCGATCTATTTAAAAGTTGAATTCACAATTCACTGTATCTTGAAAGGCACATACGCCTGTCATAACCTGCCCAGATTTCAAAATAAAGTTCAGAAACACTAACCTTTTCCGTTAGAAGCTCCAAAAGTTGCTTTTTAGCCTTTTCAACATCATCCTTGGGTCCACGAATAAGAACCTTGTCGCTGTTACTGCCTTCTGGTGGGAACTTGATACTGACGCCCCCACACTCATCCATAATGGAACGAATGAGTCTGCCCTTGGCACCAATCACTGCATTGTGATGTTTGTGAGGAATATTTACCTCCAACTGAGTCACATTTGCCTGTAATACAACGGTGTTGTACAAAGCTGGAGCAATGCTAAATCATTATTATTAACATTATTATTATTATTATTATTATTCTTTTTTTTTTCCATTACAGCCACCCATTCCAAGGGAGTATTTATAGCTGAGTGGGTGACCAGCAGCTTAGCTCACTGCTAATCAGCTCCGAAATTTAACATTTCAATTCTTCAATGTTTGAAGCCTTCAAATGTGGAACTGTATATTCAGGCAGCGAGTTCCACTGTATTATTGTTCTTGGATAAAAATAAAGTTTCTGGCCCAATGTTTTACAAGTTATTATTAATTATTATTCAAACATATGATGTTTGCTGTGTCTAGATCTTCCTGGGTTAGCAGATTTTTGCCATTTCTGGAAAAACTGTCTAGGCAGCCGAAGTCATTATTCATTTTACTACCTCTTACAAGCAAACAGTTTTCTTTAGTTGCTAATTTACATACATGTAGATCAATCACAGCAGGAGTAATAAAGTAACCCACAATCTTACCAGCTCATTCTGTATTGCAATTATGCGATCACGAGCTGCTTCAACTTGTGCCTTATGTCCAGTGATGACAATCACATCACTTTCACTTCCCTCTGACGGCAACTCAATCTTGGTATCAGTGTCCTCACGAATCTAAGGCATCCAATAAGTTACATAGTTAGCTGAATTGTAGTGATGTTTTGATTTCGATTTATGATTGATTAAGGATAGCCAATGAGCCTTTTGCAACAGCTGGTCACATGACTGATAAATTCATAAACTTGTAGCTGGAACTGTATGAATTCCAGAAATGAAAAAATCATGTTTCACTTGGCCAGAATGCAAATTTTTAGACACATACCACTGAAGGTAAGATTTCATGACCATTATTTTGAAAACTTGAGATTTCAATATTGTCACATGGAAGCAAGGAGTATTTGCCTTCCAGTGAAATTTTCCATAACTACGCAGTACAAAAATAAGTTAGATTCTTATACTTCTAGGAGATTCATGTATAATAAGCCAGGAAAAGTTAACAGGAATGGAAATTTGTTGGGCTTGTGAACTGCTAGAGAAAATTTTAAAAACTTAGAAAAATATATGGATTGTATGAAAATCAATGGAGCATGACTACAGGGAAAAGTGCCTTCCTCCCTTACGAATCCTTCAAACAAAATTTCTAACATCCATAACAACTTCTGCTTGAACAATGTAAGCCTGAAAATCTGTATGCTAACATTATGTTAAGCTGTTATTTTCATTACAAACAAATGGCTGTGCAACTGTGTTAAGAAATGGAGGTCACGTGACAAACTGTTACAAAAGGCTTACTTTATCACAAGCGAGACAATGACTGTCCCCCAGGGGTAAACACGAAGGACTTGCACGTACACATACCTTTTTGATGGTAGTGCCCCCTCTCCCGATTACATTCTTGTGAAACTGCTTAAAGACTGGGACTTCAACACGGAAATTGGCTGCAATCTGTAGTAAATAAAATAGCACCACAAATTATCAACTAGTTTTAGTACCTCTCCACCCATCACGTAACATGAGCCACCAACATTAAATGATTTTGTTTTCTTGACAAATGAAGAGCTGTATGAGCAAAGATTGCAAATGACTTTTACTCTACTAAAATATGGCCACAACAAACATCAACTGATGGCAGTTCTTTTATTTTTCTGCAGTCTTGTTTTAAGTTCCATGAGAGAAGCTTTGTCCTACAACGTAATGATAGATTCTCTGTACAACCCTTAAGCTAAGCTTACCAGTTCAGCATTCAGTTTCTTAAGGAAAGTGTACACACTGTCCACATCTTCTCGTGGTCCACGTAAATTCACAATGTCACTCTTCTTGCCAGCATCAGGAAAGGATATCTGTACTTCTGGGTATTTGTCACGAATCTCACGGATTTTCTCCCCCTTGGCTCCAATGATGGCCCTGTGGAAGCGTTGTTCAATGATCACATCCTTAGTCTTCTCGTTTTCCTGTAAGAAACCAAAAACAAACTGTGAGAGTGGTCAAATGAACAGTTGCGAGCATAACCTTGTATCAAACTGTCCCACAGGGTGATTCTTTTTTTCAGAGACGAGCGGAATTTCCCCCCTCTTTTTTAAATTAAATATATGGTACAGCACCTTACATTACATGCATTACTAGACAATACAACAGCTTACCTACATTGGACTACAGTGGAACCCTGCCGTATGACCACCCCGCTAATACGACCACCCCTTTATTACGACCACTTTTTAATGGCCTAAACAAGGGCATCATAATGTGACTCCACCTCGTTAATACAACCACACCGTTAATACAACCAATTTTCCAAGGCTCGAAAATGGTCGTGTTAACGGTACTTATAACACAGTACTACAGTGACACTACAGTAAGAGACACATTGATACAAAAAAAATAAGTAAAAAAATTACATGTACTACTACTACTACTGCTACTGCTACTGCTACTACTACTACAGATGAGGGTATTAGCCAACACCAACTCGGGAATCTCGGATGGCTGTTCTCCACAGGTCACTGTTGTTCATAAGGGCGCGAATCTCACCAGTGTTACTGAGTCCAGTATCTCTTCTAAGGGTGTCTATGTAAGTGGTTGCTGGTACAATAACCACTAAACACTAACAAGTCACAACAGGAAATGGTTTTGAATGTGGTCTTAGCTAGCTAGGACATTACCCTATACTACTGACTTGTCTTGTGTGAGGTGTGATGCATGCCGTGAAGGAGCCAAATGATGAATGGAGACAACTGGAAAATTGGTTGAGAAGTTGCCCCCCCCCCCCCCAAAAAAAAAAAATCTTGCATCAACTGGCCTGCAATGCCAGTAGGCGTTATTCATAATTCACTGTTAGACTGGAATGAGCACGGCATGGAGGCTTATGCGGGGAAATCTTTTTGTATGCAAATCATTTCCGTGCATGAGCCTCCATTGCACGCTTGTTCCAGTTCATCCATGAGAACACGTATAAGGCCTATTTGTAGTGAGTACATGAAAGCTGCATCAAGAAGACAGTTATCCAAGGATGTGATGAAGCTGCATCTATCTAACAGAGATTCCATATTGCAGTACATCTCTTCATGTATTGATCACATATGACTGTAAAATGTGGTGGTCACTGATATTCTTATGTCTTCTGTGATTTATAGCATTACTGAACAGGCACAAGGCAACCTTTGATCCATTTGTTTTACATACTAAAGAAGCAAAAAAAAAACTTGTTCAGAAGTCATCTGTCCTCAGACAGATTATTAGCAAGAACCAATATTATTAAAATTCAAATACGATTTAGGTTATTATGTAACACATCATCTATGCCTCTGTTCTATGGGGCTAAATGTAATTTAGGTGAGGTTAAACTCAAGACAAAGCAGGCCAGCGGTCTCTTCCTTAAGTTAGGCGGGCACCCCCTAGGGTTTTGCAGGGCCTCAGTAAATTTACAGCTCCACCGTTGATGTCAACCATTACGCTTGTGTTGTGCCGCGTGCACAGTTGCCAAAAAGCTTTGCTCCCGTCCCTCCCTTCCCCTCGGGTAAGTATTGGTAGCTTTCAGCATTCCACTGAGTACTCATTGTGAGGGTGCCTGGGTGGTTGCCGCTCACAGGGTTGTCATGGTTACCCTTCGTGCGTGCTTGCGGCTCCCCCACAGACCTTACAGGCACCTTCTCCACACTCATCTATTGGCGATGAGTTTAACCAGTGGATCACAAGAACCAATCGAAATGCCAGAACAATTCAGCTTACTGCACGTATATGAAAGACAGTAATAGAAACCCGTCTTTTTCAAACACTCATCTCAAAAACAACATCTGCCAGCCCGTTGCACTCCTGTTTGGAAAATGATTGTCAGGATAAATAGTAGATGACCGAGGACAAGCCAGCCTCTACAGCACTCACCAGTTTCTTCACCATCTGCAGAATTTCCTCTTTGGCCAGAGCCACACCTTTTGGCGAACCTTCAATCCTTAAGACATTGCTGTGTTCATTGTTTGATGGAATCAAAATGGACGTCCCAGTTTCAGTCTTGATACGGTTCACTTGATTTCAAAGAAAAGAACATAAACACTATCTTATTCTCAAGGACACACGTGTGAGGCAGTGCGGCCCAGTGATTTGGTTAGGCTGATGGATTGGTATGAAAATGTGCTGGGTTCAAATCCAACTCTTGCCACCCACTGGATTTGTCTTCAGTGGTACATGTACCAAATTCAACTACACCACATTTCGTATTTAAAAGCCAACTTTTAAATAGTTGGGGTTTTGAGCATGTTATGCTGAATTTGAATTATTTCATTCCATGCTCAATATTGTGAAGTGATAATTGAGTAGATTGATGTAGAAAATTTCCTATATAAATAATACATTTATTATTGTTATTAATATTAATATTAATATTATATTAATATTAATACTTTATTTTATTATCATTATGTTCAGTTTCACTAATAACTACTAACATTAATAGTAATACTAATAATTACAGTCAAGCTACATCACGCGTGGCCAGTATCTGCAAGACTGAAATGAACATTCCTATTCCTCTTTGGAACTTCCGACATTTGACAGGAATCTTGAAATTTGTCATAAAAATCGCGTCGCAAAATGAATAATACCTAAAAAGTAATTTCATGATGGGCTCGAATAGGTTTAAATTTTCAAATGCTGCCCGGTCGAAACATGAAATGAAATTTCAGAGCTTTCTGTTTTCCACATACCAAGGAAATATCCATGGAAATTCAGAATCTCAAGAGGAAAGTTCAAAACTGTCATACATATTTGAACACTTGATTCAAATTTAAAAAATACTGGTTACACATGACAAAGCTTGACTGTAATATTAGGGAGCTTAAGCAACGACGACGTCGACGACAACGAGAACGCCACAAAACAATAGGCTTAATGAGCAAAAACAATGACTCCGCACGCTCCGCACGTGCATTTTACATTTTGGTACATTTCTTTGCCGTTCTTGGCTAAACAACGACGTGAAATGACCAAATTTGAAGTTTTGTGGAGGACGTGAGTGCAAGACGATAAATTTTCCATTCTTTGTCTTTACTTTAACGGCATTCATACCGATTCTGTTCCTGAACAGTTAGTAATTGTTTTACACATGGAAAGAGTTGGAATAAGCACAAAGTGATTACAATAACGCGAATTTATGTTTTCACATGACGTCTTCGTAGCCGTCGTCGTTGTCCTTGCTTAAGCTCCCTACTAATAATATTATTACTATTGCATTAATTTGAATGCTATGACAAGAGCAATCGTGGTAAACAATAATTTCTCAGGTGTAGCAGCAAAACCTACCATTTACTCCATTCTTGCCAATGATGTGAGGATGATATTTGTGATCCACAGTGATTTCTGCAAAATCCATTGAAGCTTTCTACAAGTGAAAACAAGAAGTCACTGTAACAATTGGGAGTAAAGTCTAAAACAGAGAGACGGACGCGTATCCAGACCACATGTAAAACCAATCAACAAAGCAACCTTTATTTGGGCCATGCTTTATACCAGTAGCAGCTTAATGTCATGCAACTATGTATTAGCACAGAAATTTACAACCTTGTAATGACACTTATATTAAGCCACTATTCACCACAACACAATACACATCTCGTTACACCTTTCCCCTTACAAGAAAGAAAACCAAAACAAAAGTCAACATAATAACACTCAAACATGTTTTTAGTTGAAACTTGTTATACGGAGTTCAAAAACAAGGTTCACAGTAAAGCAATGCCGATTATGCAGCAGGGTTTTCATTGGAAGCCCTGACCCAGGTAAGAGCACCTGTGCACTCTAAGCATAGGACCCATCTTTCTACTGTTTTTCTCTCTTCAAAATGTTGAAAACTAGAAAATGAATCTTAGCGAGGACACCACTGTTGCCAGTCTATTTGCAATAATAACATACCACTCCGCTTCAGATATTAAGGAAAACCCTGCCTATGGTAAATTCAGTCTTACTCATAACTAACGATAACTTACAGCTTCCAGCAGTCAAACTAGGTACGGATAGCGTTGTGGATAAGTTGAGATTTCATGATCAAGCACTGGAAATAATTTCAGATTGACCCAACCAATTATTGATAATCGACTACATGAATAATGCTGAAAATTTTCTGACAAAAGAATCTGTATTAAGGAAAGTTTTTCTGTAATGTACACAATCGAATGTGAATAAAATACAAAACCATTACAATTCAACACCAAATTGTCGTGCCAATAATATTTTTGTTTTTCAATGATAATTGCTTGTGCATGACTCATAATCAATTATTATTATGTTGCCTAAAGTTTTGAAAAAATGTTCAAATACATATAAATCAACAACTGTTACACCACTACAAGCTAAGCATGTAGTATCAACTAACCAATTCCCGTATGAATGTTTCCAGAGATTCCTGTGCCTTTTCCACTTCCTGTGGAGGTCCCTCCAATGAAACACAATCCTTCTCATCACTAAATTCCACATGCACCTGCATTAGAACACAACCATACCGAATCTGCTTTATATGAAACACATCATCCAGCCAGTGATAATCTGAACAATGCCTAACAAGAATGCCTCAATAATGCTGTAAATTATTCCTCACAATAATGTTCTCACAAAGTTCTACAGCATGAACATTCTCACCAGTGTTTCCCTACAAAATTCTCTGGTAATTGACAGGTTTTTCACAATCTTTTCATCAACTGTTGTAGTATGATGGTTCATAGGTTACAGGTTGCAATAGTTGTACACAATATTACTCCAGGGGATTCAAAGTCATCCTTGTGACCCCCCTCCCCTGCCCCCAAATTATCCCACAACACCCCCTCTTCTTATCCCTCAACCCAACGTCTTCACTTCGAAGTGCTCAAACCTTACCTTGGGTAAATCTTGGGTTATTTTCCGTATATTCTGTCCTTTTCTACCAATGATGAACCTGTGCAGCCAGCGAGGAGCGCCTACCTCGGCAGACACAACACTGCTGGCTTTCTCATACACATGTGTCAAAGCCCTTCCAAGTTTGTCTGGTTCACCGCGCAGGGTAATGGTTTCCAAGTCACTGTCGAGGGGAGGCATCTCCACAGAAACACCTGATGAAAACAGACACTTGCACTTAAACATTAAGTTGAGGATTTTTAGAGTTTGAATACTCAAACCCACATTAATAGTAAAAATAATAACAGGGAATTGGTTACTGCTCTTGAAACTAATCATAACCCAAGATTTTATCGACAGACTACATGCAGTGTTCCTGACGAGAGACCGGTCTTGAGTGAAGAAACCCAACATAGTTGGACACCTGTCCTGGCAAATCAAACAGACTACAGTGTAGTTGAGAGAATGTATAGAGACCCAATGTGATTGACCTGTCCTGATTTCCCATGGGCACCCTGCCTCTCTGCAACGCTGAAATGTAGTGGTTTTACCACCATGCTTAGATGTAAGAGCTTTCCTTTGAAATGTGTATGCCTCAAAATAATTAACTGCATAGAAGGATTCAACATGCAATAACTGAAGAATTTCAACAGCCAGCCCTTTGAAAATGATCCACAATATAAAATTATATTCTATAATTCTAAATAACCCTTACTACTTTTCAAGGTAACAATCAGAGCACCATTTCATATAGAACTTATCTATGTGCACACAACACACTAGCAAATAAACCTCAAATTTTTTTTTCCTCATAAAAATTCAACCTCAGTGCAACAGAATATGAATTTTGACTTATCTCCTTAAGATTTCACATTGAATGGGCCACATAAGTTACAGTGTAAGTGAAGTTACACAAATGGCAGTCACTTGTCTCACCACCAAGCAAACTGCTTTGCAATCTGTTGTGTCTGTACACAAGAAATAACCCGCGCATAAAACGGCCAACCGAAAACTTTAATCTTACTCAATAACTTCTAACTTACAATATGTTTATGCAGGAACGCATGCTATATAAACCTTTACATCCCCTCTGGGAATTACATAACTTCTTATTCATTAACCTTATTCATTAACACGTAGTCAGTTCGTTAACACCATGACACAATCCAGTGCTGAAAGAACTTCCGCAACTCAAGCAGTTTCACTAATGTCATCAAAAGAATAAACCCATCACTCTCACTAGTCACATCTGTTGCTCTGTCATGGGACAAGTGATTGTTACTTATGCCAAGTATTAAGGTGCATTAGAAGCGAAATGTCAAGGAGAAACAGCAAAATAATTATGTTTGGTACAGGTGAAGAAATTAATCTTAACAACTGAGTGACTATTCTTGAGGTTAGATGCTGTTTAATTTCTGTCCAGGCGTGCGTTTCTCGAAACTCCCGAAACTTTTCAGGTGCCTTTTGGGTGACATAATTTCCTTCGTATCTTAAAAACGAAGACGTTTCCAGGCATGAAATTTTGTAAAACATTTGCCCTTCCCTATCTTGAAAACATAGCAAAACACCAGCTTTTTAGAATAAGTGGATCGTTGTTTTAGAAATGGCTTTTCGGGCCCGAAAAGTTTACGGGACTTTCGAGAAACGGGGCCCCAGTCCTGGCTTAGGCTTACCAGTCATAGTCAAGATCTCTTGCAAAGTTCCGCCACGAGGGCCAATCACATACTTATGCTGTGACTTCTTGACCTCAATTGAGACAGTGGTTGTCTTGCGCTTCTTTTCCGCATAGATTGCCATGACAGTTTCCTTTGCCTTTGCCACTCCTTCTTTCTCTCCAGCGATAGTGATTTCATCTTTCTGAGCTGATGGTGGAGGGATGTTGATACGTGCTCCAGTCTGTTCCATGATTCTTGACGCATTTGCTCCAGAGATAAAAGGGTGGTAAACATGTTCGATGTTCAGCCGTTCAAAAGCCAGTTTAGCCTGAGAAAGTAACGCAATGGAAATGGGTCAATTAATAAAAACAAGATGCCAGTTTATACTGAGAAATAATGCAACAAAAACAAGCCAGTTGCAATATTGAGGAAATACTAGTTACCAAAGAATTAATTGTTTTGTCAAACAGTTTGTTTACTTTTGAGGCATTACGATTTAATATGCATGCCTGCAAACACTAGACTCTTTCCAACAAAAGCATCAAATTTGATGGTTGTTGCTTGCAAAGATTGCACTTAAATTTGATACAAATGCATTATGCCTTAGGTAATACCACAACAAATTAATGTACAAGAGAAAAAGGAATATTGCCTTCTTAAACATTGGCATAACGTTTTAATCAATTTTGGACTACTTATAAATTGCATATTACTTTTCATGCCTGTGCATGCAGCAGACGAATTAACTACATAGCCACTAGGTAACAGGTCCTACAAAAATATGTAACCTTAAAAACAAAGGGAGACAAAACTGCGTTTAATGGTAGTTGACAATATACCTGTTCATCAGAAATGATTTGTATCTCATGCCGTGCTGCATCTACACCTTCCTTTGTGCCAACAATTCTGATGATATCCGATCCATCCCGCGGCATGGTGATCTTAGTAGCAGTCTGCAGCTCCAACTGTTGCAAAACCTTACCACCTTTGCCAAGAATGAATTTGTGGTACTCTCGTGGGATGCTGACCTCAACATTGGCCTACAAAGAAATCGTAAATGCATTCTTTAAGGAGTGCTCCATGTTTTTGTTGCTTTGGTGACCTTGACCAAAAGGAACAAGCAATTGCAATTAAAATCACCCTAAATGTCACAAAATCACCTTGTAAGGGAATAGCGTGGACCTATGAAAATTTGGGGAAAAACTTAAGCCTTCACATATAATTTATCTTGCAATATCAATAGTGAACTGCTTGGTGACGTTGTTTTATCAACAATTAAATGGTCCAGTGTATGAGTTTGACGGCATTCCATTGCATCCAAGAGGCACTAATTCCATCTCTGAAAGTCAATGGCAGCTTCTTCTATGCAACTTAAGTCAAGGGCAAGAGAGGTCAGAAGACAATCTGATGAACGCAGATATTTTTCACTTCAAGTTTAAAAGAAACAATTTACCATTACTTGCAAGGAATAAACAGAAGAGACAGAGGAAGAATAAAGTTCAACTATGTTACCTGTGTTTGAAGTTGGGTAAGCACCATGCGCCTGGCCTTGGCCAGTAACTCGGGTTTTCCGGTCACCATGATCGTCAAGCCTTGATCTTTACCAGAACTGACTTCAATCGCCGCTCCGGTCTTTGCCATGATATCCCGGCATATCTCTCTTTGGCGGTCATCCCCAAAAGCATTTTCATTTGGCTTCTTGTAACGACGCTCTTCCAAAGGGACACGAAATACCTTTATGACAAAAAGAGGAACACCTATCAGTGAGGTCTTCATTCTGTATTTGGTTCATTTAACATGTGGCATTAGTTTGTTGAATTTTTTGCCCTGTGCCCCGTGGGCATATGTAGCACTTATTCAGTTTTGGGGTGGCACTTGTTACAAATCATTAGATTTAGCTTAAGTTTGGAAGAGAGGACAAGTAGCAGACCAGGCCTTGGATGGTCTTAGACATGAGATCAGCTTATTCAGTTAGCCAACAGGCAATCTGACAGACAGATGTATTCACAGCAAAAATGAACAACAGATTAACAATTGCTACCTGGGGAACCTGACTCAACTGAAAGAATCAAACTGGTATTCTTTATTGAAACACCTGATCAGGTTCTGTTTCAATTTCCTTTTCACTAAAAATTGCAAGTTTCAATGTGGGCTGGATTTTCATTGGGAGAATCATCACTTTAAATTTCAAATCATTCAAACGAAAATCCTCCAACATCAACCATGACTAAAAAAGGAGGCAGTCCCAACAATCCAAAAACGCGAGCATTGAAAATGACAACGAAATTTACAGCAGCGTGTCAAGAAGTTTTTTTTTTTCTTTTCATCGTTTTTAAAACCTCATCAAACAACAGATCGCCATGACAAGTTCAACAACTTGCATTAAAACCTGTCAACAGAGGTATTTCGAAGAATATTGCGATCCTCTATTTCTAAAGTGTAAGTAACGCGTACGTTAACACAAGGTTAACACGATAGATCTACAAAGGATCAGGTAAATCGTTATCAAACAATGGTCAGGTGCAGTACACGAACTGATTGTATGGCATATTCTAACATTTGCATCGTGAGATTCGATTCATCAGGATTCTCTTGTGGTCTGAACAAGACCTTTTCCCCCCAATTTTTCCTCCGTACCAACAACAAGGATGAGTGTTCCTTTTCCGGTTATCGATCGAAATGTGCTAAAGTTAAAAATGTTGTGAATTAAAAAAGAGCGAATCCACGTAAACTGGATCGAGATGGGACTATCCCCTTGCATTTTAACAAAACAAAAAACTGACTCGTCAGTCTGGCAAACCTTGCTGCCAGAGATGAGTCTACATTTTAAGGCCTAGAAAATCAAGAACTACGAAAAAGCCATCTAAATTATTGATAACAAGGATACTTCAAAACCAACTTGCTTTTGTCAAGATTTCAACAGGCAAAAACACTTGGGTTGGGAAACGAAATTACAAAGGAAAGTAACACGTCACCTATGGGGCTAGTTTGGGGAAATCTTCACTTGGACACAAACTGTGACCAGCACGAAACAACGCAAGGTTCACCCCTGACAGACCGGAAGAACTTTATGTGTAAACGTGGCCAATTTCACACAAATGAAAACTTCCGATTGTCTTCAACGAGAATATCAGTTCCTTTGGCCTTCGCGTCTACGTTGGAATGAACTGCCTCTCACTGGACTTCCTCGACAAATGAACCCATGAAATGTACAAAACTTCGATGAATGACAATTGTAAAAGACAAGCATAAACTTGTATCGATTTTTCCGTACGTAGCTGTTCCAAAAATTTGACTTTGAAAACCAGCGTAAATTAATTGCAAGGCAATAATGATACTTCTATGAATAAAAAGACAACGCGAACGACAAATTCAATTTGTCTACCTTACGTAAGAAGCCATGGTATGAGTACGGTTTTTTGATACTTTAGATAAATGTAATTTATACCTGAGTTACTGTTGTAGAACGAATGGGACCGGTCGCAGTGCGCCATTTTGATCCGGTGTCGTTCGGCGCAGAATTGTGAGCGTGTGCGCTTGGAAGAGGTGGAAAGGCTTCAGCGTAAGTTGGTTGATAACCCTCCAGGTCTATTCCGTTATCTTCTTCATAATGGTTGTTAAAATCAGTTTGTGGGATGTACCCTCCGTCGCTGTAAACCGAGTCGTGTAGGATTTCTTGCCCATGGACTTCGCCTGACGGTGGCGACCCATTTGATATCTTGTCCATATTCTTGAAATCTGGTCCGTTAGCCGGTCAGGATCTACAGTCCCACTAGAGTACAAAAACAAAAGAAACAACAGCTGATGAACAAAAACGACAATATTCGAGGAATCACGCTATCGGGAACTGTGTAATTTCAATTGTGTCTCGTGGCTAATCCAACTCGGTCCCACAAACACGAAATTTTATACAAGAGTATTTTTCACCGAACCTGCAAGGCAATGGTAACTGTTTCCGATAAAATCAGTCCCTGGATGAATTCCTGGGTCAGCAAGCCAGAATGCCGGCCACAGGAGTGAAAGAAAACTGATGTTTTTGGCCGAAATAGCTTGGCAAAGGAAGCACAGATCAAAGTGCTCCAAAGAGAGGATTTCACACGCGCGAGCTACACGGTGTAATGGACAAGGTTCTTTGTCTCACTTCCAAGATCATTACGTCATATGGGTGCCATCCAATGACAACACTCGAAATATTGGTTGTCAAGCCTTACCGAGCTGGGAGTTTGGAACGCCTGGCGAGAATCCACTTGTTTACCGCGTTTGATCAGCCGTTTGATCAGCTGTAATGAAACACTTTGTCACTTCTTAGTCAAGAGTCTAATGTTGCTGCTGATCGTTCGCTTGTTTCAGTTGAGTTTTTTTCTTGTTGTTGTTGTTTTTTTGTTTTGTTTTTTTTGCTATCCCCAGCATCATAAGCAGTTGTCAATCAGTCGAACACGCGCAATACACGGGTAATTGGTAAACGTTTTTCAGTGTGCTTTACGCTGCCACATGCTGTCCGTCGCTCAAAAAGCTTGTGCTCAAGCCCAGGCCCCATAATATACAGCAGTACATGTGCCCATGTTAACAAGGTACCTTTCTGATCTTGCGTGTCTTGTCTATGTTTGACGATTTTGTCCGGCCGAGACGTAATGTGTTATGACTTAGAGTTGAGTATGTGTCAGATC
>BLFK01000545.1:1572821-1593007 GCA_014634185.1 Astreopora myriophthalma
CTTAGAGTTTAGTATGTGTCAGATCACTCTGGTGATCGACGGCCATGTTTTTTTTTTTTTTTTTACCAAAACAAAGGAGAATGTTTGCATACACCGTATTCATGGCGGCGGACAATAAATTATTTGGTTTTCATGAAAATTAGCCTACCAAACTTTGTTAGCGTGTGCTGAATTGAAAAGAATTTTTGCTCTGAAATGAGGCTTAGAAGTGTAGTTGACATGAACACAAAATAATAATAAATTGGGCGCCATTTTTGAATAAGGCGTATGAGAAGACCAAGAATAGAGTTCAATTCCCGGAGGATTTGATAAGGACCCCGACGCCACCAGTCTTTTTTTTTCAGGGACACCAATATGGCCGCCATAATATAACGTCTGGCGCGTTCAACGACAAATACAACTTCCGGTGCGGGTAAAACCGGAAGTAAAGTTCAAAGGTGTTCGTGAACTTCTTAGCCTTTATTGGCGCTTGATCAACCTGTCTGCTTTTAAAAGTTGATGCAAAAAGTCCAGGCTAAAAGTCGCTAACGATCTCATGAACGCCCTCTACATTAAACTTGGCTTGCTGATGGAGCGATTCAAAACACAATTTAAAGTATATTAATACGACATTCGTTATTGTAAGATAATTGTGAAATCAATATAAAAGCATATCTTCTAATGTGTCACAATCTGAACTAGGGAATAAGTTTCTAATAGATATATAAACTCTACTATACATAAAATTTATGCTGATAAATAATTCGCTATTATATATACCATATATATATATATATATATATATATTTACATATACATCCATAGATAAATAAATACTATTTCTCTGTCCTCTATATCTGCTAAATTATATTTTACAATATAAGGGCTGTGTCTAGTAATGTTCGGGCATCAAAAACAAGCGTCTCTCCTATTTCTCCATACCATGCTACAAGTGACCAACTTGCAGTTCACTTGCCAAGTGTCCTGTACTCCGTAGCTGGTAAAATTAGGGGCTAAAATACCAATTCATCACGTCAAATTGCTTAGGGCCGTTGTCCGCTCATAAGAGCATGCCTTTTAGCAAATTCACAACCTCCGGCATAGTTGGTCGATCGGTCGGGTTACCGGACCATGATGACGTCATCAGTTCCCTGTAGCGGTTGTCAATCTCATTCCCTTCGGGGATCTCCGGACGCAGATTGCAGGCAACGACTCGAAATATGACAATCTGATGGTTCTGCAGTTTGTATGGTATTTCCCGTGTCCAAAACTGCCACAAACAGATTCCAAAAGAAAACACGTCTGCTTGGAAACTTGGGGCCCCTCCTTTTAAGAGTTCAGGTGCACGGTATGCAAAGGTTCCGGTCAGGTAAGATCTAGAGGGCGTATTTGGCCGTTCCGGGATGATTTGACAGCAGCCAAAGTCCGCAAGTTTGCAACTACCGTCGTTTGTAATCAGCACATTTGCAGGCTTGAGGTCTAGGTGGGCGATTTTGTGGTCGTGAATATATTCCAGCGCTATTGCTACTTCGTATGCAAATTTGACTCGGCGTCCAAAATCGACCTTTTCATCGGCGTCGTCAAGAACATGCTGTAGATTTCTTGTGCTCACGAATTCCATGATGATAAATGGCTGGTCCTCTAGGCTTTGCGCCATGTTCCAGCCCAACACTCGGACAATGTTTGGATGCTTGAGTGACAAGACCTCTTGGTGCACCTCGGCCTGGTAGCTTTGCATCGCAGCCTTCTTATTTCGAGTGTTGGTGTGAAATTTCTTCATTGCGACCTTGGAGTTATTATGCATCGCTTCAAATACGGAGCCAAACCCGCCGGAACCTAACAGGCGAATAACTTTAACGTCATTGACGTCGATTCGAGGTATTAGTTGAACTGGTTCTTGATTATTAAGCATTCTCATTTTTTCCTCGCTTTGAACTTCGTACAAGCCAGCTTCCACTTGCTTAGTTCAAAACGTCCAGAATTCCCGGGTCATAGAATAATTACAGAGATACAAAGCCTAGCTAACAGCCATTTCTTCGTGAAATATGTAAATTATCGTGAACATGATATTTAAATTAGAATTGCCAGCGTGCACTCAGCAAATTTGGACGCTAAGGGAATTTGTTCAGTTCCAGTACAAAAGCAAGAAGACAATTGAAAAGACAACTCACGACCAGCTATGACTTTCTTGATTACTAATTATTTTTCCAAAAATCTGCGCACAAAGCCGACAATCAAACACAAATTCGACCAAGTACTACACATGAAGCAAGAGTCTAAGGGCACTCCTGGTTCTTGGGCTAGAGAGAAGTGTGTTGGGAATTTAATTATTCTTGTGACATCGCTTGAGTCAAAAAAACAGTCTTTCTCACCTCTTTTCGTATCAAGAGCGCCGTTAACCCCGAGTTCGATTAAACGCGCGGCCTCGCTTTTCAGAAGACTGAGACTAAAAGATAAGGAATTTTGTCGTCTTCTTACCGTCTTTCTTTCTTTCTTTCTTTAAACCTGCGAACTGGCGAAAAGTAAGCCAGCGGTACGTCTGGCGTACCATGACTTTTAATCCAGGCTACTTTCATACTTTCTATTGTTTTCGGTGCTAAATCCATTGTTATCTTTGTTCGTTCTATTGTTCTTTTGCTCAATCCCGAACCCCGTTCAGTGAGGTACGACATCGCCCCAAACCCCGCAAGAATAGGCAGGCACGCTTCATCCAATCAAGGCTAAGCTGACCAGGCACATAGTCAAAGGAATCTGAAATATATCAGTACACCATAAAGGTATGTATTTTGGCCTTGTTCATATTGATATTCTGCATGAAATTTTACATCGAATTTTAATGTGAACACATGCACACTTAATTATATAAGAACGTTTTACATGAAGAACTAAGGACATTCAGTTTCGTGATCAGTGGCCATAAGAATACTCAATTCACGGAGGACAGGAGCCGATGAATAGGAGCAGCATTTACACCTTTGGGTTCGTATGCCAACACAGGAGTAGACGAGCTATTTTTTGGAACCACATTTTCCGCGCTAAAAAGAATAGGCAGGCACGTTCATCCAATCAAATGGCTCAGCATGACAGCGATTCACAACTCATTACTCATGCCATGTATTTTTCGCACAGAGGAGAGTGCTCGCAACCGCGGCAACCACTTTTCGCGGGAATTTAAAAATCTAAATATAACCTAGTCTACTCCTGTCCTACTTAATGCGCTCCTCAGTGTTAAGGATTAACATGGCCGCTCTGACGTCTCGCTTTTTTGGCTCTGATTTTCGTTTCTCGACGAAGGCCGCGGTAACGTTTCGGGCCCGAAAGGTGATTCGTTAAACTACGGATAATGCGTGAAAGAAATGAGATTGTACGTGTTCAGCCTGGGAAACAGTGAGAATGACGTTTTTCTAGAAAGTGACCCAGGCATACTCGGAAAAAATCCCAGATCTCCTTACAGGAAATTGTTTTTTTCGAGTATGCCCACTTCACTTCCGAACAAAACATCATTCTTACGATCTGCTTATTCTAAAAGGTCGCTATTTTGAAATTGAAGAACCCCGGTAATATAAAATATTTCCGTAAAATTCTCCGGAGAACTGTTGTGAAATCAACACGAAGGTGGACTTTTAATGCGTTGCGGTTTGGTGGGATCAGCGTTGGATACTCAATAGCCACTTATGTGTCTCACGAGGCCAGAACATGAAGCACATTGAAACACCACGTGCATGCGTGTACAAAAAGCCGGGACTCCAAACCCCGTACTGAGAAAAAACCGCAAAAACATGCGATCTACAATCATACAAGTTGCTCATTGCATTTCCTTTCCACCGATATCACACTAAATTATTTTTGGTATCTTTCCTTTGAACAAAAGGAAAACCACCTTCATAGATTTATTTCTTAATTATACCACAATTAGTGTACCCGTTAGTGAATTCCCAAAAAGGTGGAACAAATCACCAGCACTACGAAATGTATGCCAGAGGTCAAGCGCTTACCCCCCCGTCAGAAGTCCATCTGTGGTATCACGTTATATGATAAACTACTGAAAAACTGCAAAATAGAGCAGCCCGAGTTTTGACCTTCTCTAATTTTGATGCAAATGCCGGCGAGCTATTCGAAATTTTAGGCTGGAAAAATCTAGCTAGCCAGCAACAAATTGCGCTGGCCACAATGGTCCATAAGTGTCTTGAGGGGCAAGCACCGGAATATCTATGTTGTAAATTTACAAACCGCGAATCTGTTCATAGTTTAAGAGACTCTAAAAGAATACTTAATGTTCCGTTTCCGCGGACAGATTATCATAGAAACAGCTTCAGCTATAGTGGTGCTACTGTCTGGAACAGCTTACCCCTCAAAGGAAGACAAGCGGGGCTTTTCAAAAATCTTGGCTTTTCAAAATTGAAAAGCTTTTCAAAATTTCAAAATTGAAAAAATCTTGGCTTTTCAAAAATTTCTTGGGCTTTTCAAAAATCTGATTAAAGACATATTTTAGTGAGTATTGTATTGTAACCATTTTAAAATTTTACTATTTATAATTAGGTTTTAGTATTGTTTGTAATCTTAGCTGATGATTTTACTGTGCATAAATAATAAAATATCATCATATCATCACCAAGAAGTCTCGATCTGCCTCGTTTGGCCTTTGCTCATCAGTTTAGGGTATTATCTAAGTTTAGAATAGAGGTCCCGCCGAATAATGGCCAATCAGATTGGGCCTGATAACCGCAACGCGTCTCATTAGTGCGCAACCAAGAGCCGTACGAGGCATTGCTCGTGCTAAATGCAAATCATGGACCAAATCTAGCGGCAGCCATTCTTAAAACACCGTACAATCAACCGTGATGAGCCGCATTCTATTCCAGATCCAGACTGTACTTCGTACAATTTGCAGACTACTTGCAAGCACATGGAACAGATTCTTATATCGTAAAACTTTGAACGCACACCATACTCTGTGTGATAAATAGATCGGCTTTTTTTCCCCCTCACTTTTAGATGATAGATACGCAAAATATGGTGCATGCACCCGGAAAAAAGTAATCGTTGCGTGACATAGGTATTAAGAATGTGTTCCATCGGATGTAGAAAGGGGCCAGAGACAAGGCAGTTGGACTTCTCTTCTGGAGCAAGCAGTATTTGAAAACCACCGCCTTCATTATGTACATACGTGGAAGGTAACGAAATCGTGAATTCATAAACGCACAACACCAAGTGTGAGCAAGTGCAATTTATTCCAAGTGTATCATTTTTTTTATCATAATATTCAGTCTTTACTCTTTAAGAGGCAAAAAATATTTTGTTCATTGGCCCATGTGATCATATGGCACGGGCAATACGAAAAATATGCACCCTCAGACAAAATATTTCACATTACAAAAATGAAACTCCAAAAACTTCGTTCACTAACTTCACATGGGCCAAAACTAATCATTATTAAATTATTAAATTAAGACATCATTTCACCCTAAAGCAGCTATCAATAGGAAAGTATTATCTAACAACAAATACGAACAAAGGTTACGATAAAAATCAGTTCTATCGTCTTTAACGAAAAATTCTATCGCACTGCTTTTCTTCTGCTAAATATTAACCCAAACACCATTCATTTCCTCTTATTTGCAAGGAAAACGGTGTTAACTGTTGTTACCATTCGACGCTTTTTACCAGTGTAAATCACTGATTTACTCAGATAAACCCCTCATTAATGGTCAAATTTTCATAAATTCAATTCACGCGGTCAGACTCGCTCTTCCTTGCTGCATTATCAAGCCCTTCCGAGACTTTCAATCAGTTTCATATCCGTGAAGAAAGTCCGTAAAGTAAAAGTTGTTGAATCCTGGTTTAATTGCTCTTTTGTTTCACCACGTACAAATGATCGTAGCACGTGGTAACTAAAAACAATCAAATTTAAACAAGCATCGTGCAGCTACCATTCCAATAGATATATTTTCGTCACATTATCTACATCCACATCTTTCTTTGAAATATGCTGCTGCCTGCGCAACAATCACTGTCTACAAGATAACCTGGTCACAACAATTAAGTACCCCTCCAAAGGCTCAAGGCTGGTTTTCACGAGCGACGGAGTTGAAGTTGTTAAAGGGAGCTTAAGCAAGGACGACGACAACGGCTACGATCGATAGTGTCATCTGAAAACATAAATTCGCGTCATTGTAATCACTTTGGGCTTATTCCAACTCGTTGCCTGTAAAACAATTACTAACTGTTCTGGAACAGAACTGGTATGAACGCCGTTAGAGTTCAGAGAAACAATGGAAAATTCACTGCCGTGCATTGACACCGTGAACATCCCACACAAAACTTCGAATTTGGTCAATCCACGTCGTTCAGCCGAGGACGGCAAAGAAATGTGCGGAGCCATTGTTTTTGCTCGTTGAAGCTACTGTTTTTGTGGCGTTCCCGTTGTCGTCGACGTCGTTGCTTAAGCTTCCCTACGAGCAATAACGACGTCGCGAAAATCAAACGGAGACGTAGGCGCAGTCGCGAGCTCGACGGAACCGGAGTCGCTGGGGTCAGAACGTCTCCAGTTTATTCCAATAGAACTTGTTCAAAAATGGCGCCTAATTTATCATTCTTTTGTCTTCATGTAAATTACACCTCCAAACCTCATTTTAAAGCCAAAATTCTTTTCAATTTAGCACATGCTAACGAGGCTTGGTAGGCTAATTTGTACATAGACAAAATAATTTATTGTCCACCATTTATGAATAAGGTGTATTTCGGATCCGACTCCGCCGCTCACTATCTGGTGGAAACTGAATTGTCCGACTATGAAGAATAAACCAATCACAACACTCGTTCTCGTGCCTCGTTCTCGTGCCTCGTTCTCGTGCATGCTGATTGGTTTATTCATCCCGTTTCTGCTTGCGACTCCGACAATATGCTTTTCATTTGATCAATGGATTGTGACGCTGTACTGTTCTAATTGTCCTTATTACTACCGCAAATTTGATTGCGTCGCTGGTGAAGAAAAAAAGCCTCTTCGCGTTCATCAGCAGCCAAGCGGTGATTTCAACCCTGGTTATCCTCCACACAGTCCCTTTCAGTCACGCTTGTCTTCAGGCAGAAAGACGTCTGAGATTCACCATAATTTTCAGTGTGACAGCTGCAGAATAAAATAAACTCGAAAAGCGCCAAACAAAATCCCTTTGTCCCTTGACATTCGCTTTGCTTGAAGTTTCTAGCTTGCCACGATGTAAGAACCTGACAGGGTTTTTCTTTGTTTTCTTAGATACTGTTTCCTTCAGTTTATCGTATTTCTTGTTTTACGACATCGCGATTTTCACAGGTTTCAGGTTTTAATGAGGATGGACCGAAATTCGCCTCTGCCTGCAAATGTGATCTACACATGATGCCAACGGACGATCATTGTGAGCCGCTTTCTTAGATTTGTGGACATTGAAAGTCCTTGAAGAGTGCCACACAGACCAGCTGCGACCACCCTCAAATTTCTTCCGCAGTCTTCCGGGAAACGCTACTAAGGCCGTAAGTTAGAAAACTGCGATAGGTTATTGCGCTTCCCTCTTTAAATATAGTTATTGTATTGTATTGTATTATACTAACTGCGGTTTGAGTCAGAGGACACCCAAGAATCTCCACCTCTGGTCCTCCGGTGCTTTCTACGAACTGTGCCCATAGGTTGTCATAGCGCATGCTTGTCGCATAGCCACAGATGCTCTTTTGTGCGGTCATTGTAAGTGCAAACGAGCGGACCGACTCGCCACCAGTCCGGTGAAATCTCCAAAAGCGAGCACAACTTCCCACGGCTCAGCCCTTCGTAGCTCAGCAGATATTTCAAGTCCTCTTGCATGAAGCTTGTACAGCTTGCCTTAAGTTCGGGAAACAATACAAAATAATGCTCTAGAAGATCCTGAATGTCCGTGATAAGCATATCACGGAATTTTCGCGTTTCACCAAACACAATCTTTACTGGAACGCGCGACGCGCGCGAACCCTCCTGAGCGTCATCCTCTCGTAACATGAAAGCAAGTTTCAAGAGCTTGCATGCGCGCGCACCCAAGACCTTGAGGAACTTCTCGATGTTAGGGATGCGGAAGCCCGGTCCTTCAGTAAGATGCCAGTATCCGGGACATTCGCAGAGAAAATGCACCGCAAAGCCATCAGTGATCGGCGCGTTTACGCGAAGGCGATTCTTGAACGGTGCGCTTTGGAAGCCGATTGGGAAGACAGCAAGAAGTCTTGGGCAATAACAGTCGTCTAGGATTCCCCCAGCTTCACCGAAAAACACGCCAAGCCTAACTTGGCCGGCTCTTTCCTTTGAAGGCAACTTAGGAGGCTTCTCAATGGGAATATCACCAGCAATAATCGAGGCTTCTTTGCCCAGGGCGTGGCCCCACGAACAAAAGTTGTCACCCTCTTTGTCGATGCTGTCCAGAAGCGCGGGTGTCTTAAAACCGGCTCGTTCACACGCCGAGCAGACTATTCGTCTGATGTAGCGTACGCCGGGATAACGTGTGTCCACAACCATCTTAATGGCCGTTCTGATGTCAGGGAGAACACAGCAAGGGATGGATCCTCGTATGATCACCTTCAGCTTGTTCTCAAATGGGACACCTTCGATGCTAACTCGATGTACTTCCCGGTTTTCAGCTAAAGGGTGGCTTACTCTCTCCTTGCAGTGCAAGGAACAACCCATGTTGGCCATGGAAGTTGTGGCGAACACCATGTGGAAGCGATAGAATGTAGGCTCGACAGTGAAGCTGTTGGGAAGTTTTCGTCTGTTCACGGCCACCGTAAGATCGCTGAAAAACGTTGGAGGTAAAAAACTAAAATGAAACTCGCAACTAATCTGCCGGTCGTTTTCCGAGGGCTGTTCGGACCACGTGTCCTTGTCCGGGCGTCCAATAGGCAACTGGAAAGGCACAAGGTCTTCGGTGTCGGAAATGGGGACGCACAAGCCAAGATTCCTGAACAAGGTCAACATGGAAAACCGCACTCGATCGGGCACGTCGGGCCAGGTCTTGGCCAGGTTGTCGATGCGCAAAATTCCGTCCAATCCCGAACTTGCGCCCGAGCTTGATCCGACAAGGAGACACAACTGCTTCGACACCCACGACGGGTCGATGAAAATCACATCGCCGACCTCGGGCATGTCTTCGTACCACAGAATTTCTCCTTGGGAATGAAAATACGTCATAAGCGCTTTGAGCTTGAAGTCATGCTTGACTCCGCAGCCATTAGCGATCTCACGGAGGCGGTCATATGTGAGTAGCGGCCACTTCTTAAACTCACTCTCCGCGTTGCACATCTCTTGAATTCGATCCCGCACGTAAAGGCACTTTTGCGGGATTCGGGAACTGACCTTCGTGTTGAGGAGGACATGGGCACTAGAATCCACTCCAACTTTGAGTTTCTGTAAGCTTCCGTTCTTTGAAGTGAGGAAGTTCTTGGGAAACTGTCCCTGACAGCTCACTTCATAGTATCCTATCACGTGTGGAATACAGGGCTCTGGGACGAGGGTACAAAGACGAGGGACCTCTTGTTCCTGGACGTAAAACACCGAGCCACCAGAGCCCTCGCAAATCAGGTGCCCCTCACACAGACCACATTGAGGTACCGCTTCCCCCTCAAACTGACGCTTATGCTCCCGACGATACTTGCTCAGGAGGATTTCGATGTCTCCACGAATGCGTGCTCGGATTTCATCGTTGAGCTTCGGGTCGTCAGCGTGAGTACCAACAAGAAGAACGTGAGAATTCGGCGCTCTCGAGAAGATGAATTGCAGCCAAAGTTCTAATCTTCCAAGCTGGTAAACTGACAACGACGTTTTGCTCACAGTGTAGGCGCTCATGTCGAAAACGACTTGGTAAAGAGTGTTCTCCGAAAGGAAGAAACAGTGAGAGCTGAACAAGGCGTCGTCTCCAGCTAAATCAAACACTTTCAACTTCAAATGCATCAGATCCATGGACGAGATGTCAACCCCTTGAGTCTTCGCGACATCACCGACACCACTGATTCGCCAGTCCTTGCTTTGACTCAGAGACTTGACCACTGAAGTTTTGCCGACCTGACATCCTCCAACAACAATCATCTTGACTTGGCTGTTGGCCACGGGATCGTCCAAGAAATCACTGAGAAACTCCAAGATGCTATCAGTTCCTTTGTTGAGAATATGGGTCGGAGGGAACCTAAGCCGATTTCTGGTAAACCAGAGATTCCGCAGATTGCTCAACAAGCCAAGCGAAGGGGACATCTTCTCTAATTTGTTGTAACTCAGGTCCAACGTTTCCAGGGAACCCAAACACCCGAGGGTATCAGGCAAATTGTCCAACGCATTTCGATCACAGTGTGCAAACTTCAACTTCTGTACTCTGGAAATTGTGTGGGGCAGTTTCCGTAATTTGTTTCCGCTCAAACGTAAACGTTGCAAACCCTTTAACTCACCGAGTTGTTCCGCCAAACGTGACACGCCTGACTTCACCACGCATAAGCTCTTGAGACTTGTCACTGAATAAATAGTGCCAGGCAACTCCGATGAGCCGAAATCACAGTTCGTAATCGTCAGAGCTTCCAAGCAGGACTGCACACGAGAGAAGTCGAGCAAAGTCGGTCCTTCGGCATTCACTATCGTCAGTGAGCGCACTGGTAACATCGGAACGGTCTCGTTCACGAATTTGGCAACGTCGGTTCCGTTTTGACCAATCAAAAGGATTCTTCCGAGCGGGCGAAACGAAGCGGAAGTGTAAAAGAATGTCAACTGTCTCGTAAAGTCAGCAATGTTGCTGTTCACCACACGCTCGGAGTCATCGCTATCGCTGACCCAGAACTGGCATACATTCCTCCACGGATCGGGCGGGGCGGGCATCTCGCATCCGCTTTCAAGAAGAAAGCGCACAGCTTTTAAGTTGTCCTCTTTCAGCGCGACGTCTAAGGCAGTGCACAGCTGTTTGTCCTTCGCTGTTAAGTCTATGGTATCCACCAGAACCTCTAGAGAAGGGACATGATCGAGTTTGGCAGCGCGGTGAAGCAAAGTCCACCCATCTCTCTCAAATTCAGGGGAATACGTGGAAAGTTCCATACGATCCATAGTGCTGACAAGTACAGCGGCATCAAAAATCTGCCTGACGTCATTGTCGCACGTGGAACACTCCATGTACCGCACGGCACCAACCTGCTGGGCATAACTGGTTCCTGTGACAGCGTAAACCGGTTTTCTGGAAGGATCTTTCTCGTCCCAGAGTTCACGCCATTCCGTGTGTGTTCCCACTAAAATAAACGGAGTTATGGGACAAGTTTGCTGGATTTCTGGTATCCACTTTGACAAGGCGTTCTCCCACGATAACAAACGAACCACGGAAAAACAAACCAGAAAAACATCTGTATCCGGGTAATCTCTGGGTCTGATATTATCAAAAGCTTCCTGACAGGGCGCGTCACGCACATCAAAGAAAAAGTGCCGCCCACCAATGGTTACCGTGCCAGACCAACGGTCGAGCGCGTCCTGGTGCGAATCTACACTCGATACACTTCCTTTCTCAGCCTCGGTATGAATTACTCTGAAGTTTGGATGCGGAGGAATATAATCTACTTCCATTGTACGCTCCTCGCCGTTTTCCTCATGAAGATCATCGCCATTTTCAAACGCGTCGTTTACTTCACCTTGCACAGCTGCCTCGTCAGTTCCTGTATCTATTACTTCTGTGGCCGAATCGACTTCAGCGTTCATGAGGGCCGCATATTTGATGAAGAGCTCTCGCTTGTCCACGTTTTCGTCGCCCACCAGCACGCATTTCACCTTTCTCATGTTTCTCTTTATAGGTATTTAGATTTTCACAGACTAGCACCTTCGGACGAAAAAACAAAGGACCATATTATTCAGAACAACATTTTTCTCAAAGGGTTGATGTCTAAAAAGAGGTGTGACCCATGGGGAATCTCGTCCCCAGGGTCTTCTCGGCTTTCAACGTGGCGACGAAAAGCCATTATTTAAAGCTCATTTATCGTAAGAATCTGAGAAGGTCCCGTTCAAACCTGGACACTTTTCTGGCTTCTTTGCAACTACTTAAGTTGCGTATAGGGACGTATCGTTCATTATGTTGTTGGGGTGGGGAGGTTTTTTCTGGTGGGGGGGCGGGGGTAAAAATCATTTCAAATCAAAGTTACATTTTTTTTAAAGAGCAAGATTATTTTTGGTTATATTTTTCAGCGTGTGACTTTTCACAGTTGAGTAACAAAGATTTCCTCTTGTTCAACAAACTGCAAAAAGAGAAAGAAAAGAGCAAAAGAAGACACTGGAGAGATGATCTTACATACTTTCTCTTAACTGACTTTTCTGATCTTTTCTCTCCCCAATTCCAAGCAATGGGGGTATATTCTTGGTTGAAGATTGCTTTTAGTGGTGTTCCAGGTGAGAGGTGAAAAAAAAAAAAAACGACAAAGCTGAACACCGTACACCACAGATCAAGTGATAGACTTCACTGGTATTGACCAGATTCACTGCAGGCACCCTACCTCGAAAACTTATCTGGCACACTGTTTTAGGGGGTTAACATTTTAACACAGTTTTCGTTTTCTTCAAACCACCACCACCAACCCCATCACTGTGACATAAAAAAAAAACCGATTTGTCCCTTCCTGCAATGATCATTTTTATCGTCATAATCTGCCAGAGCGGTTTTCAGCTGAGTGTTGTCAAACCAAAACCAAAGTAATAGACCATGAAGCCGAATGGGCTATTGACCTGTGGCCCTTGAGGGTGAAGGGTCTAATTGTTTTAGTATCACCCAACTAGTCAGACAGAAAAGGCAATAATAAAGTTAGCAAATGCAACTTGAAGAAACATTGATTTGGGAATAAAACGAAAGGAAGCGTCACACTTTTAGCTACTCGAGGATTATTACTAATAGTCCTCTGGTAGCGTAGCCAATGAAAACGCAGGATTAGCATTAGTCCACTAGTTGGGTGATACTAATAAGGATTATTATATCTCTCAGACAGTATCCACGCTATGATTGGCCAATTTTGAAGGGCCGTATTCTACAGCACGGCCCCCTAAATTTCAGAGTGTGCTTTACTGTTTGATTCATTATCAAGAGATATAATAAATATCTTACTAACCTTGTTTTCTCAGGCCGTACTGTAAGTTACGGCTCCTTGTTTTTTCCAGTTTAATTCACGGCCCTCGTAAATTGAACTGGAAAAAAACAGGCCGTAACTTGCAGTACAGCCCCCGAACTTGGTTAGAAAGAGGTAGTACTCTATTCTCCATTGCTGCACTCAGCCAAATAGAAAACACTTCCCAAATGAACATGGAGACAAGGAGGGAGCTGACCAGCCATTTCAACATCGCTGAGACCTCTATGGTAACAGCAATCATGACGAGGAAATTGATTGTTATTGAAATGCAAGTGATCAAAGCACAGTACTTACCTAAAATTCCTTTATTTACCAGTGTAACTTGAACAAGACATCACCTAGTTTATTCTTAAACTGAAAGAAAAAAAAGAAAACTGTCAGTGTCCACCAACTGAGTCATCCCAACTAAACCTTTCTCTAAATCTCAATTTACAGGGACTATGAAGTTGGCACACCAAGGTGCTGTTGCACTGTGCAATATTTCGTGCAACTTGTGTTGCAATGCCATTGTGAATTAAGCTGCACCAAACAATTCACTGCAGTGTAAAATACTTTGCAACTGCCAAATTCTGTGTGACAAGTTGCAGAAACCATTGCTTAAAGCAGAATTGAGTTCCACTTTTCGTGCAACTTGTCTTGCAAAAAATTCACCCAGTGCAAGGTATGGTACACCAGCCAATGTCTCATTCAACTTGTCTTGAAAATGGCACTGTCAGAAATGTTGCAAGACATCTGCAGTGCACAAAACATTGCTTGGCACAACAGAGCCTTAAGGTTGCAACCGAAAATGATCATGTAAGGGGAAAATCTCAATACATTATGGAGGTACAGTATGTTATTAACTTATGGCGGTGACATGGCCGAGTGGTTAGAGTGCTGGACTTAAAATCTCCAGGTCCCTGTTTAACTCCTTGGCTGCACTTGTAAATGGCCAATGGGGTCTGTCTCCTGCCAGTTGGAATTCTAATAACTCTGTTACATGTATGTTCTGACAGTTGTATTGTTTATTTGATTGTCCCTAAAAAGCCCCTTCAAGGGAGTGCCCAATTAAGTATTTATTATTAATATTATCATCATCATCATTATTATTATTATTGTTATTATTATTAAATCTCATATTTAAATTCACTTGTGAGTAACAACACCTGCGAATAAGAGGGATACACCAAATGAAAGTTTTTGCAGGAAGAGGCATCTATAACTGTACAACTCTTTTCATCATTTCTTTGAATCAAAGCCTGATAAATCTTCTTTTTTTTTTTCAAGTTGCAATCGATTTCCTCCTTTCAGCCCACAACAACTGAAAATATTCAAGATTCTTAGTGCAGTAGCATAGTCACAAGTAAACAAACCCAATCAGTATAATTCTTGTTCTCCATTGATCAAAACGTATATCTTGGTATTCCACACTTACACTAAAATAGCATGAGATAGCCCATAAAACGGTATTGACTCACAAAAACCCTTCCAACATTGACCCATTCCTAAAATTGACACTAAATAAATAATAACATCATCTGTATTGGCTCACCTATGTGATAAGAGCAATTAATGAAATGATGGTTAAGTTAAGGTTACCCACAAAAGATTCACCAATCAAAAAATCTTGTGTCATTTATTATTTGTGTTTGTGCTCAACTGTGGTGATTTAATACCAGTAAACCCTTAGTGAGATATTCATGCTGCAATAAAGTCAACTGCACATGACAAGCTTTCTTCAGAGCTCCCTACATTAATTATTATACATGCTTATTCCTTGCAAAACTTTGTTCATACTTTTTTTCAACTTTTGTTTGTGCAAGCGGGTTAGTACGAATATGGATGGATAATTAACGTAAGAAGCTGTGCGGAAATCTCCCCCTGCATATTTGCAACTCCACATTAGCTCACAAATGGTTAGTGTGGTTTATAGTTAGAAGAGCGGTCAAAAGAGGGACAATGGTGGGACATACCATAAACATAACTTGATGACATTTTTTTGAGCCACTGTTTTTCTTTAATAGGTCCAATGTATTCCATGAGGAAGTAGTACTAGGTAAGAGGTAATCTTAACGATTTCTCGCTCAGCACTTCTTTAGTCATAAAGGAACTCAACAGAACGCAGGTATGCCGTGCGCTTTGGAGACAATCGGTGAAGATTTTTGTAAAGTCTGACTGGCATCATTTGAGACGATTCTCCTGCTCTCGATCTTACAGGCTACTCTACAAGTACATTGTAGCTCGTGTTAGATTTCGTGTTTAAAATTTCCCAACGCAGTTCCCACAAATATGACCGTATAAAACTGGGGAAAGTGCCCTAAATTGCAACAGAAAAAATCTGGAACAGAGATATTGGAAACGCAATCTCGCTTTATATATTCGCATACTAGTTCCCACTATAAACGTACGCTCCAAATACCACAATATTTTAACACTAACAGGTTTGCGCGGCGAGTTGTGCTAATGATCATGCTGAATAACAGTGTATAAGCAAACTTTAATACAAAAGATCTATAAGTAACTTTTCACTTACACATTGACCGTCGGAAACCAGGATCAAGAGATGCAGAGAGGTCTCGTAGTTCCGGATAATCCTTCCAGCCTCTTCACCAGATTTACGACGCAAACGTTGACTTCATTACCAATTCGTTTCATCTAGTATTTTCAGAACCCTAAACGTGTATTTTCATTCAATTTAGCAAAAGGAAATCTTTTCATCCCGTGTCGATTCGATGCCATCGTGCGTCTTTTTAGTACCCAGTCCAATCCATTTGAAACCGGAAATCCGTCCACACCAAATGGTGGCACCGTGATAACTGGACGGAACTACGGGATCGTGGATTTATTTCTTTACGCTCGATCAGCGAAAAGAAAGAGGCACCATTTGTTATTTTGCAGTGTAATCTGAGATTATAGTTTGCGCACTTTGTTATTTAGCAAATACATCTTAGGTCTAAACATTAGTATGTTTCCTTCAGAGCTCGAGTCTTCTGAAGCTTCAGTCGAAACTATTTTCATTAATTTCATTGATATCATTCATCCAACAGAAAATTAGGCCAGTAAAGGAGGTATAACGTCGGCCGTAAACTGGAATCATAAATCTTCTTATGTCGCTTCTAATTTCGCGGAAATTTACATAAGTTTGATTACAGGGACTTGTATGAAATCTTCAAAATACGTTTACGGTTGTTGCATGTTATAATTGTCATGTGAGTTTAGCCTCCTATCACGTGTTACGTTGCGCATGTGTAAGACAGTTAAGAGAGAGACCGGAGTGCGCGGGAAAATAAGATCCTAACGGAAGATGTATACAAGACTTGCTGTTTTATTAAATAATATTTGTTTGTGTAACATCGATGTGACAATAATCTGGGCCAATATGAAGGGTTATTCCCGCCAAAATTCAAGTCTTAATTTGTTGTTTGAATTGTACTGAGCAGGATTCTGATTTCCTGTCCTCTTCAAATTTTGTGGCAAAATCAATTGAATCGCATAACAAATTTGTCATGCTGCGTCAAATTTAATGCTACACCAAATTTTATGCTACACCAAATTTTATGCTACACCAAATTTTATGCTGCGTCAAATTTAATGCTGCATCAAATTTTATGCTGCATCAAATTTGGTGTAGCGTGAAATTTGACGCAGCACAAAATTTGATGCAGCATTAAATTTCACGCAGCATAAAATTTGATGTAGCATTAAATTTGGTGTAGCATAAAATTTGGTGCAGCATTAAATTTGACGCAGCATGACAAATTTGTTATGCGATTCAATTGATTTTGCCACAAAATTTGAAGAGGACAGGAAATCAGAAACCTGCTCAGTACAATTCAAACAACAAATTAAGACTTGAATTTTGGCGGGAATAACCCTTCATAGTATGGCCAACAGCACAGATAAGATAAGGTCATTTTTAGTTTTTGGAATTCCCGTAAAAAGTGGTTGCCATGGTTGGAAGCGCTCTCCTCTGTGCCAAAAAAAAACGTGGCACAAGAAAAAAAGCTGTCAATCGCTGTCATGCTAAGCCATTTGATTGGATGAATTGGATGAACGTGCCTGTCTCTGTTTTTACCGCGCGAAATTTCGTTCCAAAAATAGCTCCGTCTACTCCTGTGTTAGCTTACGAACCCAATGGTGAAGATAGACCCTCCTAAGTATGGCCTCCTGGTTCTTTATACTTCATCAAAATGACAATACAAATGTGTTTTCAAAGACATTTTCGCTGTCAAAATACTGCGTTCGTAGCGGAGTTACAGAGGTTCAAAGTCGGCCAAAATCCGATACATTCACTGTAATTTTAGCCGTGTTTGCCCCCAACCAACATGCGCATAATTATCCGTGAAATGGTCTATTTGTATACGTTAGTTGTTCAAGCAGAGTGTAAATACCCGTCCACAGAACCCCCCCCCCCTTTTTTTTTTCACAATCCGTGGTCCAATCAAAGAAGTCCGGCATCCAGTTTTCACTTTAACAGTATCTCTCAAAATAATCACGCGAGTAATTGATCAACAGGTTTTTGTTCCTGTTTTTGTCCGTATAAGGTACACTTTAAGAAGTTTGTTTGTAGCTTCCTTTGTTGTGGCAAAGGCCTCAGAACAATCTGTGAAAAAAAGGTCAAAATATGAAGTCTTCCCACTTCCGCAAAAAAGCGACTTATCGACATATTAAGCGACATGCAAAAATAGAAGGTTTTTAAACCTTTTATGTCGATATTTTTATCCAATTCGGCCCTTTCACGCTTGCATATGTAGGCATTACATGTAAGGGCATCATTCATTTGCGTGTCCTCGTTACGGTGCCACGTGTGTCAACTTTGCTCACAATGGAAGCAGAGAAGGTGCCGTATGCATAGTTTGGTAAAAAAAAAAAAAAAAGTAGGGAGACAGAAAGTCTTTTTCCGGAAAGTGATATGACTGAAAAGCTTTCGAACTCCATAAATAAGTGGCAGGAATTTTCAGAGCATCATGAAAGTTACGTAAGCTGCAACTAGGATCAATAATTAGTTTTGCTTACCCCTGGGGCTACGTGACACACTGGATGTCGGAAAGTGGAAGGATCTGACTATTTTCTGGAACGAACGACTATGTTAAACGATCTGACTGTAACATGCATGGAACGATCTGGCTTTAAACGACCTTACGATAGAACGAATTCGAAGTGACCGGACACTGACAGCTGTTCCTGAGGTAAAATGCATTTGATACAGCTTTGCGTATTCAGGAGTGTTTCACTACTATGCCAACTGGTTAGCTCAGTTGGCGGAGCGCGGGACTCTGGTGCGGTTGGTCGTGGGTTCCAACCTCAACCATATCATCGCTCAGAGCCTTTAAATAACCGAGGAGAAAGTGCTTCCTTTGCATTGATATCTGCAATTAGTTAGACTTTCTTGTCTTCTCGGATAAGGACGAGAAACCGTAGGCCTCGATCGTCTCACAATACTTGTGTTGGACGATAAAGAACCCACACACTGTTCGAGAAGAGTAGGGAACGCAGTCCCGGTTGTGGTGGTCCGTCACTCTTTCTGTTCAGAACTCCTACTGAATAAAAAATTGTGAGCTGCATGGCTGCCAGTTTGCGCCTTGAAAGCAGTCTGGAAAAGTCCCTTACAGTGTGTTGTAAAGCGCTTTGAGCCTGTGTAAAAGCGCTCATTCATTCATTTCCACCACGTTTTGTCCTAAAAAAGGGAATTTGCGGTGCGAGTGCCCTCTTAAGTTCTGCAGTGAACCTACGATTCCATTCTCATGAAGCGCGTGTCTTCCAAATATCTCTACCCATTTTCGTGAAAACTAGCCCCAAAAACCTTCGGGAAGGGAGACCGTTATATAAACAGTGAAAGTCTTGGAAACTTGCTGGTGTATAGTAAACGATACGATGTGGTCGTTCAGCACGCATGTCACCCTGTCCCGACAACTTTTTACTTGGGCGGAGGAGCCCAAGTTATTTGTAAGGCCCTGTTAGGGGTTTTAGGGATAAGAGATAACTGCAAAATAATTTTAGGGATAAGGGATGACTGATTAAATAATTATAGGGATAAGGGATAACTGACATGGTTTTGACCCAGTTTTAGGGATAACAGTCTCGACAATTTTAGGGATAGCTGTCTCGGTAATTTTAGGGATAAGGCATAACTGCCCCCGGAATTTTGGGGATAAGGGATGACTAAAGCCCCCCTATCAGGGCCTCTTCATTCACTGTCATCCACCTAAGTTCACCTTCATTTACTTTCATTATCCTTCATCTACCTCCTCCAATAGCCTTCATTTACCTTCATCCGCCGTCATCTACCTGCATTAGCCTTCATTTACCTTCATCTACCTCCAATAGCCTTCATTTACTTTCATCCAGCGCCTTCTATCTCCATTAGCCTTCATTTACCTTCATCCGCAATTGTACAATGCTTTGAAATAAAGGGTCAAGGGGTGATAAAACGTGTAAAAAACCTGTAATACGCCATTGCAGTTGAACGTCCTCTGTTGCTACGTGGCGTTATGTTCTCAAAGTTTCCCTCGTCCTCGCCCTGGCCCTCGCCTAGGCTTTGGTAGATTGTGCCCGAAAAAAAAAGCATATTATGCTTTTAGCAGTGCTCATATTTTTTAGAAATTATGCCAAAAGCCAAAATTATGCTACTTTCTGAAAATTATGCTCTCTGTCACCGAAATTATGCTACTTAGATTTTAAGGAAAAAAAGATCACCGGTAGCCTAACTTGATCAATTTTGACTTTAATGAACATTCGTATAGTCCACCTTCTAGTCTTACAGTCTTTGGCATCGCAAATACGCATGTGCGCACCTCCAAAAGCCAAATGATTAACAAATGACATCAAAATCAACCGTTTCTGGGTTCTGAATCCGGGTCAGAATGGGCTGGAAGTGCTGGAAGTGGATGTACTCGAGGACGACGCCATCTTTGATCTGATGCCTGAGGGGCCGAGCTGCCGAGCTATAGGCGTGGTGGCCTGAGGAGAGTCTCAGTCTCTCAGATATGCACAGGGTAACCTGGAGTCTGCCGGACCATATTTGACCATGGGCCTTAGCACAGAACTCAATATTTTCCTAAAGCAATACAGAAATAAAATACAAACTGAATTATTCTAGAACTATGATGGCT
>BLFK01000545.1:1608159-1653989 GCA_014634185.1 Astreopora myriophthalma
AAAGCAAGCCTAAATGCAAAGTCTTTCTTGACAAAATGAGTTTTTATTCGTATGCAAAGTAAAATTTATTACCATCACAAATCTTCACTCTTAGACTCGCTTTGAAAAAGAGGCTGGTGTAAACTCAGAAATGGCCCATTGAATTCAGCGACTTTCCAGGCCTGGAAACTGAAATACTTAAAATTCCATGACCCATACAAACCCTGCATCTTAACCCTGGAATAAGTGACACCCTGAAAGCTTGGTCAGAGACAAAATAAATCTGTTTGCTTGCTTTCTAGATACCACTTCCCCCCAACAGACCTAAATTCATACTCACACCACAACTAAAACAACTCGTGTAGGGAGATAAAAACATGATCACCTGATTATAAACCAGGCCTTGTCTGTCAAACAACAAACAAACAAACAAAGGTACAGTGTAGTGATAAACACAAACTACCAAAAAATAATGCAAAGAGAGGCAGAGAAAGACCCTCTCGCCAATCAAATGTTTGTGAATGATTTATTAACAGTGGAAGGAAATGCTAGCAGCAGTAAAATTTAATCTGTTCAGTTCTCCTCATCTTCTGACAATAGCTAACTTAATATTAACAGAAAATTCATTGAGGACAGTTTTTGATGCCTGGCAATTAACTCTTGCCTTTGTTGTGTAACTATATTCTTTCTACATAATTAAATTATATAATAATATTTATAAGCTGGATAAAGAATTCTTCAAAGAGCAAAGCATAAACAAACAAAAATTCAATCAAAGCGCACTAGTATTATTTGGATGTTGAGGGCCACATCAGTTGAATCAAGCTCATTTGGTTTAATCTCAACATGTATCTAACAGTCTCATCATTTATTGGCATACATGTAAGGACTCTTCCCATCAATTCCAAGTGAACTAATCTTACCTATCCGTCTGACATATTTTAATACACTTAATCCACACAAGTTTGAACAAGGATTTCTTTGTAAGTGTGTGTGGACAACCAGAATCTTGTCCAGTTAGAACCAAGAAGTTAAGAGGTCACCATTAAATCCTTCTGCGAATTAAAAATCCAACACTCAGAGTAGCACACACTTCCTTTTCTTTGGTTGCTCTGGAGGCTCGAGTGCCGCTAAGATTGCCTCATCAAAGACATTTTTCAAGCCTTTTTGTGTTAATGCTGAGCATTCAACATATTTCACAGCTCTTAGCTCACGGGCTAGCTTCTCTGCATGCTCCACAGGTATTGGTTTCTGTTTATTCTTAGATAACTTCTCTACTGTTCCAGCGTCATCTCTCAAGTCAACTTGGGTACCAACAAGTAGAAATGGTGTCTTTGGGCAGTGGTGTGTAATTTCTGGGACCCACTAAAATGTCAACCAAACAATGATCTATTATCCACATTCTGAACAAGTAGGTGACTTAGTATGAAATTAACGTAGAAAATCTATTGGGTTTAATTTGGCCGCTACCCTGCGAGCAGAGGCCATTTGATCTTCCTAGATAAGTCGGCAAGAGGAAGGGACCTCTGCCAGCCGCCTCGACTTTCTCTGATTTGCCGCTCATCCAACTATCTGGATGAGTCAGACCAGTTTTGAGTAGTCAAACCGGTTTTTCGTTGTTTGCGCATGATCACTCGCGCATGATCAGTATTTTTGAATTTACGTCGGCATGGCATTTATGACCTTTGCTCTCGTGATTATTGTGAGTTCACGTGGGTATTTCATCCGTCACGGCGAAAGCAGAAAGCTACGAATTTGGTTTTATACACAAACATACGGCATTTGAAAAGTCGAAACTATCTTGAGTGTGTGAGGAAATACTTTTTTTTTCAGTTACAGCGTGTCTTTGATTTTCGCAAAAATGCCGAGTGTTTATTTCAGTTTGGCGGATACTGGTCACGCTTGACTGACGCTTGGTTACCTTTAAATTTAACGCATGCTCAACAGGAAAAGTCGAGGCGGCTGGCAGAGGTCCCTTCCTTTTCCCGACTTATCTAGGAAGATCAAAGGGCCTCTGCTTGCAGGGTATTTGGCCGCAAAGCCCTAGTCTGACTGGTGAAATTTGAGAATGATTGGAATGAACAGCGGCCAGGGTGAACTCTCTTAATTGCTCAAACCAGAGAGCTTAGTAAAGATCATATGCAAATGATGTCACAGCAGCCATATTGCTGCCCCTAAAAAAAACAAAACGGCAACCATTTCAGGGTCCAAAATTGCACCTTCCTGGTCACCAAAGCGACTAGAAATTGAGTATTTGCAACCAGAATTTCACACTTAGAAATTGAGTATTTGCGACCAGAATTTCACAACTGGTCGCCAGCAGGCGACTTACTATTGCACCACTATTTGGCTGAGTGTCACCTTTCAAAGAAACTGATCAAGAACAAAACTCGCAGCCATTTGCCAACAAGTGTCTTGCTTTTTGTCCTGCCGATATTGTTTAATTACAAGTGAAAAAAATTTTCCTGTTGATCTAGCTGCGATCAATCCTTTGTCTACAAGTTGAATGTTGTGAAGCGACCATGTTTTTTTCACCGACTTCTCCTCTGAGCGGAGATGGGGGACTGGTTCGAGGAATGTGGCACAGTTGTGGCCTGGGACAAGCGACAAGGTGGCTTGACTCACAAGCTGATGTTTTGTGTTGTGGTTCGCAGCAGTTACAAAGAAAACAGAGTTGTGAAATGAACAGTGCACCAATGGGCAGGTGGTTTTCTGTACCTGCATTCTAGGTCAGGTAACTTAATCTCTCCAAAAAGTAATATAAATTTATTAGTTCAAACGAACCAGAAAATTAATACTTCACTTGTACATGGTTGGTTTCTGGTACTGGGAGTAGCACAATTCTTGAGCATAAAAATGTCCTTAACCCTTTCAGCCCCAAGGGGTGCCCCAGTGACGAGTAAAATCGTCTGGCGTTAGACAGTAAAATCTGTAAGTGGCACTACTGGGAGTTAAAGGGTTAATGGAGACAGTTTCTGATCAGACGGAGAGGTGGTTAACCCTTTCAGCCCCAAGGGGTGCCCCAGTGACGAGTAAAGTCGTCTGGCATTAGACAGAGTAAAATCTGTAAGTGGCACTACTGGGAGTTAACCCTTTCAGCCCCAAGGGGTGCCCCAGTGACGAGTAAAATCGTCTGGCGTTAGACAGAGTAAAATCTGTAAGTGGCACTACTGGGAGTGAAAGGGTTAATGGAGACATAGTTTCTGATCAGACGGAGAGGTGGTTAACCCTTTCAGCCCCAAGGGGTGCCCCAGTGACGAGTAAAATCGTCTGGCGTTAGACAGAGTAAAATCTGTAAGTGGCACTACTGGGAGTGAAAGGGTTAAAGGGTTAATGGAGACATAGTTTCTGATCAGACGGAGAGGTGGTTAACATGCATTCTTTTGTGTTTAAACTTTCATTGTAAACCAAATTGAAAAAAATGGGGGATTTTTGGCGACTGAAAACTTATATTTGATCGCCAGTTGGTGCCCATATAAAAGAGTTAATTTCGGACCCTGCATGTTGGTTGTCCCAAATCAATCGCCTACTCTTCCTTAAACTGGTGCTTTTACGTCACATCTTTTATGAACAATATTGTTATCTGTTCTTAAACCCCTGATCATTTTAAACATAGAAATTCCAAGTTATTGCATTCCACACAAGACAACACCTATTCTAAGGCTGACCACATGACATAGCCAAGACAACTCCAGCTGTTTTGCAGTTAGTGGGGAGAGGGCTAAATGTAAATTTGTAAAGATTCACAAGATATGCCTTCGCTTACGGGCAAAAGAGGTGAATAAGGGGAAGAAACCAGTTACAGTGTATGTACCTTTTCTTTAACATTTTCAAATGAAGCTGGCGAAACTACCGAAAAACAGACAAGAAACACATCTGTTTGAGGATACGAGAGTGGTCTCAGTCGGTCATAATCTTCTTGACCTGCAAAAAAAGAGAAAAGACTACTGAACCCCATCTACTGCATGGTCACTTAAATATCTGTTTTACGATGTGTGATACACTCAGGTGTAAAACTGAAAACTACAGACGTCTCACCACCATTGAAAAACAAAGTTATTTAACAGTGCATTATGCAAAAAAACTAGAAACTACACTCTACAATAAACAAAGAATACAGCTACAGACATCTAATAATTAGATGTCTGCAACCTAATAATCTAATAATTATTATTTTTTTATTACAGCAGCTGTCAAGAAGCTTTTACCCAAACTACTTTCAATTTACATCAAGGAAAACAGTTATTTTCAGTTGCACCAAGACAGTTTCATAGAAAGCTCTGATGTTACATTTCGTTACTGTCTCTTTCTTGATCTTAAGACATTTGCTCAAATTTCAAATTTGCTTAAACAAAGTCAATCAAAAGCACAACAAGGAAGACCAGACAAGATGGTGAAAATGAAAGTGTTAATTTAAAATTGGAATCGTTTCCAGCCTTCCGTATGCAGACACAAGACTAGTACGAGTAGGAAAACAAATTATACAGGGCGAAATGTGGAATTGCTATAGAAATTTTTGAAACCAAATTTAGCTACTAATAATAATGTATAACACATGGACAGCTGTACCTCTGAGGTTGGAAACAAAAGAAGAGTGTCTTTTGAAAGTTTGGAACTTCAGATTGAGTTAGATTTGCTGAATTCAGCCAAACACTCAATATAAAACCCTATTTCTCCATGGACCAACCTGCAGTATCAAATAATCCTAAGGTGTAAGGTTCACCACCAATCATAACAGTAACAGCATAGTTATCGAACACCTATAAAAATAAAGCACCATTTGTTGAGACACTAGATAATGGTATTTTTACCAATATTCTAGCAAAGAATTCCCTCTTTGCCCATTGTTAACCACATTTTTCTCTTGTGCATGAAAAAAATTGGTATACCTTAAGTGTAAAAACCATCACAAATATGAAGAAATTTTCTTTGTTTTCGCTAGCGTGTGTTAGGGTTAGTTTTTTGCTCTTTTGTTGTCTGTGTTACATCTGTGAGTCTCATAGGTTTTTTACACCAAGGATGAGCTAAGAAAATTTCACCAGTTAAATACATTGTACATTTACAGTATCTTGAAAAAAATCCCTATTAAGATACAGTAGAATTATCCCTTAAGACCAGAATGCTTGCAAAATAGTTTTATTTCTGGTAAGAAATATAACTAATTAGATGTTTCCATGTGAAACTGTACTGTATATTTTGAGAATTATGCAGTACATTAACAGGGTTTTCATTAATTTCTAAGGTAAAAGGGTAACAGATGTTGAGCAGCCAGGTACCCTTTGTGAATTGGTGCTCATATTTTTCAATTTCGTACCTAAAAGAAGCTGGGTACTCCCTTCAAATTAGATGGCTGCCAGTACCAAGGTTCCGGCTTCTAACACAAACCCCCACTTTAATTTTACTGACTCCAAAGGACCAGCCAATGCATCAATAATGAGTAAAAACATACAGCAGCATTACAGACCAAGAGATCAGAAAGATACACTTTCATCACTCATAACAAAGAAAACAGTGTGTGCACAAAGTCATGCTGCTATGCACCATATTATTACTACTGCCACATGAGAACACCAAAATAATTTGCAAGTAGGTTAAAAAAACTGAGGAAATGCTGGCTTACAAGTACATGGAGTAAGATGCAAAACAACTTACATTTTCATCATCTCATTTTGGAAGGTTATATGTATAATATTATTGCAAGTAGCAATGCAGGATTGGGTGATAATCATCCTGCAAACTGCTAGGAACGATATGCTTCACAATAATTATAGTGAATGAGAGTGAGTCATCACCACCATCTTAGCCCATGCATAAACTTTACTGAACTACATGTAGGATGGTTCACGCTCACTGAGGGGTAAATTTGGGGTACACTGTAAATTTGAAATATGAAAATTATCATTGTCAAAGACAAAGAATAAATATTTTCAATTCAGGGCCATAGCCACAGAAAGGGTTTGGGATTATATTACAAATTTCTCCCTTTCAAGAACCTTTTAAAGCACCCCATAGAACTGTCATAAGAACAAAGGCTTTTCTACACACATGGCGTTCTATGAGAAAGTGCTGCAACTTCATGGGTTCCGTAACAGGTGCTTTTCAATAATGGCTTTTTCAATGACAACACACCAAAAACAATACACAAACAACAGCAAACAAACAAACAAACATACACTATTTGGCATTGCACATTCCACAGCACTATTATTTTAGTCTGAAACATTTCCAAGAGTTTTTGGATAGCAACATTTTCTGCCACTTCAGATTTTACACACGTGCAGGCAAAAGCACTTAAAAGCACACTGAAAATGAGCGTCCTTTTAAAGTGAGGGCAATATTAATAATGAGCCCTGCAGGCTACACTGTGTTACAATGAACCACTCAAGTTGGAATACCTCCAAATTTTACATTTTCCTCCTCTCATTTTATCATGCAGGTCCCCCGAAAATGAACTGAGATAAACGGTTCAAAGCAAGCTTGTATTTTCTGTCTTGTTCGTGATTCAAGTGTGAAAGAGTACTAGCAGTTTTGTAGATAAAATTATTTTTATGTATCTATCAGAAGATATTTTCCGATGTTCTCTTTTCCAAACTCCAGAAATACATATTTTAAAACGTCTAACACCGACAGCCTTCGGTATCAAAACTATAATAAGCTTATAAAAGTTAAGCTTAGATTTTAAACGAGACTTACCGTGGGAACATATTCACTTGGAAACTTATTTGTCGTGTAAGAAATCAATAAACACGTTTTTCCTACAGCACCGTCTCCAACCACTACACACTTAATGGTTTGCATATTGTCGTGATATTAAAACTTTTACGTCTTTCGATAGCGTGGTTCGAAGCCTGCAAGTGAGGAAACTGGATTAGGTTCGATGACAGTAACACAAACATCAACAACGCTTTCTTGTCCTGGCACATTTTAGTAACATTGTTTAAGGCAAAAATTAAGTGATGTTTTCGAGTGTCACGTTGTTGCTTTACGAGTGTGTTTTACTGCATCTTCCGCTAAAAAGGAGAACACCTTCATCACCATGGTTGTCTCGAAGGAATGAATTTGAATCGAATGCAAAACAGACCAATTTTACCAAAAGGGCAAAATTTGAAGCTAAGCTATTAAGAGGCGATGACTTCCTTGCTAAGAATCATTCCTTCGATGATTAAGTAACGAAGTTGTTCAGAAGTCAGTAAGCTGCGATATTACAGCAATAACTCGTAACTATAAGAATGTTTGAAAGCAATGAATGAAAATTTCACTACCCCGGAATCTAGCGTAAAACCAGTCGGATAAACAACGGCGCAATTTGGACCCTAACGAAGACGAAACAAACTGTCACGATGAAGATTCGACCTTAGCGATTAACTCTGCCGGTTGTATGTGCTTCCTCAACCTCGATCAATCTCCCTAAGCCACGCGAAAGGGTAAGATAATTGCAAGATATCGGCCAGTGTGTGTGTAAGAGATGTGGCCCAACACACGTTAAATTCGAGCCAATAGTTTTGTTTAGTCTAAGCAACACGCTACAAAGAGACTTCTCTCACAAAGAAACCTTGTACTAACCTGTAAATGAGTGCAGGCGTCTTAATACCCCAGAAACACGGCGAAAATTGTCGATATCTCAGATACTCGGTGCCGTGTTCCGCGAAAAATTTTACTCTTGTAACGAGGATCCGGCTTTTCAGGGGCGTTGGTTGACAGCTTAGAAACGAGGCTCCGGCAAGAAGTTCTATCGTCTAATATGATTGGGCCGCTTGGAAAGGAGCGGCCACAGGGCAAAGTATTGGCCAATCAAAATATTTGTTAATAAATTGTATCGCAATTTCTAATTTTACCAGAGCATATATAGTGTGAAAATTCACTGTTCAGGTTAGACAAAGGGGAAGATTGCGCTAATCGCATAACTAGGATTTTAAATCCAAAAGTATCACGAAGTCGAACTCAAGGAAAAAAACGGCCAAGCTTACTTTATATACTACATATCATGGAGACAATATTTTATTTGGAACTGGTCTTCGAAGCCCATGGAGCTGAAAACGTTGACCAAGCGTAGGGGGAAAAGTGCTGTTTTACAAAATATCCATACTCCTCTTAATGGAATTGAATTTTACCTCCCTGCCCCCCCCCCCCCCCAAAAAAAAAGAAAAACTACATACCAGCTGCCGCAGTACAGTGTGCACAGCAGCCAGACACAGGGTTTTAGGGGTGGGGGGTAACCAGGAAGTGGAAATGAGAGACGGAGTTTAGAGGGGGTGGGGGGGTGCAGATGCTCGTCACAAAAGGTCACACACAAGGATGTCCCTATAACTGTTGCAAAGCACTCTTCACTTTAAGTTAAGCTCCTATTAATGTGGCTAAGTTCTCAATAAATTTTAAGACAGAACCACCATAACAATTCTGTACTAATGAAACACATTTTTGATTAATTTCATATATACAAAAATTGGCACAAAATGTTGCTTATGTTTAGAAACTTAATATACAGTATTTTGCTCTCACTTATAAAATGTTCATGCAGCATATGCTTCACGTGCAAACCAGAAAAACCTTACGAACACCATTTGAATCCATTTTAGAGGGTAATTTTCAACCATGACATATTTTTGTGTGCCATGCCTTCCAAGGAGTTTTGCCAGCAGGTGACATGACCTAAAAACAATATTTTTCCAAAGCATCAACAGTCGACAGGAAGTGACAGAAAAGGTACTTCATTTTGCAGTGCTGACAACAATGAAATACAACAGCAACATTTTCCTCAACAAAACACCTGGCTTGAAAAAAAGGTGCTAAAGCCACACTAGACTGCCCCTTGGAAGGCTTCATAAGTAAAATAAGAGATCAAACACTGACAACTTCACCAGCCTCGTCTAAATTTGTTACAACTAATTCATTGTCTTACAATAATTATAATTATTTTTCAGATTCTTTCAAGGTTAACAAAAGTGTTCATAAAGTTTGATTTCACACAATGAAGCATTTCATTTTTATCACTGTTATTATTTGTAGTATTTTCATTGATATACAAAAGGTCAAACTGGAATGAAATAGTAGAAACCCTATCTTCTCTTCGGCAACCTTTCATTTCAACTAATTTCCTTCCTCAGACTACATTGATCCTTACCAGTCTAAGAAATAGAAATTCTTAGCAAATGTTATGTTTTTGGTCTAAGCTCATCAATACTGTTACAGAAACAAATACATACACAGTTGTATTTGTGGTTGTTGTAAATTAAAGCTGTTCTATAACAAGAATTAAAGACAAATTATTAACTGGATATCTGGTCACTTTTCCTATAAGCAAGTAAGCCAAAGTTGCGATATATAATAAATTTTACTACTTAATAAGAATGTTTTCTTTACTATCAATGAGAAGAACACTCGAAGATCTCATGAGAAAAGAGCTCCACTGCAAGTGGTTATAGTATTACTGCTCTTACTGTATATTTAAAACATTGTATATAAATACATGAAACTCCAATACGTTCCATTTTGAGGACTTCCCTTGCAATAAAGACAATGCTTTATTAAACCATTTCCTATCTGTCCCAGTTTTCTCTTGACCAAAGTTTGAACTTCAATAATTGCTTTTCCCAAAACTCAACTCCTTCAAGTCTTTAAAACAGAAACAGCATTGATAGCGATCTTCAGGCAAATCTACACTTGTCTTTTGTCTTAGGAAATATGACATCCAGATTCACAAACAAAAATGTTCCATTCCTCAAAGCAACAAACACAACTTCTTCTTTGGTGGCTCTGGGGGTTCTAAAGCTGCCAGGATTGCCTCATCAAAGACATTTTTCAATCCCTTTTGTGTTAATGCTGAGCATTCCACATATTTGACACCTTTCAGCTCACGAACTAGCTTCTCTGCATTCTCAACAGAAATGGGTTTCTGTTTATTCTTAGTAAGCTTTTCTATTGTTCCAGCATCATCTCTCAAGTCAACTTGGGTACCAACAAGAAGAAAAGGTGTCTTTGGACAGTGGTGTGTGATCTCTGGAACCCACTTGCAAAACAATAACATGCACATATTATAACAAATCAGTCTCCTGTAAATATGACCAAAGGAGCTTTGCTTGCATGACGGCCTTACCTTTTCTTTGACATTTTCGAAGGAGGAGGGTGACACTACAGAAAAACACACTAAAAAGACATCCGTCTGAGGATACGAAAGTGGTCTCAATCTGTCATAATCCTCTTGACCTAAAAAGGAAAATAACAAACAAATGACCTGACTCTGAGTCTTTATGTTCCCAGAGTCGAGTTGTTCAAAGCACTGTTAGTGCTAACCCTGGGTTAAGTCTGATTAAAACCTATAGGTTGTCATGGTATTTAACCCGGGTTAGCTCTAACCTTGCTTCGAACAACTCGGCCCAGGTATACTCATCCTTGAACAAAAGGATGAGCAGGAGCAGGCGACGTGGCCCAGTGGTTAGGACGCTGGATTTGCCAGCGTCCTAACCACTTCCTGCCAGCATCCTAACCGTGTTGAACCCATGTTCTAGGTTCAAATCCCAATCTGAACGCCCAATGGATTTGTCTTCGGTAGGCCTGAATTCACCTCCACTATGCTTTGTACATGTCCATGTGAACAGCCACCTTACAGTTGGCTTTCTTAATGTTCTTCTGTTTATTTGAACGGTTATTTTCTATAAAAAGCCCAACAATCTTGAAGACTTAAAGATGCTCACATAGAAATTTCATAAACTAAGGTTCTTTGCTTTTACTTTAAATTACATCTACTTTTTGGTAAATTTGAGTAACAATAATTCCAGTGGACTTCAAAAATGCTGTTGATCACACTGCAGTAACTAAAATAACAATGTAGGCAAAAAAATGGAGTGGTTTTGAAAAATGGCCAGATAGCTTGATTTCTCTAGCATCTGTGACAGTAGCATACACATCTTCCTTTACCTACACCAAGTAGTATGGTAGTTGATCTAACTGGCTTTCAAACATGGTTTTCAAGCATTCAACCTCTGAAGGACTCTGAGAGACAGTTTTCAAAAATGGCAGAAGTGAGTGCACTCGCCTTCCACCAATGTGTCCCGGGTTTGATTCCCGGACTCAGCATCCTGTGGTTTGAGTTTGTTGGTTCCCCACTCTTCTCCTACAGGTTTTTCTCCCGGTACTCCAGTTTTCCCCACTTTTCTCTTATTATTATCATTATTATTATCATTATTAATAGTATTAATATTATCATTATTACTAATATTGTTATTAATCTTATCAATATTATTAATGTTGTTATTATTATTATTATTATTATTATCATCAACATCATTATCATTACTACTGCTGCATGTTTATACCTAGCTGCAATTGAAGGTATTTACACAATAAAAAATGTTGATTGCCTGCCTGGCGGCAGGACCTACGCTCAAAAGTTTAACTAATTCTGTGACAGTCACACAGAAGGATGAAGTAAATCATTTCTCACCAGCCGTATCAAATAATCCTAACGTGAAAGGCTCCCCACCAATCATTACTGTCACTGCATAATTATCAAACACCTGCAAGACAACAGAAACAACACAAATGGTTCAAGCCAATATCAAGTATCCTTTTTTGAGAGAACTTGTACAGCATCTAATAGAGTACAGAAAGAATGCAAATTCATGTAGAAATTTTGAGGCACTCACTCACACATTTCAGTATGCCCCCATCGCTACTAATCAATTCATCACTTCATTCAATCTCCAGGCTTAAAAGTCACCACCTCCTTTACCACAATTGCGAGCTGAGGATGCTACATTTTCGATATTTCAATCCTAGCAGTATGCAAGACGTTTGTCACCAAAACCTAGTTGAATGTCCTAACTCCCACAAGTCTTCTGTAACTTAGTCGCACACCCTCGAACTAGCAATCTGAAAGTCATAGGTTCAACTCCTGTTACCCATGTAGGAGCTCACCATTACTAGTCCACAATGTTACTGATCAATTCATTATTCTACCAAATACTAAGTTAACCTATATCACACTGAACAGAACTTACTGTGGGTACATATTCGCTCGGAAATTTGTTTGTCGTGTAAGATATGAGTAAACACGTCTTTCCTACGGCACCATCCCCAACCACTACACACTTGATGGTTTGCATTGTGTGGTGTTGCAAGACACTGATCTGAAAAGAACTGAAAAGTTGACTGAGGTCAACATTAAACTGACAATGGCTCAATTTATTATATCCAATGGCAGTTCACAGACGCTGGAAGATGCCTGAGCAAAAGATGGGGATAAGGTGGCACGGGAAATTCTCCACCAGACAAAGTGCAACCTGGAACAAGAGTAAGTTATGCCCCACAAATGGAAGCGATGGTGAGGTTTCATCCACCGACTTTCTAATGAGAGGCTGACTTGGTCTTCCAGGTGTTAGAGTGAGAGAAGGGCAGTTCATAAGAAAATAATAAATTATTAGAAAGAGGATAAGGGCTCATCCTTGATTTATGAGCCAGTGAAACCCACAGATATTGTATAACAAACAAGCAAAAGGGCTAAATTAAAACAATCAACTGAACTATATCTAAGAAAACAAAGGTCTTACACAGAGGTACTGTAAACCCAGAACAAGGCTGTGAATCACCACTGGAGTTTGTCCTAATCTTGTATGACTTTCCAGTCTTAACAGATAATGCAAATAATTCTGTAGGATGTTACTTGACAAAGTAGAGAACCCACACACTGTTCGAAAATAGTTGGGAATGTAGTAGATAACTAAAATAAATATAAATACTTAAAAATTGATCATTCCCTTTCGTGGGCTTCTCAGGGCTAATGCAACAAAAATTATACAGTCAAATGAACACAACAGAGTCAAGAATCCCAACTGGAGGGAACGCAGACCACTTGGCAGTTTACAAGCACAGCTAAGCAGTTGGTGCTGGAAATACGTGTAAGCAGAATAATTCCAGCTAATGATCAGGGCGAGAATTGAATCTGAGACCTCTCAATCGTAAGTCCCATACCCTAATCACTCTGCTGTGCTGCCTCCTCAGTAGCACCCATTGCTGGTTAGTTGGGTGTGTCAAGCCAACCTTGGACTGACAGCAGCTGACTGTGGTACCTTAGTAGGCTGAAGTCTGGTCTCACCCCTCAGAACAATAAAATTATTCTTTTCTAGCAGACACTTCTATACTTTGCCCATTTAGTATATTACAATACTCATTGATTTTAGTTGCTCTTAGCTCGTTCGTGATAAAAATTAGCGAGAAGAGTCCAAAGAAGCATCTTTCAAGTGGAGTTAATTTATACTATTCAAAGCGTCAAAGCTCGCTATGGAATTCATAATAAGGGTGTTCATTAGTGTCAATAATTGAAACATGTTGATGTTGATGTTGGTGAATTTCAATGATTGACACCTACATGTACGAATGACCTTATTGTGAATTCCACGACAAGCTTTGACATTATGAACAGTAAGAATCATAGACTCCCAAATCAGTCAAAGTTTTTAGCTCCAGCGACTACAGAATGGCATTTTAAAACAAAAGATCCAAAAATAATCCGGTGATAAATACAAATCTCGCTGCATTTTCAAAACAACGCATGCATCAAGAAAAGGCTTCATCCCAGCAATCCAGCCTATATCATTCATATGAGAATTTTTCCACCGGGTTTGCCGAGATCGACTTGCTGAGATCTCGGCAGCTCAGACCAACCTCTCAGCATCCGCCTTCTCATGTACATGAACCAAGGTTGTACCAAAGAAAATGGGCATTAGCCAAGATCTCGGTAAACTGGGCCAGCCCGCCTAACCTGGCTGGCTCCCCTCATATAAACAGGCTCTTAATGTAAGTACATGCAAAGCGTGAGCCACACAAAAAATTCACCCAATACACCACAACTAGGCTTGTCAAGAAGCCAGAACTGGTGGCCTGAAGAGTTACTTTGAGGTTAAAAATGCGTCACCACCTGCCTTTAATGTGCTGTTTACAGAAATCATAAGGAAACAAAGCCATAAAGTGGGTAACTCTTGCATGCATTGTGTATTCGTTCATGGAACGAACCCAAGAAACTTAAAGCCACGTTAAAACAAGGCATACAACACCGATAACAACACTCTCAGCTCGAGATTTCCTTGTAATTTAAGATCTGAAGTCCAAGGATTTGACAGACATGTAAGCTATAGAGCCTTCCATGTAAGCCTTCTTGTGTGGTGTATTTTGACAGCGTTTTGATAGCATGCAATGATCTAGACCTTTCCGTGCGCACTGAAACAGTGGTAGATTCACTCAATCGACCCATAATAGAAACAGAAAAGACAACAGGACCACGAAGAACTCAAGCAGTGAACAAATAAGCTTACTTGTTGTCAGAGCTGACTCGATCTGCCATATGGCAAACGAAAACACGCAAGGTGCAAACTACAGGGTTTCTTGCCAACAAGAAGAAAGAAACACTTACCCAAAATTGCAATGAACGGTTATCTCATACACCACAAACGTACAAAATTTGGTTCTAAAAGGCACGATTTCCTCGAAACAACTTTTTCACGGTGATATTTTGGTTACGTCCGGCCCTTCCTGGGGCGTTGGTAGAAATCTCGCGCGAACGAGGCTTTCAATTCCACGTTTATGTCGATTCCCCTGATTGGCTTAAATTTTTGGGACCAGCTCTTCCAATGAGAAACTTTGTTAGAAATTCGTCGTTTGCACAAGATTCTGGTATCTCCTTTACTCCTTTATTTATTTATTTTCAGCAGAGAGAAAGTGTTTATAAACTTTTTCCTTCAATCCCCAAGTCGAGCGAGTGCAGGATGAACCTCTCTGGAGTGCATACATGATGCACTGTTGGTTATCTTACATCGCTACTTTTCATGCGTTTTGAATGTTTTGCTGTCTTGGTGGGGGGAGGGGGGGGGGTCTGGGCTGTTTTCGTCTGAAAATGTCATACTTTTGTTCGCTTTTATTTGATGTCATATTATTGCATTGCAGGTGAAGACCAGGTCTGATAACATGGGGTGGGCAAATATAATTGCCTTAAATATGGCCAAGATGACTGCACAACCAGGTTTTCACACCCCAATCAAAAATTCCAATGGCGGTTACACTGTTTTTTAATAAACACTCCCAGAAAATATCAATTGGATATAATTGCACTCCCCTATTTCATTAAAATAATTAATTATTGTTCATTTTCAGTTGTGTTTTCATTCAAAGCTGACCTAATCTAAGTTATACATATGGGTGTCTTTGGATGCATATGCATTATTTCCTCCTACATTTTAATTTTTTTAAATAAAAATTTGCGTCTAGTAAAACTTGTAACAATTGACTTTTAACAATTGACTTCACCTTTTGCCCTGGCTTGCACTATTTTGTTATCTATCCCCTTATACGGTGCATATATATTTTCCTTTTGAAAAATATTTGGAACAACTAAGTTATAAATATGTACGTAAATAAAAATAGATTTACATATATTGCAGAGATAGATTTACATATATTGCAGTAAATAATAGGGAAGTTATCAAAACTGTGGTGTTCTTTTTAAAGGAAGGAGGAAGGAAAAAAAACTTGTTGTGCTCTATGTTTATTATACCCTGCAGCAACAACAAACTGCAAAGCAGTGAGAGAAGAGAAACATCTGTTTTTGGTCCCTGCAAATTTCACTTTCAAGCAGATGCAAACTGTCAAATGCTTCAAAATCATCACTTAAAAAAACAGCTAATGACAATCTGGCTATCACCTGCTCACCAGTGTAAATTACTTATGACTTGTGTAGATGTTGAAATATCTACCAAACAGAACCAGCACCACACTAGTCAGACACTGTGCAGTAAACATTTCATGGAAGTGAGATTCGCAGGGACCAAAACCAGAGGTTTTTCTTCTGTTGTTGCGTCGCAGTTTATTGTTGCTACTTTAAGGCTAATTTCATCCAAGGAAGGAAATAAAGAAAAACATCTGGGACAAGGACCAGCCACGTTTGAGCATTTTTTCCCCAAGAAATACTCTATTTACAAACCATGTAGGTAGACCCTTTTTGTCCATGGCTGTTCAATTGGAGATGCAACAAATACAACATCAAATGCATGACATAATTAATAATTAAAAATAAATAAGATCCAAAAGGCATAAATATTCAAAAGACCATTTGCACTATAGTTTCTGCTTTAAGGCTAATTTCATCCAAGGAAGGAAATATGTGACCAGTGACTAACTTAAGCATTAATTAATAGCCTGTAATCATTTCCAGAACATAGAAGAAATAGTTATAATGATGACTCTATGGGCAACCCTAAAACCCGGAATCCGGAATCCTGAAACCGGAATCCGGAAGTCAAAAAGAGGACTTGTAACAAAGGAAAAATGGGTTGGGAAATGGCGGGTATAAAAGGTAAGGTCACAGGTCACAGGTCATTGTTTTACCAATGCAGAAAGTATCCTAAATATTCATTGAAGCTAACCTTAGGCCTAATTCCAGTGTTATTGGTGATATGAGTGCAAACAAATCCGGATTCCCGTTTCCGGATTCCGGGTTTTAGGGTTTCCCTGAAACTACTGTACGTGGCATTATTCAATGATTTATCCAGACTCAAGGGGTATTTTAATATTTGAGCTACAGATTATTGAATAAAGACTGAAACTACCCTTGTATTATCTTATTACTAAAGACAAAAATATGAGTCTGAATCTGTTTGTAACACCAGCTGGTTCAGCTGATGTCAATATTGATTGTAAACAAGCAATGAGGTAAAAATTATTTCCACCCTACAATTAGTTTGATTTGAAATTTCCTTTGTCTGAGTATTTCATTATCATAAATTTTTACCTACAACATCTACAAGTGTGCGGACAAACCATCATTTACAATAATTGTAAATTATTATTTATAATAAACAATAATTGTTTATATTATTGTTTTATCCTCTATGGGACTGACAGACAATCTTGACTGTAGAAGGTCGATCTGTTCCATAATGGTGAAACTTGTTGACAGTGTTAAGCATTCAATCACACAGGAAGGGTTCCTGCTGACTTTTCTTCCATGAATTTTCTAAACTTCTCATTTTCCAGTTCCGTCATCACTTTGTTTAATGCGTAAATCTGTGGAAAGACAATTAAGTTTTACTTTCAATTAATTGTTTGTACGTGGTTCCATGGGCAAAATACATGACACATGGCCAGCTAGAAACCAGCCTCTTGTGCACAAAGATGATAAAACTGGCATTTGTGTGCTGGCATATTGTTCATTTGCACCCTTGCAGGGTGATTTGCATTCCTCACTGCACTTGGGCTATAAATGCTGTGCAGGGGAAAATAAACATTCCCTACAAAAGTCATTTTATTCCCTTATTTTATTTATCATTTACCATGTCTCAGTGATTTTCTTTTACCTCAGCTCTCTGTCGTTGCTTCAGCTGTAAAATAGCCCCATAAGCTCTTTTTTGCTCTTCTTTCATAGCCTTGTCCTTCTTTCTTTGTTCTTCTGCCCTCAGTTTATTTCCTATCAAATAAATGTGCATAATTATAAGTCTATAATTTATGCATTTATTATTATATATTATTGTTATTATTATTATTATTATTATTATTATTATTGTATAACTTATGCACTTGTATTATATGTTTCTTCATTAGCTGAGCCATTCCAAATGCTGAGGTGTACCATACAACTTGTAGCTGAATTTATACGCACCTCATTTTGAAGCAACACTTGACTTGCGAGGTTCACACAGTCTATCAGTTTACTGGGGCAAGTTGACTTAGTTTACTAATGTATTGTAGCCACGACTTACCTAAGTTAACAAGCCTTGCTTTCACTGCTCTTTGGCTCTAAAATGAAAAGTCATTGATGTTTGAAGTTAAATTAAAAATACTGCATGGTATAGTAATATAGCAGTTACCTAAAGATTGGGCACCAAGCAAAATTAATTGCCCGACAGGCTGTAAAGATCACTTTGCCACCACTTTTCCTGGCTGTTTTCAACTTCTCAACCCCAGCACTTTATTTTGACCCAATCAAAATGCCTGGTTTGCAAAACCAACTGAGAAACCTAATTTAAGTTTAATGCAATCCCTGAATACACCTACTTCATACTCACAACCACTACTCTAATGCATTACACAAGAAAAATAATTTGTAAACAGAGAATGGTTGATCTCACCTTTATATCTGTAAGAGATGGTATGTATTCCACTTTCTTTATTTCATCTGGGGCAAAAATGAGTTACAAAAAGCGCATATGAAATAAATCTAAGATTATGACCGATTAGAAAATCGCCTCTGTCAATAAAATAACAGTTGAAATGATGTTATCATCACAATACGACTCTCTGTCACGGTTACAGACAAGTTGTACAGTAATAATTCGATTGTGCTTTATTAAATAAACTTGTGGAAAACCCTCGTACCAACTGTAGGTGTGCTAGGTGGAGCACATGGAATTCCAGCAATCATTCCAGAATGGGTCTCAGATAAATAGATTTTCTTCACTTTCTCATCATCTGAGTTCAGTAACTTTGGTGGTGAGGAATTGCAAAGAGAAACAGATACATGTTCCATTGCTTGGTCTAATTTCCCTGGAGGAGACAGGGAACTCCCATTATCATCATTACTTAAACGATTGTTAGAGACTTGTGGTAAAAGACACGATGTACTCTTGTTCTCAGTTTTCCTTGGAGCATAAGCAGCTTGTAGTTTCTGTATATTGAGGCACTTGATTGGTGAGATGTCTCTTGCATTGGGTGCACTGATTCTTGATTTTTCCCACTCATTTGAATTCATTCCTTGGCCTACAGTTCAAAACAGCCTCATTAGTAATAAATTCTACAAAATGTAAAGAATGTTATTCTGTTTTTTGAGCATTATAAAATTAATGTATTATGATTATTTTGGTGAGGCCACCCAGCCTTACTAAATGTAGCAGGTAATACCAAAAGTGATAATTATCAAAAGGCCATTTTCAAATTGTACAAGAACAAAAGAACAAAGGCAAATGCATTTTTCTTTGTAAAAATAATGGAAATGTAAATTTGTCCTCTCAACTTTGCAGACTCTGCTATTCTGTCCTTGCACAGTTTGAAAGTGGCCTGGCTATTAATCAAGATTTTTAAAGGGGCCAGGGCTCAAAGTTAACGACCAACTGGTCGCATATGCGACTAGAGCTTTGGCTGTGCGCCTAAAAAATCATGTGTGGTTGCACCACCGTGCCTTAAAAGCCAAAATACAGTGCGACTTCTCTGGTGCTTACTCACCTGACCATACTAACGTACTCCGATCGATAAATACAAATTTAACATAGATATAACACAACCAAGTACCAAATAATAAAGTTGTGAAATATCCTGATTCTTTTATTTGTTTTCGTTGTGTTCAATACTGCCGCAATAGGCCAATATTGCAACACGAAGCCTGAGTCGCTCTTTTTGGAGCGTTAATTAAGTATTCTTTTGGAGTAGGTGCTCCAAGTATTTGAAGCTGTGCGCCTAAAATTTTTAACTCTGCGCTTAAAATTTCAGCAGCGCACCTATAAATTTACACCAGGTTGCACAATGTGCTCACAAAGTCAAAATAAACTTTGAGCCCTGGGGGCATGTTAGTCTTTTGACTTTGAGCGCAAAAAGCATTTGAGCCTATTAGATTGTTTTTTAATTTGGTCCTCCTTGACATAAATATTATTTTCTTTGCTATTGAATCACACATGGATCTTACAGTAGAAGACCCAAAACTTGACTTGATTGTTGACTGTCTCTTTTTAAATTTTGGCAAAATTACCTTGTTGCATCTTCTGCCCATTGGATCCTGCAAGTCTTGCAAATACACCTTGGCTTTTTTTAATTGAATTTTTCCTTTTCTTGTGTGCTTTCTTCGTTTTACAAGGTACCTTTCTACTCTTTCTGGCATCCTTTGGAGGAGAGGTCTCATTTTGTTCATTTTTCACTGGCAAAAAATTATCATTTCGTATCTCGGGTTTATTATCCACAGAATCATCAGTGGGCTTTATTGTTTCTTCTGCAAAGTTGGTTGAGTTGGATTGCTGTTTTTCATCTTCATCACCTTCACATTGCTGTGGCATTGATTCTGAAATAAAAAAGCTTCTCTTATTTACCTTGTCGCTGAGTATCCAGAAAAGATTTTAGCCTTATAATCACAGACTATGCAGTGAAACAAAAAAACACCATTTCTGACTATATAAAGTACGTAACAGTAACGAGCCACTGATCAGCTAGAGACAGCACAATGTAAAACAAAGCAAAGTTAGGTTAATTACAGCTGATGGTCATCAAGCTTAAAATACTTGACCTAAACTATGAGCATGAGGTAAGTGCACACCAATGCAACTTGCATACTTCAATGCAAATGCATTACTGTAATGATGCAGTGCATTAGATATTAATTTGAGTTCTCAGGGTTTTACTGAAACAAGCATGGAACAGAGGCTTGGGGCAAATTATTTGCATCTGACAAGATAATGCCAGCATCAGGCTCCGAATTATTTGCTTATTCCAGTCCCAGAGATTGTGAGCCTTGTGATTTTATCACCATTGCAATACAAACTGCTGCAATCACTAACTCTTGCAATAGCACCTCTACATTAACCGATAACAACTTATTCTTTAACAGCTCTTAATTATATGATGACTTCTTCCTCACCGGCTGCAAGGGGTCCGTCTGATATGGGTACATTTTGTTCTACAACGGATGAAACCAAAGTAGCCGGCTTACTAAGCTCTAATCTTTCCTGACTGTTGCCTGTACTGTCAAGGAATACGCACGTGTCTTTGTTTTGACTGAGGTGCAGTGTAACAGATTCCACGTCTCCATGTTGGCCCCTGCCTTTCAGTTCAAACACCTTAACTCTTTCGGACACAAATCCTTTGCACTCATTCTTCGCACGGCAACTACTACTGCTACGCACAGACGAGGCTGAACTATTTCTCCGTTGATTTCTACTCCGCAAAAGTTGATAAACCGGGCTTGAGGTTATAGAAGTACTGGCCCTTGCCTTCACATCCAAAACCGGGGGCTTAATGATTGTTAAATTCAACTTCTCTGTTATCATGTCCCTTCCAGTCGGCATTCTGGGCAATATGGCTGTTGTGTTTTCCAAAGGAATCATTATCATGCATGTTACCGTTATTTACACGGCTCTTTGAGGAAATGCGTTGCAAAGATCTTCCCATTCGAAGTCCTCATCTCTTGCAAAAAGCCATCTCCTAAGGACATTGTTGTCGTTTGAAGCGTTGCTAAGGGAAACGTCGTGAATCCACTCACGAGTGTAGCCTGGCTTTTGGCTGTTGCCGCTGACAGTTCAAAAAGTTTTGTTCGACCATCAAATCGAAGGAGAAGCACGTGGAAAAGAAATAATTTAAACATGCGACCACTAACGGAGGAAGAAACTCGAAGTGTATTTGAAAAGCTAGCGAAGTAGTAAGTCTATACATCAAAGATGTTAAGCCGTATAGCGTATAGATTTGTTATAGTATTGGAGTAAAAGATATTCACTGTCAGACGTACAGACTTCATCTTTCTTCTTTATAGTATTGGGGATAACATCAAGCTACTTATAGACAGACCGGATGGGAATTATTGTTTCAGACTTCACGAGGAACGAATTTACTATGTGAGGTCGGTAATGAATCAGCATGGTTTGTTTTGAGACCTGGAGTCTCTGGCTTGGCTAAACAATTAAATTTATTGTACACTTTGATTTAAGCGTAAGAATACTCCGCAACATATGTCCTTGTCATTGAACAACAATATCATCTATTGTATTCTGACTCGTTCTTCAAAGAAGGCTGCCAAATGCAAACAGTAGTGGCCAGAAGTTGCGGGGTATTCTGCAATCGCTCCCTCGCCCGAGCTATACCCTCGATGACATTAAATAGGGGCACTCAACAAGAATGTTCGGTGACACATCTGTTCGGGAGAGTCTACCCGTTCTAACACTTTCGGATTCTACATTGCCAAAAATCTATTGATTTCTTAACTAACACATCACCAAAAAGATTCGCAACCAGGGAAATCCAGGGAAAAATAGTCCCTTACATTTTCGGAAGGGATATTTTTGCAACTTTTGGCTGTTAAAAAGGTCACCTACACGTAGCATCTTCCGGTAAGCAAATAGTTTGCTGAGTAGATTTTTCAAAGGGAACGTTTAGCTAGCAATTTGTGAAATGGAAATTTCATTCCCTAAAATTTTCGGGCACTTCAGTTCTCAGCTAAGAAATCCGAACAGATCAGATTTTTCTAGCTCATAAAAACATCTCTTTAAACAAGGAACCTAGAAATATCCCTAAAAATCTTTTTTGCTCAATTTGCCCATTGGATGCCCATGATTAAAGCTCTGAACATTTCTTATTTCACTTGACTCTGGCAGTGAGGAGATCATGAGAAAAGCAACAAATATAGCAAGAGATAATCTCATGAGTGTTGGAACATGCATTGGAAAGTTCACAAAGACAAAACGGTTCAGGCTTCACATCACAGCACTCGATTTCATGGCACCTTATGCCAAGGTAAGGCATCACGTTTTCTTATTTCATTGTTTAACTGGGTTTTAATTTGGGTAAATTTGTAATTCTGTTGTTAAACAGCTAAGTAATGGAATATATTTGAGTTACTATCCTGGACATTAGTCCATTAATAGTTTACCGCTGTTTTGTATATTGTTTTCCCAAGGGAAAAGAGCAGCTGGCTTGCAGTGCCTTCATAAGGCAAATGCAACTTGATGTACTGCTACTAATGTTAGGAGACTGGTTTGCATTTGCAAATGTTGCAGGAACCTTGCATTACAGAAATAGTAAAACAGTGTCAAGAAAGGAAACTTGTCTCTATTCGCACCCCAAGTTTTTCGCCAACCTTTCGTATTCTAGTCACTTTTCCTTACTGTACATTTGAGACCCCATGCTGATTTTACTTCCAAAGATATGACATTGAAAACAAGGGTTTGCTGAATTATGTTTGTCGTGAAACCACCTTTACAGTGATGGATGGTGCAGGTTGCTCTTGGTGCAGTGCTGTTTAAACTAAATTTTTGTTGTCTTTTTTACGGCTTGGCTTCCAGTATAAAGTTTGGGTTAAACCATCTGGAGAACAGTCATTTTTGTATGGAAATCATGTTTTGAAGTCAGGTCTTGGGAGAATAACAGAAAGTACTCCACAGTACCAGGGTGTTATCATTTACTCCATGAATGACTTGCCTCTGGTAAGTAACTTCATAAGTTCACCTGTGAGTGAAATGTGCAATTTGCAGTGGGTCACACAGGCCTTGAAAAGTCCTTGAAAAAGCATCAAATCCTTGAAAAGTCTTGAAATTAACACTATCCCTGAATTTTCTCCAATTTCCCCTTGAATCTTATTTCAAAAACTCATTAATAATTCATAAGCCTAACAGCCTATCAAGTCAGTGATAAAACGTCACGTGCATGAGCTTTATACCCGATAAAACACTCCTGGCTAGTATTCTTTATATAAAGAATACTAATAAGGCATAGCTTGTTTTTTTTGTATGCTAATAATTTTCCTTGCAAAGTTTGAACCATTGTTCAGACTCCAGAGGGACACGCTTTTTGTGGAATGTTTTTGAAGCTGTTCAAAAAACTCGCAGCACGTGTTTTATCGGGTCTAAAAACACTCGGCTACGCCTCGTGTTTTATACCCGATAAAACACTACTGCTCGTTTTTTAAACATTACTTAAAGCCTCTCTTACATGTATTCGTATTCATGGTTTTGTGAACAATCAGAACGTTTTCATAGGCAAAATGATTTGACTGTTCCATGTTGGAAACGACTGCCAGTTTCCTGTTTTATATTGCAGATTTCTTTGTGAAACATCCTACAGTTTTGAATATATGCTTTTCCTTCTCTTTGGCCCATGTCCTCTTGGCTCCATAAAGCCGTTAATGTATTCAACCTAAGTCATGTGACAGGTTTCTCTCTTCACTGTCATTTTCCAGGGATTTGGTGCTACAGCGCGTTCAACACAGGACTGCAGGCGAGCTAACCCCACTGACATAGTGTGCTTCCACCAAGCTGATGTGGGAGAATATTTGCGATCGGAAGATACACTAACTTGATTTATTGTTGAAATCAATGAAAAACATCCCTATTAACAGTAACTTAAGATATATTTTTTTACGCAGTGGCGTGAATTTAGTAGCTAGTGATAAAGCAGCGCAAACATGTCTAACGAGGAAGTCAAGTTGGAAGCGTGAAAGCAAAGACATCGAACGAACCTTAAGAATCGCGACGTTTCGCCTGGTTCGAATTTGCTGGAACGCAGCCTCTTGTTTTGGCAAGGTCTTGAAAACTTCGAGCGATATTACCGCAAGAAGGAACGGAAAGCATTTCGAGAGGACTCCGGCGTCCACGTTTGCACCTACGTCTTCATTGCGCAGTGCTGCAACTTGCAAGGAAAGTAGTGATGCTGTCCTGGCCACGGTTGTTGAAAGGGTGGATAACGTTATGCAGCAGACAAGCGCTAGCAAAACCAATTGCGTTATCCAGTGGTTAGCCCCATCCACCCGATTCGAACAGCTGGGGCCAGGCGTATAATTACAGTGTGACAAAGAACAAATTAGTTAAAATGGTTACTAAACATTTTAACGAAATAGGCTTCAAACATCATACAGTTTGTGCGGAAGAATGCGAAGGGTTAATTAAAGAGAGATATTTCGATGCATGCATTCCTCTTTTGGCCGAAATGTCTTTCGTTTCCGTGGGCAAGCCCCCGTGATTTTGAAATCGTAACAAATACCTCAAATACGGAACAACACGAGGTTAATAATTTTATTTTAATCCTAACCCTAATATCGTCCTTACTAAGGTAATAAATTTTAATAGCAACCTAACGTAATTTTGAACTGAACTTTTTTAACGTGCAAAATGTTTTTTTGATATCACAGCATATCTGCCACATATTTCAAACAGAACCAACGTAACCTAGCTTACAGTGTACGAGCTTTTCTGTACTTGTAGCTTCCTTAACAGCTTAACTATATATTCCTTAATGAGAGTTTCAATGAAAGATATACTACACATCTTCAACTGGGAACTCGGAAAAATCCGAGCCCCATGAGAGTTTCCCCGAGATATTAGCGGGTGTTTTCGCTAAAACTGAATTCTGCATAAAGTATATTTTAGCTCGAGAAAACCGATTTGAAAAATCAATGGCCAATATTTCCGAAAGAGAATTCTACTGAAATAGTTCGGTCAACTAACTTAATTCATCCTGCAAAACGTTGTTGAAATCCAAAGTGTCACACATCGACACGGGAAATGTAAAGGTTGCTTAACTAAAATCTTTGATTAGCTCAGGAAAAGGTCTGTATTCGCCTTTCGAGTATTTGTTTACGCTTGAATTACTTCTTTGACATTTGAAGATTGCTACGATCCTTGGTCAAATAGCGGGTGGCGACATATCGGGCAGTTCCGTCTACAAGAAAGAAAAAAAAACAGTATGTGTGCATTGTAATGCTTCTTCATTAAAAGTCTGTCCCTTGGAATTGATCAACATTCTTTCGTAAGGAATCTTTTTCGCTTCGAAAAGGGAAACCTTAGAGCTTTTTACCAATACGGTAGCCATCTTGAATTCTATTGTTCTGTGAAAAATATTATGGGATGCCCAGAGGGCAACTGCATACACGTTGCCCGCTGGGCATCCAATAATATCTTTTTCAGAACAGTAGAACTCAAGATGGCCACCGTATCGGTGAAAAGGTCTATTGAAAGATATATGACTAGTATGGCCCCGCGCGTGCTTTCATTGTATAATTATTAAGAAAATTCTGTAAGAACACGTTTCTAACACCATGACCTCGAGCCAAATATTTTCTGGTCCGGCCCTCCCACTCAGCTAGCCAAAAAGCTACTTACATAGTGCACAGTGCCACGCCGTGTTTGTCAAACAGTCTGCAACATGCTTTACAGCTCTATATACTCTTAGTTCCTCTTGAAATTATACGTCCCAACCAAGAGAACATGGTGGGTTTGTTATGAAGTCCTCGTTTGGGATCAATCCGGAACAACAATGTTTGGATTAATACGAGATATACGTCAGTGTTCGTTTGGAAGGTATTCTCATTCCGTAAAACTTGGATTTCCACTCTGGCTATTCTGCTGCTAGGAGCTGAATAACTGGAGCAAAATAATCCGGAATAGCCCAAACAAACGCACTCTTAATTGCGGTTACACTGGTTACCCATAGGGAAATCTTGCATAGGCTGTTGTCCTCCTTACGTGCAAGCAGCAGTCCATAAGCCAGAAGTCTCGATCTGCCTCATTTAGCCTTGGCCCATCAGTTTTAAGGTATTGTCTAAATTTAGAACAGAGGTCCCGCCAAATTATGGCCAATCAGATTGGACATGATAACCACAACGCGTCTCATTGGTCCGCAACCAACAGCCGCACGAAGGATTGCTGTTGCTAAATGCAAATCATGGCACAAATCTAGCAGCAGCCGTTCTAAAAATAGATACCGTACACTGATGGGCCGCATTCCATTGCAGATGGAGACTTCTGGGTTAGGGACTTCTGGTGCAACCGAAATTCCCAAAGTGAAAATTCTTGGCCGGATACGCCAAAAAAGAAACAAAACAAAAAAAGAATTCAGCTTCCATGGTTGCAATCATCGATAACTTATAGCTGTGTAACTGCAAACCTGGCCCCAATTGTTCGAAGGGTGGATAGCGCTATCCACTGGATAAATCACTATCCACTTGATAACGCAATTGGTTTTGCTATCTGTTATCCGCTGGACAGTGATTTATCCGGTGGATAACGTTATCCACCTTTTGAACAACTGGGGCCTGGGTAAAAAGAGCACGCTATTCCAGAATGCATTGCAGGCAAAGCTGCCGTATTCGACATTTTCTGTATTACAGAAATGGACATTTTTCCGACTTTTTTCAATCGAACCAGAGCCGCTTTCGCCCATCTTTGCTCTGAAATATTTGCACGTGTTTCTGACAGGTCGGCATTTGAGGAGCAGAAACGAGTTCCCGGATAATAACAACAGCAACAACGGTGCGCAAAGCACTGTGGTTGAGCGTGCTCCTTTAATGAAATCCAAAGCAAACTTCCCCAAGAGAGATGAGAAAAGACTGGTGCAGAGGCAATACAAGGCACTGATATTTTCTTTTCTTTTTACAAGAAGATGGCTGATTATATTATGATTCAGTCCCATGTGGCTGCACGACGCAACATGAAGGCGTAGCATGTGTGAATGCGCAATTTTGTAAGGTATCTGCGGTGCTTGCGAACTTTGAAGTGTACTTACACGCCGTTCTGTATCATGGCAATGGCACACTCTTTATGAACCTTGTGTGAGCATGGCAGGATCTGACAACCGCTGAACGCATCCTAGGAGGGAACGGAAGAAAAGTCAATCAATGCAGTCTTGTTCTCATTCTTAAAATTAGGACTATCGCGCTTTACTACGAACGGATGCGGAGAAAAATGCGAATGTTCACCTCGATCAGACTGCCAATCCAGTTATGTAGGGAGGAGAATTTAACAATATCAATATTATCCTCTAGAGTGTTTTTAACGTGCACTTGTCAGTGAAATTTTGCTTACCTCCAAGCAGATACAACACTCATCGTGTCCTGAATTTGGTCTGCACTTGTGTTTTCCCTCAAGTCTTTTGTCCAAACAAACGTTGCAAACATCACAGTGAAAGGATTTGTCTCTGTGTATTCTGGCAAGGAACAGAAAAACATCACCCTCAGTCATTCCAATAAAAATGTACAACGTGTTTTCGAGTCCAACAAAAACACAGCAATTACTTTGGCCAATCGCGACAGACCAGGACAATCAAATGACCCAATAAGAATTCGAACCGAACAGATGTAGCCAGCGTGAAGCGCGGGAAAAGTCACAATTGATAAACTGGTTTCGCTTGTGTGGCGCGAAAAATTTTCAGCCAATCACTCTGCGCACCGGATTCGTTCCACACACACACACAACTGAAAACCGCTCTAGTAACCGACCGTGCAATCACAGCCAATCGCATTGTGCTCCACCTCGTGCGCGCAATGTATGGTTTTGCGATCTTTTGGTTAACGAACACGTATACACTTTTTCTCTATCCATGAAGAACTTGAAAGGCTCTGCCGATCTGCAAATACTTACAAAGATAGTCATGGAAAGTTACTTTGCGGAGAGTTTAGTTATGACTTACCTGCAGATTTTACATTTTTCGCAGTGAAACGGGTTCTTTTGCACGCCAGTAAAATGCTTGCATTTGTAACAGAAGTACTCTGAGAATCTTTCTCCACAACTGCTACAGTGCTGACTTCTCTCGTTTATCTAAATATCATAAGGGAAGAAAAACAAATTCAGCTCAATGTTACGTTACTGTAAAAGGGAAACATCCAAAAGAGATGGAAAAAAGGCAAGATAGAACGAAGTGCCAAACGGGTTTTTGTTTCAACTACCGCATTTAATAGCATGCGCATTCAGTCGCTACTTGCCTCTTCCTCATGCCCACAGTTGCCACACTTAACATGAGTCGCGTGGTATGCCTTCATTTCATTAACGTCACACGCTTCTGAACCATTATGACAGCGGTGACAAGGATAGAATACTCCACAGCACGGAAAACTCACACTACAGCGTCTCTGGTAATGCTCGCATTGCCAGTGTGAGCTCTCCTGAATTGGTAGCCTCTCTTCCGGAGTCCATGTTCCTCCGCGTTCCTCACTGCTCTGTTCTCTTCCTTCTCTTTCTCTCAACTCTGTAGCTTCCATTTCCCTCATTTCTCTCGCCTCCCTTTCTCTCGCCTCTCTTTCGCTCGCTTCCCTTTCCCTCATCTCTCTTTCCTCTCTTTCTCGTTGTTCCTTTTCTTTTCTTTCTCTCTCCTCCCTTTCAATCCGTTCTCTTCTTTCCCTTTCTTTCAGAGCTGCTTCCCTCTGCGCTTTAATTCGTTCCTCTCGTTCTTTCTTAACTCTTTCCACTACTGCGCATGCCTCGGCCACCTTGCGCTCTAGTGCAACTAGTGTGTAGTCCCCTGAGGAGCCCTGAGCTGACGACACTTGCAGCGAGTTTCCTGACGGCGGCAAGGCCTCGTGCGAGCCACCGTTGCTAGATATCAGTTCTTTCCTCCCAGAAGAAGCAATTTCAGATGAACTCAGATGATCACTACCCTGATTTACAGTAACACTTTGTCCAAGCCTGGTTGACTCGTCCCAACGTAGGTGCTCGTTTCCATTGAAGCCCCTGAGCGCACTTGAAGTAAACCCGTTAGGGGGTACACTTTGAGAAATCATACTTGAGATTAAGTGAGGTTGTCCTCCTGGCATGGTAACGCTAGGACGTATAACAGCAGGCAGCCTCGAGTTTAGTGGTGCAATGCTGCTGGAATTAGCTTGGCCACTATCAATATCATACTTGGGAGGATGAGAACTGCATACGTGATAGTTTGGCATCCAAGCCTGGGAGTGCCCGTTAGATGAGTTACCAACCTGGTGCCCAGTCGCGCACGCAGCATTTTCTGAGTTACTGATGTGAGACATGGACTGCTGATTTGCAGTCCAGTGATCAGTAGAAATGTGTGACACGTTTCTTTCTGATTGAGATTGGTATAACAGCTGCCAATCAGTTCCTAAAGCCAAACCTTGTGATGTTGCTTGATAGCGAATGTCAGGTTCCAGCAATCCACTAGAATGAGGGCTTCGCTGCTCCATTATGCCAGGTTCAGGTGAAAGACTCCATAACGAAACAGCGTTGTCGTTGCTTCTAGACGCAGCATGCAAGCGCCTGTTTGTCACTAATGTTGATTCACCTGATAAATTCCAATCACTAGGTCGTGAAGCATATGGTAGACTCGCATCTGTGGTATGTCGGGCCAGAAAATCCTGGTGAATGCCTGTATCCTCGATGTATGACACTCTGCTTTTGTAGAAGTAGCCTCGACCGGCCAAGGGCGACCTTTGGGTCGAGGTCTTTGGTCTTGCTCCTGGTGTCAAACTTGCAGCATTGTTACCAGGGGCTGTAGCTCGAGAGTTTAACCTATTTGCCGGCAAAGGACTAAAGCCCACCGGTGTTATGTTTACTTCGTGCATTCTACTCTTTGATCTACTCAGGCCATTCTCAGTGCTGCCGATTACTTCGTTTCTGCTATTGCTGGAGGTCTTTGGTCTTGCTCCTTGTGTCAAACTTGCCTCATTGTTACCAGACGCTGTATCTCGAGAATTTAAATTATTTGTCTGCAAAGGACTTAAGCCCACCGGTGTTACGTTTACGTCATGCGTTTCACTCTTTGATCGACTCAGAACATTCTCAGTGCTGCCGATTACTTCGTCTCTGCTATTGATGGCTCGTAAACTAACACTAGGCTTTCCAGATTCAGGTTTAGCATAATTCTTGGCCTCGTTGGACACATCTTCATTTGTAATAGACAAATAACTATCACTCGTTTTATTGGCTTTGTCAGGGCCACCATCGTCCTCATCTTCATCATCCTCATCGTCGTCATCCTCATCATCCTTATCGTCATCGTCATCGTCATTATCATCTTCATCATCATCACCTCTATCACCATTGCCTCTGTGGCCATCATTACCTCTACCATCATTGTCACCATCGATGTCAACATCATCGTCACACTCAACGCCGCCCCTGCCGTCAACAGCCACGTTTCCGCGATCGTTATCATCATTGTTGTCCGCACCGACTCCACCATAATATCTTCCACCGATGTCACGTTCGTCACGAACATTATCACTGTAACTAATAATTGCGTGCTTTGTGCTGTTTTCGGCGCCAAAATCGTTGTCACGTTCCTTATTATCCCCAGAATGCGTTACTCTACTTCCCGTCATGTGACTTGCGTGACCATTCACTAAAGTGTGCATTGCCACTACCCTTGTATTCCTCAAACACAGCTCAGGACGGATGGGTACCGAGGGGCCCTGTTCATTTTTTTGGTCTAGCTGCGCTTCAGCACTAGACGAGTCGGAGAAAAGACGCAAACTGTCCTCTCTCGAATCGCTATCTTCACCACCGGTACCCATCTGGTCTTCTTGCTCAAGTAGCCCCTGGAAGACAATGGACTAATCAGTGAAAAGCTTTTTGGAAAACCGAACATCAAACAAAAAAGCAAGAAACGGATTATATTAGTTGAATTAATTGGATTAGTTGTTGAATTAGTTGCTTAATTGAATTAAGCTGGTTGTCTCAAGGTTGTCTCAAAACAAATGCCGGCTGAGTGCACAAGTTTAGTTATGAGTTAGTTTGACTGCCTTGCCATTTTGCGTTCTGGGCCGCGGTTCTCCATTCTGCCGTTACTGCCAAAAGCAACTTCAACTTTCGAGAAACCTGCTTGAAATCCATATTAACTCTATTGAGTAATAGAAACTGTTGGTTCAGTTGCATTTTGGAATGGTCAAGTTTTATGGAAAACTAGAGGCCAGTTCTCGCCACAGAGTGTTGAACTTCCTCAATCAGGGTCCAGCTGTTCAAAGCCGGATTAAACTAACCCTAGTTTAGAGCGAACTTTGATTCCAGTTTATTTACCAGTCAACAAAAATTTTCCCGGAAAATTTTTGCTTTTCACGTGTGACTTAAACTTTTCTTCCACTTTAGTCTAAAATCCCCTTTTTGAAGGTCTTTTCAGAGGGCGAAATTAAGATGTCGGTTAATGTTTAATATAGGGTTAGCGTTAATCGACTTTCGAACAACCGGGCCCTGGTGTCGAGTTTTCGCTTTTTGCTGTCTAGTGTCCAATTTTAGTGTCCAGTTCTTGCTAGCGAGGTTTCAAATTTTAACTCGCTTCCAGGGCCTTCTCTTTTCGGGTGGCCCATTGTCACAGCAATAACAAGGCACATAAGGCCTTTTGGCCTAACCGTCGTGAAATCACTTCATAAATGGTGGTTTCAAGGTCGTACTACCATACAAAGCAAACGGCCTTTTCGCGAAATACTTATCATATAGATAAGTAAAAATCGAACGAAGTACTGAATAGATAACACAGGGGTGAAGCAGTTTTCTGCGCTCGCAATGACGATAATCCAAACAAAACTACTAACCATAACCCTAACAGCTGGTCACCAGATCTTCCTCACCCGATGTTATTTAATGCTAACGGGATAATGGACGCCATTTTCCCACAAAATCTGGGACTGTTCCTGTGCCGGCGCTTCTGAAGTTGTAAAGTAACAGCCAATCAAAAAATTCGAATTTTTTCGATTATCCCAGAGTCTATCCGGGCGCCCACCCGCTGACCAAAGAGCCCGAGGACTCTGAGTACGAGACTGGATACTTCACTGCAGGTGACTAGTGGACTATTGATAGGTTTGAAAATGGCGGCCTTGAACGGCAAGAAATATCGTTTGAACTAAACGAGCTTAAAGTAAATAAAGGTACCTACATTTAATGACTTTCCATATTAGAAAAATCATTTACCTTGACTTGTAAATTATTTTTCAGGGTACTCCATTTTAGGTAATCTATAGGGTACTCCATGGAATAGCACTCCTTGTTTTGTCCTCTCCCCACGGCAATAAAAATTGTTAATAACAAAAGGTCCAAGCCAAGAACAAATAGCCCACACCAAAGACAAAAAGCTCACGGCAAAAGCTAAATGTTCACAGGAAAGGATAAAAGCGAAATCATAAGGATACTGAAAACCACATTCCCGGTGGCGAAAACTCGACATTAGGTTGAAGAAAGTCAACAATCAGTAGCGGAAACTCTATCAGAGTTCCACAAAACTCCAGCATTCCCAGATGCAACTGACTGAACCTACAATTTCTATAACTCGATAGTGTTAATATGGATTTCAAGCAGGTTTCTCGAAAGTTGAAGGGCTATACGCGAATCCACCAGTAATCGCTGGCCTGTCACCGTACCTGCTATTATGCGCTAAGCCTCGAAGGTTAACCGTAAAATTCAAGACCAAAGCAAATGAATCTTGTCGAAAAATGGGCGTCAACTTTCCAGATAACCTAGCGAACTTTTCACAAGCGAACTTTTTCTCTTTTTGAAGTTAAGAACACAATGGTTAAAAAAAACCCTGTTTTTCAAACTCACCTCTGTTGTGATGAATGTTCTTCGGGAGCTCAAGAAAGTTGGACAACGGCTGGTACGAGAACGTCGTCTCAAAATTATTGTAATCACTTCGCAATCTGAGATGGTTTGGTCTCTAGATGGTTTGGTCTCTAGAGACTGGCTTGCAAGCCAGTCTCTAGAGACACAGGTGACGGTGGTGAAATGTACAAATGCTGGTGATCGAGCAAAAGCAGCTAACGAGAGATTTATTGTTTTTGTTCACCAACAAAGCGGAGATAACCTAACGTGAACTAATCATGAATTATTCCGCGTCGTTCATGCTATACCTACTGTCCAGGAATGAATCAAACTGTTGTGACCTCTTGTGAACGGCGTTGAAGTTTTGAGAGGCAATTTTAAAGTCATCACCCTGTGCTCCCGCCGTCCACAAACTAACTTTTTTTTAATCATTTCATGTTGTTTCACCAACGAACGCTCGGAGAACGCCACAAAACAACAGAATTCAGAAGCAAAACCAATCGCTCTTCACGCTCTGCACGTGCATTTTACATTTGGTACATTTGTTTGTCGTCCTCTACAAAACAACAACATGAAACGACGAAAATCAGCGGCTTGGAGAGGGCGTCAGCACTCGACTCAAACTCGAACGCTGTTCATACCAGTTTCATTCCTGGACAGCAGATACATATGTTTCGCATTGGAAGAGTTGAAATAATCACGAAGTCAGTGATAACAATAACGCGGATTTCTATTTTGAAGCGACGCTCTAGTTTCCGTTGCCGTTCTCGTCACTAAAGCTCCCTAAAACTGTTAAAGCCCTTTCTCCAGCCCTAACAAAGCCTGAAAGTCTGTCATTATGAGTGACAGGAAGAAAATTGTTTACCAAAAAGTGCAAAACTTTCTCACCATCAATTTTTTGTTGACTCTCGTTTTGGCGCAAGAAGCTTGTGACTTTAAACTTCCCGCGGGCGTGGTCCCGCTCGAACAGAGCACGGTCATATTCCTTTCGTAGCCAATGGCGACTTTTGGCGCACGGCTGTCTCGGATCACTTAAGGGGTTTGCTCCACTGTTGACCAAGTCTTTGCACTGAGATTCATCCGTATTTAAATTCTTGGGCAATTGATTAGTGCTGTGGCCACTTTACTGGGATGTTTCTGCGTTTGTACTTCGGAATAATGTCTTGTACTGATGTTTTCTTTTTTTAACTGCAATCTTCTTTTGTGCAGATGGTCGCTGAAACCAGAACAAAACAGTCCCGTCAAAATTCAAATCATCTTGGAACATTTAAATATAAATAGTACTAGTAATAAAGAACAAAACAACCTGGCAACTTTTTAAAAGAATAGTTTTGTTAATGTCTTCAGCTACCTGACAAGCTGTCGACCATGCTTTTTGAACATCAGTGTTTGCGAGACTAAACATTACTATAAAGTTTTCTGCGATAGTGTGGCAACTTCAAGCAAAGGTTAGTTCCTAAGAATTGGCCGGTATAATCTATTGCCTTGCAACGGTGCTCTCCCTCCCCCAAGTTTTATGCAAGCATAAAGAGTTTAAAATAAAATTTCATCTCCCAGAGATTTCAACAACAACAGGATGTCAATAATTCCGAAAGGAATCAGTAAAAATCTTCCTGNNCCCCCCCCCCCCCCTAGTTTTTCAAGGCTCGCTACGACCCTGAAGTAAGGGGTAATTGCTCTCTTTCTGTTACGAGTTCGATGTTTTGAGGAGGGGTAGTTTGCAAAACTAAACTGCACTCAGGGTTGTCGGAACAGCAACAAGAGGATTTATTCCAAAGATGAACGTAGTTTCCACGAAGTAAAACTCTAAACGGCACCTAACTCGATAAACTTACTCGGCCTCCGCCTACTTCAATAACACTGCTTGCCACACTTGACTAAACACGGCTAACGGCAACTCTCTTCACTGGTGAAAACTAGTTAATCTCGCTTACTTATATACTTACACAAAAACATTCTAGAACTTTCTAAGACAGTCTAATTATAGAAAGATTACAAAACATATCGATTTAGAAACGCTTTCATAGGATCCTAAGAATAAACAAACTACGAACTCTCGCGAAGCTTCTAGAGAGTCACGCTAGTCACGCCATACAATTTTTCGTAACACTTTCTCTTAGGGGTGTTCACACGTAGAATCTCATACCGGTACGAGTTCATTCCGGCATATCAGTTGAGAGGGCTGTTTACATGATTCCGGTACGACCACTCATTGGGTACCAGCTCGTCCCGGTGCTCTCCTATCGCTCTGCCGGTACGAGTTTATTCCGGTAGTTGTACCGAAATTCTCCTACCGGCATCATTTAAATGAATGCAGAGCGATAACAGAGGACCGGGATGAACTCGTACCGGTATCATGTAAACACCCCTTAGATCTGCCACTAGGATGAAAGCAATATTAAAGAGGTGCCAGGAATAAGGCGACAAATGACTTCTGACAAACTGCTAGATTTTCGGCCTTTGTCTAGCCTCCAAATGTGAGAAATGTGGAAAGTACGACGACATGACATTAGTGTATCAAATGGAAACTCAGAGAAAATCCGAGTTCGAGATGGGATTTAAACCCACAGCCCTCCGTGATCTAGTGGATGCTCGAACCACTGAGCTACTGGAGACTCAACGGCGAGTAAGGGTGAAATGTTGGTCTTTGACTACAGCTGCATCACGCATCCACATAGCCACATCACGACTGACGCATATGACTCATTACCTAACTGCATCACGCAGTCACCTTAAGCATATCAGAGATGCGCCAGCTAACCTCCAAATGTGAAAAATGTGGGCGGTAGAGCAACATGATATTAGTGCATCCAATCCACATCTCACCCTTGCTCGCCGTTGAGTTTCCAGTAGCTAAGTGGTCGACTAGATCACGGAGGGTCGTGGCGGGTTCATTTCACATCTGGAACTCGGATTTTTTTCCATTTGATGCATTAGACTTGTCATGTTGTTGTAATTTGTCCATTGCAGTGGAACTCGGCTCTACCGACACCCGGTTAATACAGGCTCTTTAATACAGATATTGGTGACTATGCACGATCATGCACTTCGATCAGAATTTTCAACCTCGTTCCCAGCGTCTCTCCTCTTCCCGTTCCCGCCCCCTGGAGCCTGGGAACAAGGTTGCAACGTTTTTTAAAAACTTCTATTAAAGGCCCTTTTCACATGTACCAAATCTAATTCGGGAATTAAATGCATGTTAAGTTCGACGTTTAAAACCATTAAATTCGACAGATTTGAATTAAATTCGACTTCTACTGCATCTTCGACTGAGCGAGTCGCATATTCTATGGGCGTCCATTTGTTTCAATATTCGCTAAATCTAATTCGCTGTCGCTAAACTTCAATTCGCTGGCGCTAAATTTTAGTCGCTGTCGCTAAACTTAATTCGCATTCGCTAAATTCTGTTCGCTGTCGCTAAATTTTATTCCCTGTCGCTAAACTAAATTCGCATTCGCTAACATCTTCATGGCCAAAATAGAGAAAGAAATACTTGGACAGAGCGACAACAAACCGTTAGTGTGGAAAAGGTTCATTGACGATGTGTTCTCATTATGGAGCACAAGTGCAGACAAAATAGAAGAATAACAACTTCAACCAAACTATCAAGTTAACGGCTGAAATTTCAGAAGAAGAACTTACATTCGTGGACACGAAAGTGTACAAAGGTGCCAGATTCCACAAAGAATCTATCCTTGACGTGCAAACATACTACAAACCCACTGAGAATTTTCAATACACGAATTTTTACTCGTGTCACCCACCAGTTGTCACAAAAGGCTTTATCAAGGGAGAAGCATTAAGGCTTCTGAGAACAAATTCCTCGGGTGGGTAGAAAACGAAGACCTAAGACCTAAGACCCAAAAACGAAGACCCCCTCAAAATCACTTAGAAATATCTAGAAACGGGTATCTCGACCTTAGATGTGTAAGAAACAACAATATGTTCAATTATACAAAGTTTCGACCAGGGTCTTCGTTTTCTACACACCGGGGGGATTGTGTAGAAAACGAAGACCCTGGTCGTCACTTGAACAAAAGAACAGGGATGCACGTAGAAGAATGTTGCCCTTTGTAACGCAATATCACCCGGCTTTGCCCAGCTTAAAGACATTACCAACGAGGAAATGGCACCTCATACAGAAACAACCACAACTAAGGGTGCTTTCGATTGGGAAATCCGGATTTAGGGTGCGTTTCTTTAAGAAAATCGAAGATTGGATTCTTAAATCCGAAAGAATCCGAAAATGGATTTTGCGTTTCTTTACTAAACAGATCAATCGAAGATCTTTGGGATCATGGCGCGTCAGAGGAACCGAAGAATCCACTTCCAGAGTGGATTCTTCGGTTCCTTTGACGCACCATGATCCGAAAGATCTTAGATTGATCTGTCTAGTAAAGAAACGCAAAATCCGTTTTCGGATTCTTTCGGATTTAAGAATCCAATCTTCGATTTTCTTAAAGAAACGCACCCTTAGATCTTAAAATCCGGATCTTTGGATTTCCAATCGAACACAAAATCCGAAAACGGATTTCGCCGCGGATTTCATTAATTGAAATCCTTCCCTGACATGGATTTCAATTAACAAAATCCGTCGCGAAATCCGTTTTCGGATTTTTTGTTCGATTGGAAATCCGAAGATCCGGATTTTAAGATCTCAATCCGGATTTCCCAATCGAAAGCACCCTAAGAGAAATCTTTACAGAGCTTCCGCTCATATCATATCGCAAAGGAAAATCCCTAAAAGACGTTCTGGTTAGAGCAAAGCTATAAAGGCATAACACAAGCCATCAGCGAACCGCAGGAGTCGCGTAGGCCCGTCATCACTTTTTATATACACGAATATGATTTAGCGAATGCGAATTTAGTTTAGCGACAGCGAATAAAATTTGGCGACAGCGAATAAAATTTAGCGACAGCGAATTGAATTTAGCGAATGCGAATTAAGTTTAGCGACAGTGAATTAAGTTTAGCAACAGCGAATAAAATTTAGCGAATGCGAATTAGTTTTTAGCAACAGCGAATGGAATCTGAAGTTTAGCGTCAGCGAATTAGATTTAGCGACAGCAAATTAGATTTAGCGAGAGCGAACTAGATTTAGCGAATATTGAAACAAATAGACGACCATAATATTCGACCTAAGTTCGACAGCGGTTTTATACGTTGAAACTCACATGTGCCGAATCTAACGCATAATTATGACAATTGGCAGTCAGTAATTGACGCGCGAACAGCGTGACCGAGAACTCGATCCGTTGACTCAGTGAGTATATAAAGCGCGGAAAAATATTGATCTCCTCAGCGTAATAAGCACTTATTCCAGGAAATAATGTATCGAAGGTCAGCGAAAACGTAGAAAGTATATTGCCAAATTCTGAGTAGTCTAAAACGTTTAGCAAAATTCAATCGACGTCCAACTTATTTTTGTTCTCTGTTTTTTACTAGTCTGGTGAATTATGTTCGACCAATTAAGTTCGACGTGTGATATAAAACAATTATGTTCGACCAATTAAGTTCGACGTGTGATATAAAACAAGAGTCGACTTTAATTTTTTGGGTCGATGAGACGTTTAACTGAAATGGGCCTCAGTCATGATGAACTTTGCAACTGACAACGTACCAAATCATCCGGTTGAACTACTGCTGCTGTTCGAAAAATCTGCAGTTCGGAAAAACTATAAAATAAACTAAAAACGGCCATACCACTACGGGAAACACAAGTCGATAGGAACTTACTCGCTCTGCAGATGTACATTCGTTCTCTTGCTCTCTGCAACTCATTTGAACTATTTCGATGACAATTTTTTTTTGCCCTGTCATCAATTGTTCCCCCACGCGCCTCCGGCTTGAAGCCTTTAGCAAACTTAACACGAGGGGTGGGGTGGATAAGAAAAGTTGCCCATTTTTTGAGGAAGCCCCATGTCTCCCAACGTCCGATTCATCCACTTCAAAGCACGTTTATCCGTGGATAGCATTAAAAAAATGTTAAATCGTTCTTTTTACATTGGTTTGACATGGTTGTCTGGTTGGCTATGTCTAAAGCCCGCCGCACACTCGAGGAAAGAGCTGAGCAAAAATCCTCGCGAGGCAGCTGGCTCAGCCTTTTCCTCAAGTGTGCGGTGAACTTATGGTGAGATTTTCGCCTCGCGAGGCCGTGAGGCCAATATCAAACATGTTTGATATTAGTTTGACGGCCTCGCGAGGCGAAAATTTCACCGTAAGTTCAACGCACACTTGAGGAAACGGCTGAGCTAACCGCTTCGCGAGGATTTTTGCTCAGCTCTTTCCTCCAGTGTGCGGCGGGCTTAAGGGCTATTTGTAAAGGTCACGTCACGACTTCCTCCTACTCAATGGAACGCTTAATCCGCAGTCACTTCATCGCTCGAATTATATTCGAAATGCCTGTAATTTTCTCTTGTTGTTTTCACTCCTAATTACTCTAGGGATTTAGTAAAAAACGAGTTCCAAAGAGAACCTCCTTTTAAAAGTTTGGCCAAAAGTTGATCTTAAAGTCCACAAAAAGTCCACACGCGAATGTTTCGCAACCCTTCTCGGCGTGCGCCGTCATCAAAAATAAGCTTTTCGAAATTTAGGTTATTGCATCACAGCAAGATATGCTGTTGGACGTTGCTGGACATCTGCGGCGGTAGAACTCATAATGTGGAACGAAACGAACGAAACGAAATTCATGAACATATACACCTTTTCGTGAGTCATCTGAACATTGCCGGTTATGCCAAGTTGTTTTGTCCGCTTGTTGTCTTGGAACTATATTAACTTGTTTGACTTAATGCCTCTCTCTGCACTAGTGACGCGTAAGTTGCAACTATAAATTGTATTTCAGATAAAAACGACCGGCTCTGGACTGTCTGATGGCGCAAAGATCTGAGGCTCTCGAAGCGGAGATTCGAAATTCCTTGTTTTGTTTTTAGCAATTTATCTCTCAACTGACATGTGGCAATGTCCATATCCGTAGATCTCTACTAACGGACAATGCTATGAGGTGGCACAAAATGGCAACAACTTCCGGAAAACACAATCTTTTTCACTCGATAAATCATCAGATGATCCCTTCTGGACCATTTTATACTTCGTAATAAGTTTAGAACGAAACAAGGAAAACACGAAAAGTCCCTCTTGCTCGCTGATCCTTCCCTTTTGCTAGCGGTAAGTTTGTATCCTTAGCCACAAAACGTCGTATATAGGAAGATCGCTATTTCTCTTTCCTAATGATATGGGTTTCGAGAACATTTTTGTCATTTTCAAGACAATAAAAAATCGTAGGAGTAAAAAGGAATGACAAGTTACGCAACAAATTCTGTAAAAGGTTTACACGTCATTCTCTCTAGAGAGTCATTACTAAATTGAAAAATGTTTCTGGGACTTCTTAAACGTTTATGGCAAAACTATCTGAATCTTCATCCTTCAGGCCCACATATGTATCTGTCTGCAAGTTTTTAAGGTGGATAGCATCGTTCCTTTTGAACTGAATAGGTCAATAATTTCAACGGAACGTGACATACTTAAGATGGCAGGCGAAACGCCTGTCACGTATTGAGATAAAAATGATTTATTTTGCGAGTTTTCTCAGTCTGAATATCTAAGCTAATAGAATTGGTGTCAATATGTCCAGTTCACTAGAAAAGACGAATCGTTTTAGACTGCCAAGGTCAATTCTAGTTGCTTCTCCAGCGTTCGGGCAGGCCGCCATATTGGTGTAGTTCGGAGGCAGAAGAATTATTTGGAACATTTACAGAACGTAAATAGGAAATTCTGCATAGACCTTTAACCTTGGACGAGTTGTTCACTTGTAACTTAAGTTCTTGTCATAATTTCAATCATTGAATGGTGAGCGAAACGATTTTTCTACTACTCTCCTCTATGATTAAAGTGAATTATCTCCTTGCCGCGGTTTCTAGATTTTGATTGGCTGACCGATTTGTTTCCACCAATGGTGTAAAGCCTTTGTAAGGCCTTGTAGGTCATGCACGTATTGTTTTGCATGCTAGATGACACGAAGTAAGTGTACAAAAAGTGCATAGCGAAGCATATTAAAATAAAATATGATGACTTGTGCGCAATTGGGTTCAGAATGTTTTCAAAACGGTAGTGTCCCCGAAGCATAGTTACTGTAGTATAGGAGACTAACTCTGCATGAAGGTACCAAAGCTGCTAAAATCCGAACAGCTGATGAATTCCAAAGCTTTTGAAGACTGACTTGTACGATTTTGCAGAACTGAAAATAGATCGACGCGTGGTGGTCTTGAGATGGCTGTTCGCAGAAATATTTGTGCAGACAAAGGGCAAATATTACAACGAGCAAAAGATCATTAACCAAAGAATCGTAGTATAGTATTACTATACACACTTCTCCATCTTACTGAAAAATCAGTTAACCTGGAGGTTATTTTATAATTCAGAGCTCTGAATTATAAAATTTGACTCCATGGATCTACTCGTGAAATTCCCATAGTGTTTTCAGCGTTGAAGTTATTTTACGAACCTTCTTATCTATTGCAGACCCAACATGGGTCTGCGCAGCATATTGCCGGTTGAGCTGATTGAAGCGAGCAGAACACGAAACATTTTATAATAGTTTCCTGACAAACTGTGGAAAAGGATTTGGAGAAGTGCGACGTTTCGTGTTTGTTCTGAGTTTCCCATAACTACTGTAAACTGCTTACAGTTGGGAAGATTATTAGAACTTCTTCAGCACTTTTCTCGATACTCGAAAGACGGTATCTCTATTGGCGCCTAGCTCAAGGAAGGCCCGCCGCAACATTGTATCCAACTTTTAGCGTGTGTTGTGTACATTAAATAATGTAAATTTAACTCCTTGTATTAACAAATTGGGTATTGATTGGTTAGACCGCTGTCACGCTATTCACGCATCACTTGCGAAGAAAGTAAGGCCCAGTTCCCACTTGTGGGATAAACACAAGCATAAGCGTAATAAGCACAAACATGCATGAGAATGAGAAAATCGCGTGGGAAAGCGTGTGAAATAAGCATACAAGCATAAACCACAAGAAAAGGAACTTCTTCCATCGGCTTATGCTTATCTCATGTCCATCTCGTGCCGCTTGTGCCTATTTCACAAGTGTTCGCGGACGTCAAGATTACACACCCGCCAAACTCCTTGACTTGCAACCACGTGACCAAACAATCTCTAGAGACACAGATAACAATAACTTTGCTGCGTCATCGCCGCCTTGTTGGTGGTGTAAAACAATAGGAGCTAATGAGGGATCTATTGTTTTCGGGTACTAACATGGCGGCGATGACGTAACGTGCAAGCCTAGGTTGGCATTAAATAACATAGGCTGAAGTAGATTCAGTGACCAGCGGTCGGGGTCCGTTAGAGGTTTAGTGGACGGTCGTGGACGGTTTAGTGAAGTTTAGTGAGGAGTCATTATTGCGGGCGCACGAATCTACTTCATCTCTGTGTTATCAAACACTGACCACAAGCCAAGGATTATCGGTAGCTTCTTATTCGTCCGTATTACTGCGCTTGCGTATGCCTCATTTTCTTGTTCGTGTTCCACGTAAGGAGAAAACGACAGACCAGAACCGGATTTTCGTGAAAACTCGTGTTCTCACGAAAACCGCCGGGTGACTGAATCTGTTTCTAGTCGATGTTATTTAAAGTCTTCCGTGGGAACGTCGTAGAGATATGCTTGGGCTTATGCTTGAGCTTATCGCACAAGTGGAAACTAGGCTTAAGATCAGTTGCAAACATCGCGCTATTGCCGTGCCGAACAAAATTCAAGAATTAAATTCGACTTAGCTTTGGATTTGTTCTTTCTTTCTAGAGTACCCCAGAGAAGAAATTTCGTCAGTGGGCCAATTTTCATTGAAGGATAATTTCGCAACGAACGTTTTCGTATATTTGCTCATTTTGTGGTAGTTTTATTGTTTTCAAAAATTTGTTTTGAGTCAGTTCAGTTACAGTTTGATCAAGACGAGACGAAACGAATCGTCAGTCAATATCAATAACAGTCCTTCTCAGGACTAATCCGTGTAAACTGTACGATCTTAACTTTATCAACTTTTGGTGACTCATAGGTGAAAACTATTTTCAATGCCAGAAGTCCAAGATCCATGACATACTTCCAACATTTTGACGTCATAGTGGTCGCCCCGTTGTTAATTAAGCCTTTATCATTTTAATATATTCATAAACTGTGTTATTGCTTCATTTACCGAAGATGCCTGGCAAATAAAGTTGGGTTTTTCTGCCATATTTACTGGGTGTTTTTCTTTTTTGCGGTTATGTTACAGTAATAAAAACCTACAATTTCCTCGATTGTTGTTTTTTTAACAATATCTCCTATTTTCCACTGATTTACTTGCCAAGCTAAGTGTTATCGGACAGTTCAATATGAGCCAATAACATTCAAAGTTGTATTTTAAGTTAAATCAATCAATCACAACTGCGACCTTGGTTTCAATCACCATAGAAACAGTGTAAAGGCTCTATCGGGGCCCTTTGCAAATTTCTTTCCCTTGAGTAATGCGAGTATTTTAGAGGAGAATTGTAAAAATTGTAATTCTTATGAAAAAAATGGTAATAGGACTTGGTGTCGTCCAATTCGTTCCTTATTGATCATGCACGTGATAAACAGACCGAACTCCTGCTACGCGGTCGTCCGATTTTGTTATCATTCGCACGTACCAAGAGAGGATGAGGTAAGAGAACGTGGCCTATACGTGGCCCTCTATCAATGACAGTTTTTCCAATCCAGTTTTAATAGGAGGTCATGAGACTAGTCATTTAAAGAACAGATTCTGGTTGGTTTCTTGTGAAATATGAACTTTGAGGTGGGGCTGACGATAAAAATAGTCTTCACGAAGAATAATTATCTCATCCTATCTTGCTCGTAAATGAATTGGACTCCACTCAGTGCTATTACCAATACGTACAGGAGCATAGAACATTTAAAGCCAACGAAGACTCTATGAATAACCCATGACTTCTTATTCTGTCGGGGGATTTTTTCTCACATTCGTTCCTACAGGTGTTTTTTCTGGTTTTGGTTTCAACATCAATCCCCGAACTGTGATTGGATAGCAGGCTGTACGAAAATAAATTAATTTGAAACATCATTCATTTCTTACGCGGAAGTCTCAAACGCCGGAAGGAAAACAGTTGGACTAAGGCCGACTTCGCTCATCTTCCGACTTCAGCTGAAGACAACTATATTTTCAAATTACTTGCCTACAACTTAGGTACCTTGCGAGGGTAGGTATCTCAGACATCTTCCTTCAGTCAAGGTATTATAAATATATCTGATATAATTACTTGTATGATTATAACACGTTTCCTTAACACTGACAAACGCGGAAATAACTTACATTTAGCAAGCTAAAGCGCGTGGCAAACCGTTCCTCGGGTAATATAGAACAGGCCCAAGCTGTTGATGTTGGATATAGCGCTATCCACTGGATAAATCACTACCCGCTGGATAACTCGATTGGTTTTGCTAGTGCTTATCCGTTGATTTATCTGGTAGATAGTGTTATCCACCTTCTGAACAACCAGACGGCCCGATTGGGAGTCCATTGCTGGACATAGTTTTAGTCTTTGATTTGTAAACTTACCTTAATTACTGAGGAATCCTTGCGAAACTTATTATCAATAACTGGAAGCACAGAGATAATAAAAGACTGTTTGAGATACAAGAAGAAGTCATTGTTTATTAGGTCATTTCCACAGACAATTTCTGAATTTCCCCACCGGCAGTTTTAGCGGCATGTAAAAAGTGTTTCTTCCGGGGGGGAAGACGTGCGATTGGAGTATTCCAGTTTCCATTCGTCTCAGCCACCTCGAACAAACAAGGAAACATAATGCAAAACTTTTGTTCCTGGGGTAAAGGTAACTCATTTAACTGAATAAAGATCAATTTTAATCGGAAGCATTTCCTCGTGCATTGCTCCTATATAATTTCTACACAGCATTACCAATTTTGATCAAAATTTTCGCTCAATTGAAAAGAGTTTTCATGTTACTTTCTAATTGCGTTGTCAGTGAATATTTTTCTAATTTTTTTTGCCACAAGTATCATAACCTAAGATCTTAATATTGGAGAGTGCTTTTATACTGAGAGTGAGAGTCAGTGCTTTTAGAGTCGTACCTGTTTCAAAATCCTCTTAAAAGAATCGCTTATCTCCAACTACTGAGTGGCTCATTGATGTACTTTATTTTCCAGTTTTTGCGTGTGCACTTCCTCTTGTCTATTGGCATTTGTGTGTGCGCGTGTGTGCGTGAACGGTAAATCGTGTCCATAGTTCTATGTTAATGTAGGGTATTTGCAATTTTTCCGCTTGGCCCAGCCACTTAGCTCGATTAGCTTAGCTATTTCTAAGTGGCTGTGCTCCTTTCCTTTGTAATTTTCTTTCTTTCTTGTATTTATGTCTATACTATATAATTTCTGGGGCACGAATAAAGATTGTTGTTGTTTGTTTGTTACACTGTAGCATGAGTTCTCCGCACTCCACAGGTCATGTGCTCTCGGCTGCACTCCAGACTACCAAATTGAAGTCACACAAGTCTGCTCCACAGCAAATTAGTTAAAGTTAGCCCTCCGTGAAGAACTATAACGTGTGTACGCGATTTTCGGTTATCGTGCTCAATATAGGTATCGGTAACAGGGCCGACGGAAGCTTTAGGGGGGTCTGAGGCCCCCTCCCACCCCCCCCAGAAAAAGGAACCCACACACACAGACTATTTTTTAAGAAATCCAGACTCCAGAGGCTCAGAAGTCCATTTTCCGGATTCCTCTGTGGAGACAATTCCACAGAAAAAGCAAGAGAAGAGAGGAAAAGCAGGAGAGTGTGAGGTAAGCTTACCTCACACTCTCTTTGAAAAAGTCAATT
>BLFK01000545.1:1653999-1675261 GCA_014634185.1 Astreopora myriophthalma
GGGGGGGGGGGGGGGGGGGGGGGGCTTCACGTTTTAACCCGGCAGTCTACCGAAAGCTTTCTCTACGCTACTTCGCACTCAACTTCACACCCTACCTCAAAGGTAACCCAGGCTCTGTATTTGTGTCAAATGCAGGTTTTGTATGGGAAAATAAAAGGTCGGAATACGGAAGTTCAAGTCTGGAACTTTGTTAGGAATTGTGAATAAAAATCGATGAAACTTACCATATATGGCTAGTGGTGGTTGTCCTTAATGCTCACACGGAGTACCGTAAAATAAGGATCACTTCAGGCCCTCCATACAAGTGAAACGGAAGGGTAGGAGGCTGGCAGCGCCATCTTAGCTTCAACTGATTTCATTCCAGCCGATTTTTTTTTCAAGAAAATCGAATCCAATCGGTAAATAAAACGCCTTATTTTACTCAACTATTTTACTCGTCACCAGGCGCCCATTTGGAAGGTTGATGTGCGAGTTTCACAGAGCCTGCTGGCTTCGCTTAGCCAGCTGGAGAGGCTTGACTGCTTTCAGGGTTTCGAGCAACTCCTATACACCTTATTCCAAAATGGCTGCCATTTTAAGATCCTTTTGTTTTTATTCAAATTAGCCCTCGATGCCTCTTTCTCAAGTTCAAAATTCAAAATTTATCTTGAACGAGGCAACAAGGGCTAATTTGAATGAAAACTAAGGAATATTAAAATGGCGGCCATTTTGGAATAAGGTGTATTCTAGGAGCCTGGCGTGTTTATTTGCCGACTGGATTCGATTTTCGTTTTCATCGTCGTTATCCAAAATTTGGTGAAGAGCCTATGGTGCTGGGCATGACGTCATTGTGCTCACCGCGCCAAATTATGAAAATTGTATTTTTTTCGAGATGGTTCACTCCGTTGTTGTTGGTTGTTCACGTCGATCTCCGAGAGACAGAAAGAAAGGAATAAGTTTTCGTCGACGAGTTTTTCACTAAACTCGCCCAAGTGTCGGACACGTTACAAAGGTGAAAGTATTCAATTTCTTTTCTGCTATTGTAGGACAAACGGTTTGTGCTTGAGGAATTTAAGGACCGATTCTCCATTGCGTGCTCCCGTTTTCCTTAGAACTTGAAAATTGGTCATTTGACGTTTTAGATTGGCAGAGAACGGGAAAAAATGTACCAAACTTCAAACGCACGTGTAGCGCCATTGTTTAGCTCATTGTAGTCTATTGTTTAACGCCGTCGTCACTAACGTTGTCGTCGTAGATCTTAAAGTCCCTACGTTTTTCAAAGGCTGTTTTGATAGTCGTGTTAATATGCATCTTTTACCATCTGATTATATATCTAACAGAGTAAACGTTGGATTTAATATGCTGAAAGTAACCTGGAACACAATTACAACTGAATGTTTTCTTGGAAAAGAACATTTTCTCAAGACAGCTTTTTTTTTTCCCGACCGACCGACCCACCATCACAAGAGACGGGGCGATGGGAAACGAAACATTTTATTGGGATGGCCATACAGAGCAAAAAGCAGCTCTAAGCAAATTAAAAATAGACACTCAGCTTCAAGTTTAGTATCCCTTCGATCCTTCACTTGAATAACTGCGTAGCTACCAGTGTGGTCCTGACCACAGCTATATATGTCAAGCCCGTTTTGGATTAAAACCGGCGAAAAATGCAAAAATATATATTTTCCAAACGGTTTTCCACCTAAACACGAAAAGCGTCGACTGTATAGAGCTTTAGTTGACGACGGCCGCGTAGCTGCATCGAGCCGCAGAAAGCGCGCGAAAAATTAAGCCTCGTTTTGGTTTGAGTCTGGCTTAAGTCTGCGATCCAATCTAAAACCAGTACACGGTCAGCGGTCAACTTAAAAAAGTATACCAGTATTGATTATTATTATCATCATTAGGATATTATTAATTATTGGGCGACTCCGTCGAGCGTACGCGCCCACCAGCAATACCGCTAGCCATGATTACCGTGAGAAAAGCAATTGACGGGTTTCTATGAGTATGGGGCTCAGTTATAATACGGTATACCAACGAAGTGCCAAGGCAACCACGTGTGACTGCTGAGCCGTTACAAAGACTGACCCGGACAATCTGTCGTGAATTTTGCACCTTCCCAGTTCTTAAACAAATACATTTGCAAGAAACCTCTTTCATTCAGCTAAAACAGCTTCATTTGACCCTGTTTAGATTGGGGTAGGTTTTCGTGACTTGCGCTGTTGTTGTGCTGCATCCCTCGGGGCATTCTCACCGGTAGAGTGCAAGAGGAAGATGCTTAAGTTATTAAGTTCCTGGAGCTTTTGACGATGAAACAATTACAAACAATTTCACTAAAATGCTTTTGTCCGGGCTTTGGCTTTGCAGTTCACTGCATCTTTTCAGGTTATATCATTATAATTTTAATTGTACTTTACATATTTCTCAGTCCGTTTTGATACCGACCAGTGTGTCATCAAAGGCTGGATGTGAAGCATCAAGCTAAAAAATTCGGACTCGATTACGCGATCGCCTTACCAAGCTGACAAGTAACATTTTATTTCTTCACAACTTTAGAAGACTTCTTGAAAAGGTTTGCTATCGATCTGCTTCTATAAGGTAGACAAATAATCTATTTCACTGAAGTTTTCTGTGAATATCCACGGCGACTAGGGATTTCTCATTTTCACACTCATGCCGTATACACGCACGTTTTAGTATTTTGTCTTTATTTGCGCTGTCTTATATTAAGATAACATTGTGGAGCATAGTTAGGACAAAGATAAATTATTTAAGACAATATAATAGCACGAAAGTAGATTGATATTTCTAGAGCGCACATTAGCATGTGAATCAATGATGATCAAATGCGCTTCACAAGAATGGCCGTATTTTATACCAGAGACTCGTAATTCTTCCAGACGAATTATGCGTCCCTGGTTTTATTCGTATAGTATAAAGACGCGACCAACTATAAAAGACGCATAATCCGTCTGGGACGACCTTGGGCAAACATTTGTTCTGCGTCTATAAGGTTCGTCCAGACGGATAATGCATCTCTATTCTAGTATATAAACGGCCAATCTTAGTCTGCTTCGCTCTGACCACACAGCCAACCACGGTGCCTGTTGTATCGATCCAGAATTCTTTAATATTTGAAATGTTTCTGACCCTGACTGATGACATGCCAAAGTTCTTAACCTGAAAATTACTCCGTTTTGATACAATTCCGTTTGACTGTTTTTCCTTCCGATCTCATGTCTTTTTTCGCTGTCGACTCTCTCCGCGTTGTCAATCAAACTAACACCACGCGAGTCGTTCCTAACTCGATTACAACAGTACCCGCTCACCAAACCACCCCTGCGCCCACCCATTGCAAGTTTTCATGGATCGTATCTGTCATTGTAAATATATAGATGTCGACCCTTTTCGAGCTACGGCCTTGATTAACTGTTTCTTTGTTCATCTTGAATGGGCTCGGCGGTCCGTATCTTCCGACAGATGTTACAGATCTTAACTACAGGATCCTGTAGTAGTGGTCAACTTATTGCCCATGATAACTCAGAGGCTTTTATAAGTGATCAAAGAGATCATGAACATATGTACAAGCGGAGCGCCTTCCACCAATGTGGCCGGGTTCGATTCCCGGTCTCGGCGTCATATGTGGGCTGAGTTTGTTGGTTTCCGCTACTCTGCTTCGAGAGGTTTTTCTCCGGGTTCTCCTGTTTTTCTTCTCTCCACAAAAGCCAACATTTGATTTGATTTGTTCTGATTTCAGTTGATTTCTAGTCTCTCCAATTAGTAAAGCACTCGTGCTCAACTAAATAACCTGAGACTTAAATAAAGTGATTATTATTATCATGCACACAAGTAACAAATTGACACCCAGTAACGATGGGCCTAGATTTATCTCAGGCCTTGTTTCCAAGCCGGTGAACTATATGAAATGGGTTTACTTTAGAGATTTCAACTTCAAGGTCTTTTTAGATTTATCATCAGTTCCGTGATGCATCATGAACATGCATTCAGGAGTGGATTGCTTCAGTATAAGCATCATTAGTATAATTTTCAGCGGTGAATATAAGAATTCGGTGTTATATGGCGCTACCCGGTGAATATAACATTTTGGAGGTGCGGCTGCTAAGCTAAGCAAGAACTTTTCGTGCCTTTTTATCGTGTTTTAGCACGTTGTTTTGCACTTTCTTATATTCACCGCTGAAAATTATACTAAAACAATTATAATTAAGCACCTTCGTTACCCCCTCAGACCAAACACGGCGCGTCTTCCCGACGAACAAACCTAGTAATGATGGGCCTGCATGCCAGCCTTGTTACGAAACCGGTTAACTGCATGAAATAGGATTTCAGAGACGTTAAACACCAAGGTCTTTTTCGACTGATGACCTCGCAAGCTGGCAACTGAAATTTAGTCTTCTTGTGTCTCAGTCAGTATTATGTACTTATTGACTGAGTGGGAGGGCCGGACGGGAAAATATTTGGCCCGAGGTCATGGCGTACGGACCGAGCGCAGCGAGGTCCGTGCGCCATGACCGAGGGCCAAATATTTTCCCGTCCGGCCCGACCGAACTCAGTCCATAAGCATTTTATCATATGACCACCGCGCTTCAGTTCGCAACTCGCGAAGAGCCGTACGCGATCCTAGTAGGGCCGGACGGCTTTTTCCGTCCCTGCTCGCGCCATCGCGTACGGCCCTTATACGGGGATTTTCTCAATAGTTATGCAATGAAAGCGCGCGCGGGCCCGTATGGGTCATATGATAAGTAGTATGTATCCGCAGTTCAACACATGATTTATTTCATATATATCATTTCGTTAATAACAACTTAATTCCAGACAATTCTGTCTCGTGCTTTACGCCCACATTTACTAGCTTTATTTTTTCGCTCTTGATGAAGGCGTTATGGCGACGCCGAAACGTCGAGCAATGTAGGTTCTTCCCTGTTTCTGCATGCCTCTGCATTTACTTAGCAAAGCTAGCTCTTTTAATCAAGCCAAAAAAAAAAAACGACAAAACTGCTTTATTTTGGCTCTCTTTGTATTGGGCTCGGTTCTACTTAATTCAGCTACGTGCCACTTAAATCCAGGGTTAATTTCCAAATTATTGGACCTGACTGAGGTCCAAACCCCGGCCAATTAAAAACGGTTAAAATTAAGACTCCGTGGCAAACGATCTAGAACAGATTCAGAGTCCGCAAACAACGTCCACACCCCGAGACAGCAAGCCAGTTTTCATGAAGTACCCGCAACTTTTACACAACATTTACATAATAAGCATTAATCAAATGAACCCAATTACAACCCTGTTGACCTAAATTCAGCTACAATACTTGCAAACCGAAAGTTAAGGTACAGCTCTGATAAAAGGAAATTTAAGGTAATGCAATCGATTATTGCCGTTGAGTGACCTTGAACTGCAAAAAACCCCTTTATGCACCTGAATGACAAATTGTCATGCGTGCTACCTAAAGAAGTTGATACCACCTACCGTAATCCCCACACCTTCAAGATACCAGAACTGAACTATGCACGCTTCCCATGACGTTATGAAACACATTTTGAAATACTGTCCTGGCAGATGGCGAAAGTGATAAAGAATAACTCAATTATATGATATGATCGTGTACGTCGACCGCGGATTCGACACATTTTAATGACTGAATGAAATCCTAGCGAATCCCCGTCACTGAACTGAGGTAACTTAAGCGGTTGCTGGAAGCCTGAAAATTTGGGTTTGGAAAGGACTGGAACCCATGATCACGCGATTTGTGCTGCTCAACGCTCTACCAACTGATCTGTCAAACCAACTGGCAAACCGGCAGGTGCAAAAAGCAGGTCACAGGTCGGAGGTTGTCGGTCATTGTTTTACCAATACAGAAAGTAACCTAACCATTCATTATAGCTAACCTTAGGCCTAATTAGGCCTAAACGAAAGTTTTTAGGTTTAATGTTAGCATTTGTAAAGCGTTATGGTTGTTTCTGTAGTGGTAAAACAATGACCTGTAACCTGTGACCAAGACCTCCGACCTGTGACCTGACGCCTGCCTTTTGTACCTGCCGCTGGGAAACTGTGGTCCCGGAGAAGAGCTGATTAAATGAATTTGGATTGCCAGAGAATAGCAGAGTTCGAAAGAATCTTCGGAGTGGGAACCAGTGTTTTTGGCACCTTTGAGGCAAACTTTAACCAAGTGACGGACTCAGTTTTTCACGTTGCCAAAATGAAAAAGGGGAAAGCCTCCGAAGAAGTTAAGAAACACCTTGCCCTGTTGGATAATGATTATGATGACAATGGAGATGACACAGAACCCACTGCTGGTAAATATGATAATTTATGTACTTGACCACTGCATGATGCATGGAGGACACATTGTCTAGCTCACTAAATGACCCTTTTACATGCACTCAAACCACGTCAGGTGTACTGTCTAGATTCCATCAATGGACGACTTATTTGAAATGTGGATCTGTTAATCGTTTGAAACTGAGACCTTGATGCGCAAAACAATACTAGATTGTAAGCAGTCATTGACAACTAAAGCGGCTGTTATAAGTAAAATATTACTGGTTGGAACTGCAAATAATGCTATAAGGCTCAATTTAATTCACAAGTGTTTCAAATCAGCATTAATTTTACTTATTGTAACCATTCAAGTAGACAGCAGTTGCTTGTAATATCATCCAGCTTTGCTCACAATGGTCATGTTCAGAACCATTAATGCAGCATCAGATTTTCAAGTCATGCAATCTCTTACAAACCATTTACAATTACAATAGGTGACTTAGCCTTATTCTGTAATGCCATCGACTGCATGACCACATCCTGTTAGTGGGATTTTAGTTGCACCAAGTTCTTGTTGTGGCTAATTAGACCCCAGTTATTTGGTTATCTTACCCTGGGAGTGTTGCTTTTTCTTTTCCAGGTGAAAAGGCTGAAGTGGCAATGGCTGTATCACCATACCTGTTACAGGACAAGTCAGGGGTGTGTAAACAAACTTATTTTGTTGAAAACATCTCTGTAAGTATAATTGGTTAGTTCATCTGAACATTTTAAAGTGGGTGTGATTTTAGTTCAACACAGATGTTTGTTTCAGCAGTTTCTAAATTAAAATTAGACTGCAAGGAATAAAGATTTCACAAAAGTGGTATTTTAACAGATGATTGAAGGAAAATTATAATATTAAATAAGAGTGATCATTCCAATTAACACCCACTATTATCAAGATTAGTTGTCATGTGGTGCAATGTACACGTTGCTTATTTTGTGCATGGGGATTTATATACTTTTAGTTTGCAGAATATTATTAATGACAACTTTTTACATTGCTGTTTCCACAGGAAGAAGCAAGCTCAAGAACAACGAGAGAAAGCAGAGAAAAGACTTTCCCCTTCCTGATCTTCACTGGAAGTCTAGAAAGTCACAAAACAATATACTTGGCAGCTGACAAGCACATTATTTGTGATTTTGAAGCATCCCTGGTAGAGTCAACCCTTGCATTACTTGCAACATATTATGTTTTTATGTATAATTATCCTCCTGGACTAACAATTTTTTTTCTGTTTCTGCAAAAATGCATTTTGCATATTCAAGATGCAAAAAAATTGCCATCCTCTGTAATTTCTCTAGTTAATTCTTTTCACAAACTTCCGTCAGTCTCAGCTACATGTTATACACTTCATGATCAGTTTAAAGCAAGAACTTAGTATTTGTATTAGCGAGTAGTCCTGCAGTTTAGTTTTAAATTTCTATGTAAAATTAGAGTTATTTTCACTCATAAGCATGAGTTTTGTACAAACTCTCTGTAATCTGAGTAACCTTAATTTCACTCAAAATGAAGAGTATGCTTTACTCAATCTGTGAGTAGTTAAACAGTTTACTCAAAATAAAGGGTCATTATGGATGCATTTCTCTTGAGTATTTTTACCCCTGACTTTGAGTACTTTTACTCATTGCAGAGTCAAGTGAACTGAAACTCACGTGTATTCTTACCCCTGTCGCTGAGTACTTTTACTCATTGCAGAATCAAATGAAGTCAAACCCCTGAGTATTCTTACGCCTGACTTTGAGTACTTTTACTCATTGCAGAGTCAAGTGAACTCAAACCCACGTGTATTTTTACCCCTGACGATGAGTAGTTTTACTAATTGCAGAGTCAAATGAACTCAAACCTCCCCACTATAGCTACTCAGTATAGATGCATCGATTTACTCAATTTTTTTGGTCAAATTTATTCAGCTTTTTTTGCTGCGTGCATGCATATGGTCATTAAGTTACCTTATTTGCTTTTTAGTCTCCCAGCACACTCCATCTTAACTGAAAAGATTAAACAGGCACCATGGCAGACATCAACGTTGTTAGCCTCATTGCTATCATCATATTTTACATCGCAATTCTTGGGGTCGGCGTTTGGGCCGCTCGCCGCCGCAAGGAAACTGAAGAAGAAACCATGTTGGCAGGGAGAAGTATTGGATTGGTCCTCGGAACCTTCACCATGACAGGTAATCCTAGGGACTTAATATTTTGCTTAGAGTTTTACCAACTTTTGAACCAAATAGACCAGTTCACGCTCTTTAGATCAGGGCAACATGGCGGGAAATTCAAAGGTTTGTACGGAAATTCAAAGCAAAATAAATTGTTCACGACTCTGCTTTCTGGACTTTCGCGTTCATAAACCAAACCTGTAAGTTCAAGTTTACAACTGAGATGATTTGGACTCGGTATTTATTCTTTTGAATTCCTAAATATTGCTGTTTTTTCTCTATACATTTTCTGTAATTTTGTGCCTTCCCAAAAACAGCAAATGTGTGAAAGAAACTTTGTTAATTTAATAAAATAATTTATACAGTAGCTTTTCTCTCCACCTGTATTTAACCGCACCATTAACCGCCTATGTTCTGTTTTGTAAGATAAAAGCACCCAAAATTGCAAATCATGAATTCTTTTCATCGCTTAGAACATCCATACTAACCTTTGAATTTCACACCATCTTGTCCTGATCACCCATGATGCACTCAACAGCGTGAACTGGTCTGTTCCAAAATTTAGACTATGCCGATAGTACGTAGTGTGGTACGTAATTGTGACGTCGAGTTATGAAATTTCGTTGCAACTATTCATTATTTCGAAAGGGATCAATGAGGTGAGTGACTTCAAGTTTCCATAAATTCTTTTTACACGAAGATCAAATTGAAGGTGTTCTTCTTGTTGTTTCCATAGCAACATGGGTTGGTGGTGGTTACATCAATGGAACGGCAGAAGCTATATATGATAAGGACCTTGGACTAGTCTGGACCCAGGCTCCCTGGGCCTACGCTTTGAGTCTGACAGTGGGTAAGGAAGAGAAATGCTCCTCTGGTACTTCAGTTTCCCCTCCCCTTGATTCCAACATTTCCAAAGTTCCAATTCGATTCGAAGTTCCAATTCAACGAATGCCCAGTCTGTGGAAGTGCCAGTGTGCCACTGCAAATTCCGATTATGATTGTTATTATTGTCATTATTACGAAGAGCGAAATATCACCCTTGTTATCACTATCAATATTATTATTATTATCATTATTATTATTATTATTACTATTATTATTATTATTATTACTATCCTGATAAACGTTGGCTAAGTATCCAGTAGGCCGGGACCAAACCATGATTCCTGAGGCACCACGTGGTGAGCTCTATTGCACTGATAGCACCCTCCTCAGAATATGCCATGTACCCGATAAACTCACAGATGTTTATTAAACGAAGCCGGGATGTTTGCAATGTACTCCTCTTGCCCCTTTCTTATAGTTCAAGGCGCACCAATGACAACTGGTACTATTTCAGTTTTCATTCCCCGCATTCGATTTATTTCGATCTACCAGTCCTTATATTTGGATGTTTTGTCAATGAACATCAAAGAAGTGTTTCTGTCCGACGGTATTGCCACATCAATAATTCTACATGTCCTCGTTTCGTAGTCTTAATTACTATATCTGGTCTATTAGTTTTAATGTTCTCTGTCCCTCAGTAGGTTTTTGTTGAGACCTTCAGTCACGATATGTGCCCATTTCAATGCTAATAGAGACTGATTAATTTTCAAAACTCAGCTTTACTTATGAAGACGTAATTAATATCTGACGTAATTCTACCCCTTTAATATGTTTAGCCATTTTCATGGCTAAACGTTGGTCGTATTGACGGGTTTTCCTGTTTTTCTTAGGTGGACTCGTCTTTGCCAAGATCATGCGCAATAAGGGGTACTTCACAGTGTTCGACCCTCTTCAAGAACGGTACGGTCCACGCATGGGCGGACTGCTGTGCATCCCTGCTTTGTTGGGTCAAGTATTTTATCAAGGGGCGATTCTTTCCGCCCTTGGTTCCACCATCAGTGTCATTATCAACTTGAGTCGCGTTCCCTCTATAATTGCGTCATCGTGTATCGCAATTGTCTACACTCTGATTGGTGGGCTCTATTCCGTAACTTACACCGATGTTGTTCAAGTTACCCTCATCTTCGTTGGATTGGTGAGTAAAATCTGCAGTTTTCATGTAGGCATGCGCACCTCGTTATGTCTCCCCAGCCTTCAACTCCAAAGAGCCCAAGTAGCTTCCTCAGCGGTAAGCTGTAATTTATGGTGAGGCTCAATTATTTCCTCTTAAGTCTCTGCTCGCTAAAATTGGCTCGTGTGCGGTGTAATTCGCTTTATAAAACATGGCCGTGTGAATCTGATGAGCCGTGGAATCACCGGAACTGCCGGGTAAGTCACGTGATTACGTGACTTTGTTGCACTCTCGAAAGTCCTGATTACACTGAGTAAGAGTATTTTGGTCTTAAAGTCTTGCACACTTCTTCTACTGTCAAAGAAGCAACATAGTTTCTTTCTTTTGCCGGGATAGGTCCTATTTCGATGGAAAATGTATAAAATGTCATATATTTGAACTGCGGATAAGAATATGACATTTCATTATTCTGATTTTCATCAGACATACCTTCACGTTCGAGTTTTCTGAGTCAACAGATCGTCAACGAGGCACCTACCGCCGAGTTGATAATTTGACTCATGCTACTCACTATCACTCAATAGATAGCACATTCTCGTGCCCAGAGGCCGCCGTTCTTTCGGTCAGCACCAAGAATAACGACCTCTGGCTGGTTACAAAATGGCGCGGATTCGTAGTGGGGGTCCATTTTAGTAACCGCTGACAGTCACTAATTGCTTTAATTAAATTTCTGAGATTGCGCAGACGAGCCGGAGGTCCATGATTGGCGGACTTGCTGGTTCGGAAGCAGCCAGAGGTCGTTATTCTTGGTGCTGACCGAAAGCATCTCGGCCTGTGGGGACGGGAATGTAAAAGCAGGTAGCGAGCAAATCAGATTACTGGATTCGTGATAGTATGCGAGTGGATTTCCACTAATACGGGTTGTAACACGAACTCGCACTTAGTTAATCAGCTCTCATTTGGCTTGATAGCTCTGCATAGCGCAATCACACGCTTGCAGGTTCGAGTCTCATTTTGTAATGATCAGCGGTATTGCATCGCAGGCGCGAATTGTACGCAGCCATATTAAGAGATCATTGTATGTTTCCGACCGGTTATTTTATCTGTCTACTTCGGCAGTGTTAAAGAAGATCTTTACAAAGTTCAACGCTGGATTTTTTCAGTCCTCTTCGCAACTGCTGGACCTGCGACGATCTTTAAAAAAAACTCCAAAACGAAGATTTTTTCTTTTTGGCAATTGGACAAAATACTACTTCGAATTATTACTATTATTATTACTACTTGTGCTTCATGGTCCTTGCGTAACAAGCTCATGACTGAAGGCAAGGTGTTGCTTTGGGTGAGCTCTGTTTGCTGTAACACAAATAGACCACTTCGCGCTTTTGAGTGCATCATGGGTAATCAGGGCAGCATGGTGGAAAATTGAAAGGTTTGTATGGAAGTTCAAAACGAAGAAAATTTTTTATTCATGATATGCAATTTTGGGCGCGTTTATCCTACAGAATAGAACATATGGGCTTACATGTTCGGCTGAATAAAGCTGGAGAGAATAGCTATTGTAGAAATCATTTTATAAAGCAAAGTTTCTACCACACATTTCCTGTAATTAGGAAAATCAGAGAGACTGTATGGAGAAAAAATAACAACCTTTAGGAATTCAAAAGAATATATACCGAGTCCAAATCATCTTAGTTGTGAGCGGTTAGGATGTGAACACGACACACTGGAAATTTAGAGTCATGAACAATTTATTTTGCTCTGAATTTCCCTACAAAGCTTAGAATTTTCCGCCGTGTTGTCCGGATTACCCATGTTGAACTGGTCTATAAAGAACCATCCGTATGGGATAAATTTTGGCCAACTCTTGATGGGAAAGGCTGTTTATCAAAAATCAGAATGGTAAGCTGGGAACAAAATATACAAGACATAGTTGTTTCTGCCAGTGCGGCCACAATGTTCAAGAATATAATCGAGAAATGTTGCGACTATCTATATGTCTGTCCACCATGCACGGTAAGACCTCTAGGTCCGGAAGACTTAGGATGGCTAACAATTTAGCCCTTCAAGCAGTACAATTAACTTCTTAAACGGGCAGAGAAAACCAAGGACGAGCTTGAGCTATCCCAAAAGCCTTAGCGAAACGAAAAGCATGCAAATAAGGTGAAAATGTAAATGGCACAAAGTAATAAACTCAAATGTAATTAGAACTAAAATGATATCACTATAAATAATCCCATCAACGGTGATTACACACCAGCCATACACTAATAACATAATGTTGGGAAGGAGGGAGAAAGGGAGTATTAATGTTGTTTTGCTTGAAGTAGGGAGCAAAAGAGGTCTTGTGCCTCGCTTGTACGCCTCCTCAAAGACCCTGTGAAATTAAGTCCTGGAGTGCCCCAACTGGATTATGGGAAAACTACTTATAAAACTAGTCTACTTACCAGTTTTATTTTGTCTCTGTCAGTGGCTCAGTATTCCATTCGCTATGACGCATCCCGCAGTCAGTAGTATTTCAGAAAATTCCAGCGAGGTTTGGTTTGGAGAATTGCCAATTAATCTACTTGGAGTCTGGATAGACTATGCACTATTAATGGTAAATAAATAAATGGTTTTACTGTTGTTCCTATGTTACTCCTATGTTGTTCCCATATTGTTCCTATGCTTTGGGGAGCGGAAAGGAAAGTTGCGCGAAAAGAAATTTCGAAAGGATGTAAATGCTGTTTCGAAACCTAGTTTCATAATCGAACCATAGCTTCTAAACTGCTTCAATTCTGTTCGGTTTCCTGTGCAGATATTTGGAGGAGTTCCGTTACAAGAGTTCTTCCAACGAGTGTTGTCATCTAAGACGGCACGAAAGGCCCAGGGGGTCTCCTTAGCAGCATCGATTGGGTGCTTAGTGCTGGCTATACCACCTGCACTCATTGGAGCAATAGGAGCCTCGACAGGTAAACCGGCTCACAGAACCCTCGGGTTTCTGTTGACATGCAAATGACTCAGTAAGTTGTTATACATTTAGTTTAGCTTTCTTCACTTCCATCAATCAACAATTCGAAGCTTAGTATCGCAAAACCGAACCAATCGTTACGACAAATCATGTTCGATTCTCAAATGAACAGCTCTCCTATCCCCAATATTGTCCTTACGCAGTTTTCAATTGAGTGTCGAGAGTAATTACACCGTTGCTTTAGTTTTAGTTTGGTCCGCGATTGGATCAAAGAAACTTAAGCGAACTTTTCAACCAATCAGATGCAAGACTAAAACCAATTGCGACTTAGTCAATCTCGTTTTCCCACGATTGAATTACCGAGTTCGATCTGTAGTTCGTTGAAGGGTGGATTTCCTTCAGAATGTAATTGTCTCTGTAATTACAACTCTAAGTCTAATATTCACTTCTTATTCACCAGACTGGAAGAAGACTGACTTTTTTAAACCATCTAGCAACTCCACCAATCAGACTGTGACATTTGACAAAACTTTGATTCTTCCCATGGTGCTTCAGTACCTCTGTCCACCAATTGTGTCGGCTATTGGCCTCGGCGCCGTCGCTGCGGCTGTCATGTCGTCCGCTGACTCCAGTATTCTATCTGGGGGCACAATATTTGCGCGAAACGTTTACAAGCACGTCTTCAGACAAAAGGTAACAGAATCAAAATGCCAGGTTACACCGACTCGGTTATGTAATTCTCTGGTTTGATAAATTCTCGTGACAGGAAGATAAGTATACATTCCAATCCCAACCGTCAATCGAACTTGTGAGTGAAGACGCTATTTGCGGCGAAAGCTTTCACTCACTACTTTCGGTAGATGGAAGCTAGATAAGGGTATCGATAGTGACGGTGATGATGATGATTGATTATAGATGTGAATGCGACAGTGAACAGAACCACGGACCAAATGTGTTCAGGGTATTCATTGAGGAAAAGTGGATCCGAGCACACGTGCTTGTCATGTCTTATCGCACATGAACTGAACTTTGAGCTGTTGTGGTCTTTTCTAGTTGTGAAGAATGTCGTCTTGCATCGGATAAGTTCTAGTGTTCTAGTTCTGACTATATCTCTGAATATAGAGTCTAAAAACACATACGAAGTTGCCCTGTTTGTGTACAGTTTACACATTCACTATTCACTGTCCCTGGCTGTGCTACAAAGCGTAATTTGCTCATTCATGTTGCACATTTTTACATTCTACCAGGAGTCCATGACTAGGAACCTCCACATGCATGCACTATACCCTTGCGCTGTGGCTGTGACTCACTATAAACACTGAGATCACCGACGCATGACATTTGACAGTTTGAAAGTTTAAATAGTGCGCGCGAATCCGAGAAACCCGCAGCGTTCTAAAAATAAAAAGATACGCACAAAGGTTGACTCACCGCGCTTGTGTGGGAGAGGGAAGCACCTAGCCATAGGCAACGGAGTACTGACTCTACCAGTTATCGTTTTAATACTGAATCACATTTTCAGGCTTCTGAAAGAGAAGTCCTTTGGGTGATGCGCATCTCCATGTTGGGACTTGGTGTGGCCTCTACATCTGTGGCGCTAATGGCGGATTCAATTTACACGTTGCTCGCGCTCACCGTCGATTTGATGTACGTCATCCTGTTTCCACAGTTCGTCTGTGCTATCTACATCCCAGACGTCAATATCTATGGCTCCATTATGGGTTATATAATGGGTGTTATACTCCGCGTGGGAGGAGGAGAGTCGGCAATCGGCTTCCCAGCGGCCATTAAATATCCTTATTACGACGAAGAATTGCAGATGCAACTCTTTCCGTTTAGAACCTTTGCAATGATCGTGTCATTCGCGACACTTGTTTTTGTATCTTACTTGACGAAGTATTTGTTTTCGAGAGAAATTTTACCAGCGAAGTACGATTTACTGAAGTACTTCGAATGCAAGCGGTACGAATTGGATAAAACGCATGCTACGGGATATGAAGACGGCGCCTTGAGAAAGCATGGAAAATACGATGAGAGTAAATTGTGAATAACAGTAGATAGGCATATATATAGGAAATGACTCCTGCTGTACTCCATAAGGAAGCTAAAGCATGGATGTTTTTTTAAGGGACGGACTGTGACGGGAAAAGTACAGTTCTTCGCCTCTTGTTTGTGATTAACATAATCAATAGCGATCATTTTCTCGTAATTATTATGTCCGATCTGTATTGGATTCTAATTTTCTAAGTTCAATAACATGTTGGATCGTTAAAATTTCGAGTAGATTTCAGGGGCGTAACCAGCTTTTTGACTTGTTGTGAAGGCTGCATCCTAAAATAGTTTGTGGGTGCATCATTTGTAAAAGTCATATTAAAAAGGAAAAGAGGGCTGAAAAAATTGTAGGCCCGGGCCTATACAGGCCGATAGGCTGGTTACGTCCCCATTTAAAAAAGTAAGTGCACTGTCAGCATATTTCCCATATAGAGTGGCAAAGAAAACGATCCCTATATCAGATGATTCTGCTTTGCATTTTTTGGAGACGGGATTTGAATGTACTTCTCTATAGGCAGCTATGGCGTAGGATATGTATGGATATGTGAGGTTATAGTAGAGTTGTTTCGAATGTAGTAAAGGAAGTAAATGACGTAAATTGTAGAATATTCCACTATTTTGTGATATACTAAAGCAGAGAAATGATGTGCGGTATTTCCAAAATAACCAGTCATCAATAACTAAAAATAGTTGACACTACATGCAGCTGCCCCCTCTAAGTATAGTGGCACGCAGAATTCAACTTTGAGGGTTTAGGAAGTAGAATGACCGTTTACAAACGGAGCAGCAATAGCATAAGCCAAATGATGTCAAAGCAGGGAGGGACGAAATCAGTACTGAATATCAAAAGGCTGTGGCTCCAGCGCCTCCAAAAAAGGGGGGGACAGAGTTCCTTAGGGGGGGCAGAGTTCCTTAGGAACTCCCTTGTTAGAAGGAATGTTGATCAGACTGATTACCATCTCAGAAATAGTGCTACAGATCTGACGCTTCCTAAACCGAAGAGAGAGTTTCTAAAAAGAAGTTTAAAATATAGCGCCGCAATGCTTTGGAACCAACTCCCTAGCGAAGCAAAACTAGCGGGATCGATACATTCTTTTAATAAATATATCAAAACGTAATGGGGTCATGTCATGCCACATGTACTTAGTTCATAAATGTACTTAGTTTGTTCTAGTTGAATTTTTGTACTTTAAGATTTACTATATTATTAGTCATGTACTTAAGTTATAATATGTATAAACACCGCAACGGTACTATGAACTCCAGCATTCCATTTTAACACGCTTCATTAACCGAACTTGTAAATAGTAAACTGCCCGGACGACGGTAAGAACACGAAGAAGGGCGAACTGAATTGTAGCGGTTAAAACTAGAATAAAAGCAAACACAAAACGTTACAAAGTGAACTCATGTGAAACGAAAAACTCGACGGAAAACAACACTTACATTTGTTTAGGAGCTGGATAGCTGCATAACGCGTTGAAGACTGAAAGAAGAACTGCTTTAAAGCGAAAGAAACTGCACTAGAGGCAAATAGACTAAACTTAAAATAAACTAACTGCATTGGAAGCGAAGCGAAGTCAACTGAAAAAGACTATATTAACCTTAAATACTTTCAAAGAAATATGAATATATTACGCTAAATTCCTTGACTAACACATTCCGCACGCACAACAAACTAACAATGACATTTAACACGAACCTACAATAAAACTAATGACGAGGCGTTTACAATATGTACTTAATTCAAAATAGTCGAATTCTTATGATTTTAGACTTAATTAATCTTGTACTATTAGCTTTAGTGTCTTTTTATATCTGTACAAACACGCCCTCCATGGACACCAGCTGAATGTTGCTGGGGCTAGCGTGTTTCTTTGATTTAAATAAAGTATACCATACCATACCATACTCTCACACCGATTTTGATACCATCTGATCTCGTTTATTGTAAGATTAACTTTGGTTCAAAACCGTGAGAATTGAAAAGGCCACAATTACAATACGGATAAGTACGAAAATTGCGCCGTTACAACAAACAAGGAATGAACTAAAATTCCTACAACAAGCGATGAATAAAGGTTATTTACAATCTTCACTTAAAACAAGAAAAAGTTACAAATATTTACAAGTAGAGCAGCGCGGAAAAGTAACAAGACACAATTTTCCATTAATTTCGTTAACTACACCTAATTCTTTAAACAAGGAGAAATTGTTACCATAGTACTGCCTGTGAACGCTGGAACGACGCTTCTTAAAACGCAATATTACTAAATTGGCTTGCTAAACGGCTCTTACTTTATCTCTCTTCGTAAACATAAAAAATCGTTCACAGAAAATTGCGACAAGATCTCGCTTCCAGGCCTTTCTATGGGAAATCAAAAAGTGTAAAAGGAAAAGCACTTAGGCAAAATAAAACACACACACACACACACACACACACACACACACACACACACACACACACACACACAAAGAAAAACTTCTAAAAACAGCGATGGTCGCCGCTGCTACAAAGGGCATTGGATAATATGTTGTCGTTCGAATTGTAAGGAGTAGACCGTCACAGGTCATGAGGCGTACTTAGTTGCACAAGGGCTGAATGCAGCCTCATTCGATGTTGAAGCGTGCTTGGTGGTCCTGAGGCTTCTGTGGTCGATCTGTGGCTTCTTGAAACTGCAACTGACATCTGCCGGGCTTCATATTCACTTCAGTCAGGGATTACTGATTGAGTGGGCTCGGCTTTTTCTTCGTCTTCAAGAAAATTGTAACCGCTCTTGCTTCTACTACGAGAGACATGACCGATGGTAAGATTGTGCAGAAAAATCGGTTGTCCTTTTAGAGGCTTGCAACAAGGAAAGCAGACGACGCGTTCTTTAGCAGACGAAGTATGTATAGGTTAGTGGATTGGAAACAAATAAGAACCACAAAATACGTTTTGACCAATCGAATAGCAAAATATTTACTTACCTTTTGAACACATAATCATACAGTGTGAACACAGACAGCAGCATTGCCTGAGAAAAGATAGTTATGAATTATGGGGGAAAAATGACATAATAACATCACACATTTTAATGGGGTGCAGATATCTAATTACCATTGATCGCGTCATTTAGGGCACTTAGGAATGTTTACGTCACAATCTCTAGTTCAACCACAGGGCCTCGCTTTTCAACACAGAGAATTGAGTACAACAAAGCAGTGCAGATGAAAAGGATTCCCACCTGAAATATGGGAAAGTTGCTATAGCTTTAAAAAGGATTTTCAGAAGCGAGGCTTGGGTTGACAATTGGCACTCTGACGTAAGCATGCACAAGAAACCAAAGCCAAAAAATAGTTAAAGCGCCAATCACGTTCGGAACGAAACTAACTATTCAACTATTCAACTAACTATAACAATGTTGATAGTTGTCCCGAAAGCCTCGAAGTCATGTCAGATTATTAATTTCAGTTGTCGAACGTGGACAACTGGTTTAGTTTTACATCTCATGGATCGGATTGATTGGAAAGTTCGAGAATCCGAAGTAAAACCAAAGCTGGCCACCATGAAATATGGGATGAGAGCGGGAGGCATAAAAACGGGATAGACACAACAAAAAGCCAGTCACCGTAATGAGAACAGGCACAGCGTATTACGAACAGGCGCAGCGATTAACAAGCGTACTATTTCATCTTGCGAAGGACTGAGAACAAAGATTCCCACAAGGCCTTTAGAGAGGAAATTCAAGATGGCGACCAGAGTGCAGGTGAGTGGAGAAGAAGGCAAACAATCTCTTTATGTTTTTTTCAATCTTCCCAAGTCATGTACTAAAGAGAGAATGTGCAAATGCGAAGTAAGCCTGTACGAGCAAACGGCATATATAATGTATAACTACACTATATTTTTCCATCCGCAATTGTCGAAATGGAATGTTCAGGATAAGCTTGTTTTGAGTATAGAAACAAAAACTTAGCTAAGCTTTTGAATTTTGATGCAAGACGAAAACGAAAGAAGGTAATGAAAGAAATTCGTGATACGCTGCGCCTGTTCGAAATACGCTTTGTCTGTTCCCATTACGGTGACTGGCTTTTTGCTGTGCCTGTTGCTACTAGAAACTGAAATTTGACCGTGATCCCGCTTTATACGGGAGTTTCTAAGGAAAATTGTGGTGCTGCGTCGGCAGTGGCGGATCCAGACCCAGAAGTAAAGGGGCCCACTCAAAAACACGCACAAACAAAACAGAAACGAAAGGAAAGGGGAAAAAAAAGAAAAATAGAGGACAGTCTAGTCACGAAAGAGTTCAGTTAGAAATAATTTGGAATCTATTAAACCACCTTGCAGCGATCAGCGGTTGGGAAAGTAAATGTTAGCTTGGGAGTTGTCGGTCTCAGAATGATTAGAAACCTGATTTGAGTCGATATTATCAAATACTTTTCCTTTCATACTACTGTATATACGTATATCATTTTAATGGCTTAATTTAGACTCAAGACACGACGAGGCACTTACATGAAAGAAACAAATGAATCCTGCGACCTGTGAAATAAAAAGAAAGAAAAACGTAAATTAGGTGAAATTCGAAACATCCTATAACAGCGGAGGCTAAGAGAGTAACATTTAATTCTTCCCATTTTTCAGATGCATGGGCGATACTGATCAAACCGAATCGAAGGACTGATCCTCACACTTCCTGGACAATTTAAGCAATTGTCTCATATATGCACTTGAAAAATTGAGAGCAGGTCAATTTGTTGGGCTCATGCGTGTTTTCCCGTGAAAGGAATGATAAATAAAAGAAATGATTGTGAAGTGCGGTTTAGAAATGAATCGAAGAAATGATCCTCACACTTCCTGGACAATTTAAGCAATTGTCTCATACATGCACTTCAAAAACCGTTCATCAAATGTACAGAATTAGATGAAGCTATGTTTACTTTGGTTGCTATTCAGTTTTTTGGTGAAAAAAAAACTGCTGTGTCGAGGCTTTGCCTTTGGCTAAATTTCCATTTTAAAGTAAAGATGAAAGAGTGGTTAAAGATCAAACATGTTGATAAATCAATCGATCAGTCTCTATCGATCGATCAGTCAGTCGGTCCGTTAAGCAATCAACACGAACTAACGAAGAAAACAAATTAACCAACGAAAACACGAAGGGATGAAGCTCACTGCAACACCTTATTTCGAAATGTGCCGTTGCTGGTACTTACACTTGTAGCCCACCGGAAACCAAAGTATTGGTCGCATACTCCTGCAATAAGTGGCCCTGCAATTGCTCTGTAACACAGAAAGCAGGTTATTGTTTAACTTGTATTAAAGTGCAATGTACTGCAACACTGAGCAAATGCTGAACTGTGTAGACAGTGTATAGGCTGGGCGGCGTCAACGGCCCTGTGTAGCCAGAAAACATATGATCTGTTTTGTTTTCAATTCCTTGATATTCTCACGGCGGACAAGTGGAAGAAACAAATACAACAAAAATGAAGACATAAAAAGATGACAAACATACCCCAAGTAAACCATGCTCCCAAAAATACTTGAGGAAACTGCGTTTCTGGATGAATCGTCTGTCAGTCCATTATTTCTACAAATATATAGAAAATGGTTCATGAGGAACCACAGTAGAATCCCGACGGTAAACCCTGGGTTTCTAGAGGTTCGTGAGGGGTCGAAAAAGACCTTTCGACATAAATGCATGGGTCAGTTGATATCGTTTAACATTTTGAACACAAACATGGAAAAACTGACTAAGTACAACAGACAGGGCCCTTTTGTGCCGAAAAATAAATAAAAAAAATAAAATTTCAAGCGTGCTCCCATCCCTCCCCCCATT
>BLFK01000545.1:1682768-1685268 GCA_014634185.1 Astreopora myriophthalma
ATTTCATCACTTTTGTCCCATGTCTGCTGCACTTACTAAGTGGCATTTGTCACACACATAAGCAAAAAGACTAGAGCGAATTAATCGACGCCTAATGTAAATTTAAGACGGCAACCGTTTAAGTCCGGCCTTCCGTTGCATTTGAGCCCGGTTAACGAGATATTTCCTGTTAAAATGGAAAATTTCAGCCCGGTTGCCGAGATGAAAGACCCGCTAAAGCAAGAGCAATGAAAAACACACGCACACACAAGGCATGCGCAGGAGTCCACCAGTAGGAGTGTCCGGGCCATCCGAGCACCGGAGTGGATGAGCCTTTGTTTAGTTTTTGTAATTCCCGTGAAAAGCGGTTTCCATGTGGCTGCAAGCACTTTCCTTTGTGCAAAAAATACGTGGCATAAAAAATGAGCTCTCAATCGCTGTCATGGTAAGCCATTTCATTGGATGAATTGGATGAACGTGCCTGCCTCTGTTTTTAAGCTCGCCAAATGTCGTTCCAAAAATAGCTCCATCTACTCCTGTGTTGGTGTACAAACCCAGTGGTGTAGTTGGACGCTTATGGGCTCCTGGCATGCGTGATTGGAGCTGAGGTAAATATTGATCCCGTAACCGGGCTAAAAGTGTTCGTATTCGGATTCACTGAGAAACTGAGCTCATGGAAACCGAGCCAGGTGGCCCTCTCATATGAAGACATCGAGGTTTTTACAAAGGGTTTAGTGCTCAGGCGAGGCCTAGAAAACCGAATCAGCCATAACAAGAGGCCCCTAGACAGGAAAATAAAAGAATGGATTCGGGACGTGAAAGTTCTTCTTTGTCGAATTCAAATTCGGCGAATTTTTCTTCTGAAGACAAGTTCCCTTCCCGGCTAATTTGAATGCTTGAATGTGGTTCGATTGGTTCCCTCTCCCCGGCAGAACTGCCGGTGATCCTCCATAAAAGACGAAATGATCTGGGTCGGTCTTTTTTTCTGTTGCGCCTGCGGTGATTAATTAAACAAATAGATTTCAAATATCTGATACTATATACGTATATACTTAATTTGCAAATTAAAGTCACCTGTTACTTACAAAATATCCACACACCGGAGAAAAGACAAAGATCACAAACGGATAAGTTCCAAAGAGTAAGGCTATAACGGTTGAAGACACCCCTTTCTGTCTCGCCTTTAGAAGTAAGTAAAGAAACAAATATTAGTAGGGAGGAAATGAGGACATTATGCAAATTTTAGGAAAACTGAGGAGGGAATGGGTCCAGGCTTCTCGTGCCACCCCGTGCTACCTCGCGTAGCGTGCAGCCTTCTCGCGCTGCTTGCATAACATGCTCGCTTAGCGTAGGAGAAGAAAGAAACTTCTCGGAGTCTAAAATGAGTTAGGTACAGAAGATTGACCCTCGTAAACATGAACCCGAAACCCGGGCTAAATGGAAGGGATTTTTCTTTGTTTGAAAGCAATTTTCTTTCTGATTTTACGCCGATAAGGGAGGATTCATAATTTATGTAGAAGGGGGACTACGATAATTTTCAGAAAAGGGGGGGGCATAACTTTTCTTGTTGGGTTTTAGGTAGGGCTAAACTTTACTTGAATTTAGCAGAAGGAAAATGATTTTGGAAATCAGGAGATGAATTTGTAACCAGTGATGCCGTTTAGCTTCAGTTTTTTTGTTAACTAGCAAACCACCCTCCTCCACACACCCCTTGTATTTACCCCACTGGAATGCGCTCAAAACTTAGCGGTGAACTCGAGAATTTAACAAGACTTGCAGCAGTTAGTTCTTGAGAATACGGATCATCAAAACCTCTAAATTCCCTAGTTATAAACAACGACCCTTAATTATACAAATAATTGCAATCATAAGCTTTAATTAGTGTAATAAATCTGACGGCACAAAGTTTCTCTTGTTTGAGCTCTTATCGCAACACTGATGCGATTTAAGCTAACTTCAGAGGAACAAATTGCAAAAGTGGCTCGTACTCACAGGCTCTTCTACACGTCAAAGCAAAGTTCCCTCCATCATCTGTGAAAATCAGTTAAAACATTTGGCCGCAATCTAATTCTAGTTCCACACATGCGATGTGAAAGTTGTGACATTAGGCTGTAACGCGGCCATATTTCCATTGAGCACGTCATAAACAAATGTTAGTAACAAACCAAGAAATCAGATCTCTTGCCCTTAGAATTCCTCTGCGTGGTAAGATGAAACATTTTCTTACCAAATGGATGGCAATAGAAACACTGGAAGAGTTTCATCAAAGCTGTCTTGTAACGAGAAAAGTTTATTACATTGACACGAATTCTCTGTCCGCCATGTTTTTTCTTAACCGCTGGACAGTGGACAGTTTGGTTATGGGCTCAACAACCTTAACTCTGCTCATCGATCGAACAAATTCTGAGGACGAGAAATTGCTCGTTTTTCCAACAATTTGAAACAAATTGAGCTGCATGTCGTCAGTCAAATTCTGTATAGTTATATGGTTTCTATCTAGATCTGAAAGTGTAGGTCTACG
>BLFK01000545.1:1690268-1698671 GCA_014634185.1 Astreopora myriophthalma
ATTTACTCATGCTGTGGGCCCAGAGTGGGCTGTTGGGAAACAAGATCAGGTGATGTTTTAAAAATGTTAAAGTGGGACACCCTTGGAGTGCGACGTCAACATCATACTGCTATCATGACGCTCAACATTCTAAATAAAGAAGCTCCTGAGTATCTCACTGAAATATTTACCCTGATCCGTGACAGCACTGCCTATAATCCTATAACCTTATAAATTCCGACCGAAATTTGGTTCTCCAGAAACCCAATACTGAGTATTAGGAAAAAAAAACTTCTCTTATCGTGGTGCCAAATTATGGAATTTTCTTTTTCCTAAAGTAAAAGCAGAGCAGTCCATCAAATCATTCAAGAATGAAAACCTTACGTGCGCTCGGTCCCTTTAATGCACCTTTCCATTGTTATGAACCTGTTCCACCCAATGACCACAATAATGACCTCCTGTTCCAACTGGGTGCTTTCTTTATTCTGCATGTAACCACGAAAAGATGCATTAAATCGGATAATGTCTCGCTCCTCGGCATCTTAAAAATAATAGGGACTTTAATGAGCAAAACAATGGCTTGCAAGAAGTGAACTAGGAATTTTAAATGACGTTTTCATGGACGTCGCCGTCGTAAATCTTTAAGTCCCTAATGACCTCGCGTTCCGCGCTTGGTCATTATTTTTAAGACGATCTCGTAGCTCAGTCATTATCGTATATAGGATTCTCTCTAACGCCTAACTTTTAATTCTAAGAGCGCTTTTCATTTGACAGAACTGACCGGCCAGCCCGGGCATTGGAAAGGCTAACTCTACACCGCCTTCAAAATGACACACTTCTCGAGCATGATAAATACTCCTCTAAAAGAATGTAATGTAAGGAATATCATGGAACTGTTTGTTCAAACTGCTGCATTTTCTTTGCAAACTGACTGGTCTGGCCAGCCAGCTCTGATCAAAAGGAAAGCGCCCTAAGACAGTTATATTGCACACGGTTTTCTTGGAAACCAATTCTTTGTAAATGAAGGAACTCCATGTCTAAATAAACTTTTGTCTTGTTCGTCTTGTCAGGTAGACACTTCAGCTAAAAATACGTTTATTTTGACATAATTATAATATTATATATGTTTTAAAACCTAAAGAAAACTATACAACAATAGTCTCCCTTTCTCTATATCCGCACTAAACATGCAACTCAGTGGAAGACAACTCAGAGAAAACCAACGGAAACGCGTGAGAAAAGAGCTACAACTCTAAAACAAGACCTACTACTTACTACGGAAACACGATGAAGAAAGGAACAATAAAAGTGTTGAAACGTTTTTACAAAACTAACGAAGTGCATGCGTAAAAAATGATTAGGCGTTTTCTCGAGGCGAATCAAATCGTCGATTCTGACCACTAAGGGTTCAGTTAGGATTCACTAAGAAAATTACTTAAGCTACAGCCTAAGTTTGCACAAGGGCTCAATGCAGCTTCATTCGATGATGAAGAGTGTTTGGTTTTCCTGAGGCTTCTGTGGTCTATCTGTGGCTTCCATGATCGGTCTGTGGCCTCTCTGAACTGCGACTGACGTCTACCCGGCTTTTTCTTCGTCTTCGAGAACATCGTAGCCGTTCTTGCCTCTACTGAGACGGAAAAGGTAGAAGGCTGATGGTGAGATTGTGTACTGAAAAAAGTCGATTGTCGTTTTGGAGGCTTGCAACTAGAAAACCAGATAACGTGTTCTTTAGTAGACGAATTATATAGAGGTTCATTTGAACCAAATAAGAGTTACAAATTGTGTTTTTACCATTCAAGTAGCAAAATATTTACCTTTGAAATACATATTCAAAAAGAGTGAACGCAAAGAGCAGCATTGTCTGAGAAAAGACATTGAAAAACTGTAAATTCAGGGGAAAATGACAAGATAACATCACGCATTTTAATGGGTGCAGATATCTAATTACCGGCGATCACATCATTTAGAGTAGTTTTGCATTTTCAGCTTACGTCAGAATCTCTTGTTTCATCAACTGTGTAATAGTGTTTAAGTGTTTCAAACTGTAATTTCACGTCGAATTACAACGATCTATCCACAAAGCAGCGCAGACGAAAAGAATTCCCACGTGAAATATAGGGATGTTGTTACGGGTTTAAAAACAATTTTTCACAAGCGAAGACTTGGCATGAAATTTGGCACTCTGACGTACAATCATGCATAAGAAACCAAACGCAAATTCAGTTAAAGTGCCAATCACGCTCTGAATGAAATAAGCCATGCAGCCAAGCATCGACCACTATTCACAGTCCCCTGTTTTCCCGTGCGTCATCTCCCAGGAACTGCCGCCATCTTGGTTTGAGAACTTACTTACTTACTTACTTACTTACTTAGGCCGGGAATCAACCCGAGCCATTCTGACAAAATCTTTCCACACAGACTGATCGAACATGGCATCTCATGTTTCTTTAATATTCTCCAGTCCAGTGTGAGTCAAACCTAGTGGAATCTGGGGAAAATGACAAATCCAGCTCCCACTACCGACCCCCTGGCTGGATTTTGTGCCCTCCCCAGATTTCACTGCTATCACAAACTAATAAGATCGCAACAGTTCAACACAGACGTACGATCTCGACGCACTGTCAAAGAAAAAGATAGAGCGGGATTGTAAACCGTTTAGTCACGAATGCTTTCAGTTAAGAATACCACATGCAGCGATCAGCGGTTAGGAAAGGAGATGTTAGGTCGGGAGTTATCATTTCCGCGGGCGTAGAATTCTTAGAAACCTGATTTGAGTGGATGTTATCAATTGCTTGTCCTTCGTTTCAATGATATAGACTGGAGACACTAAGATGTACTTACGTGGGAGAAACAAATAAATCCCGCGATCTGCGAAAAAGAAAAGTAAGAAAAACGTGCGTTATGTGAACTTCCTTTAATGGAAGAAACTGAGAGTGAAACATCTAATTCATCTCATTCTGCAAATGCATGGCTAATGCAGATCAAACTGCCGATGAAATAGAAGCCCTGATTTTTTCAGGCTTCTCCTTTCCAATTGCTTAAATTGGAAAATCAACTGCGATGATCAGTCTTCACTTTCATCTACAACCGCAGTTCACATATGATTTATTTCATATATACCTCACATCATTTCACTCCTCACGGGAGATATGAACTCACTAAATTGATCTCGCTCCCAATGTGTGGCTTCATAGCTCAATTGGTAGAGCATCGCACCGGTATCGCGGAGGTCACGGGTTCGAATCCCGTTGAAGCCCTGATTTTTTCAGGCTTCTCTTTTCCAATTGCTTAAATTGGAAAATCAACTGCGATGATCATTCTTCACTTTCATCTACAACCGCAGTTCACATATGATTTATTTCATATACACCTCACATCGAAATAGAGACTATTAGCATCTCTATCCCGACCAGTAAGATCGAGGATGAAGCCATGTTTACTTTGGTTGCTATTCCGTTTGCATTTGCGATCACTCAGTCAGCAACCAGCAAGCCAACGAACCTGACAGCCAGTTAGTCCGTCAGTCCGTCCGTCCGTCCGTCCGTCCGTCCGTCAGTCAGTCAGTCAGTCAGTCAGTCAGTCAGTCAGTCTGTCAGTCATTTAATCAATCACAGCGAACAAACAAACAAACAAATGAACGAACGAAAATATGAAAGAATATATGAAGCAGCAGTTTTGCAGCTTATTTCGAAATATGCCGTTTCTCGTACTCACACTTACAGCCCACCGGAAACCGAAGTATTCATCGCATACTCCTGCAATAATTGGCCCAGATGTTGCTCTGTGACAAAGAAAGCAGGGCATCACTCTCCAACACTGAGAAAATGCTGAACAGAGTAAATAATAGTGTTTACCCTGGGCGGCGTCAACGGTGCCTCTGCAGCCTGAGAACGTATGATTTGCAAGGGTTTTGTTTTTAAATATTTGATTCATATTGTCGCTGCGGACGAAGTGAAAGAAATGAAGAAACAAATAGAACACAAATGAAGACATCAAAAGGTGACAAACATACCCCAAGTAAAGCATGCTTCCAAAAATACTTGAGAAAACTGCGTTTATGGATGAATCGTCTGGCATGCCATTATTTCTGCATATTATATATAAAAAATGGTTCATCAGGAACTACCGTAGAATCCCAGCTTTAAACCGTGGGCCTCTAGAAGTTCGTAAGTGTTTGAAAAAGACCTCTCGAAATCAATACACAGGCAGTCAGGAACTAAATTAACTCTCAGTAGTGCTTTTCATACGTTTTTCGATGATATCGTTCAACATATGGAACGCAAACATGGAAAAACTGACTCAGTAAAATAAAAGAAAATAAGTCTTAACATTTCTTCCATGAACACAGAGAAACTAAGCGAGCTATTCGGGAGGAATTTTGTCATGATCAACGCACTAAATCCTGGCAGATTTACACGATCCTCTACATTGATATCTGACATCCTCTTTGCATTCTCTATTGCCATATACCACCCAAGAGAGTAATGTGAGAGATATCATTGCATCAAATGGAAGACTCGGAAAAAATCCGAGTTCCAGATGGGATTTGAACCCACGACCCTCCGTGATTTAGTCTGACGCTCTAACCGTTGCCTGAGCTGCTGGAGACTCGGTAGTGACATAGTACTTAGTAGAGGAGACTGGTTATAAAAGCCGGCGAACTTCAAAGAGCGATCTCTTTGTTAAAGGTTTCGCTTGGTCACGTGAGGATGACGGTGCACACTCAAATTGTCAAAAATGGCGTCTAGTGCGACATGAGGGCGAACGTTGTAAGTATTTGCGTAATAGTCTACTCTACTACGGTGGTGAGCAAGGGTGAAATTTGGGTCAATGACTAGAACTGCATCATATTGCAATATGGTGTGGTGTAAAAGAGAGCTGAACTTGCGTGTTGCAATACTTATAAACAAACGCTTACCTAGCGGTTCTTAATAAATCTGGCATTATTGACACAAAGGAAACTCCCATACATATGCCACAAATGAGCAGTGTGGTAGAGAACAACCACACGTTGCTGCAAAGTTCAAAAGAGGCTATCAAAATGAGTGATTTGCGCGGTTGTAACAGTTTTAAATATTAAAGCAGTTTACAATCGAGTGTTGTGAAGCAAAAAAAATCACTTTTGCTCTGATTAAGAGATTCAGAAAATCACATAGACGGAGACAATCAAACGAGTAAAGGTAACAGCAGATATATGAAGCCAGATCGGAGAAATGTTTGAGAACCCCCGGGGGGCGGGGGGTACTGCCATGGGCTATATAGGTATGTGCCGCTGTGAAGGGTATGGTTTTCAAGCAGTTTACTCTACCATAGGGTATATAAATCAGAGCGTTTGGGTCTAGAATAGGGTATCATTTTTAACGAAACTGACCAGTTGGTTGAAGACTTAATGGAAAAAAAAAAACTGGACAAGTATAAGTAAATCCTTTTTTGAGAGAGAAGCGATTGTGGTATAACGTTTTGTTTTGGCTTTGCTTTAGACTGTGCTAATGACCTCAGTTTCTGGAAAACAGCTACTCTAGGATAGGAGTGATTTGCGGAGTTTAGTATAGGGTAGCAAAATCAAGCTGAAACTAGCTCTGGTATAGGCAAGATAGAGGGGCAAGACCTTTTGCAATGGCCATTCATAGAACACAGTGAACACGGGCATATAAGAACCTAGATTTTTCCAAGTTAGACTAAATAGGTTCTTGTAAAAATGGTATTTACAGTAGTTTTACGCTATCGAGGTTCTCCAATTGGTTCTTATTTCCACAAAAGATATCGACTCTTTGACAAGTGGCTGTCATTGCATGTAGTAGGAGGCGCCTCATCTTGATTCACGCGACTTTTTTTAGAAACCATTGGTATGACTGATTTCCTCGGATGAGGACGCTGATACCTTTATATTTCATAACCATAAAAAATAAGTTTTGAACAAGATCTGTGCAGTTTAAAGTCTAATTTGTTCCAGTCGCCTCAGTGAAATTTTGAGGGTCAGTTTCTAAAATAAGAATGGTTCAGCAAACGGTTCACAATCAAACTGGTTTAGGCCAATCGTACAATTGTGTTTGACTTGAATTATTATTCGATCTAAAAAGAATACATAACACATTTCCAATGAAAACCTTAAGATGATCGCTACACAGAGGCACGAGAAATTTTCAGCAGTGAACACTTACTTTGACGATATCCAGTTAGATCGGTTTCGCTAAACACGGGTCAAACAGTTCAGATAGGCCACAAACAGGTGATCGAAACAGTTCAGCAAAACATAACGTTACAATCCGTTTCCCGTGAATAAACTCTAAGTCTATCTAGTCTGGCTAAAGGTTGAGCCATTTTTGCTACTGAATTACACAACTAAATATCAATCAAAATCAATCAACGAAATGTCAAAGCGCATTGTATTAACGAAACAAATAACCTGTTTAATTTTTTGGGCTAACCCGGTTCTTATGTAAGGGGGGTCTAAAATGAAATTTTTAGCCTAACAGGTTCTTAAATTCTAGGTTCTTATATGCGGGTGTTTACTGTATTGTAATATAAAGCCAAATCAATGGCATGATTCCTTTCGATACTAAAATGAAAGCCGCTCCGTAGTGCTAAAATTGCTTGGGAGGAAATGGTAATCAGAAAATGGTAATGGATTTACACACAAATCCCATACAGTTAATGGCGGTTTACAATTCTTCCTCTGGGGTGAGATCGGACGTCAGCCTGTAAAGGAGCCTCTGGCAGCCGCTATCAGTCCGTATGTGATCTCACCCACCCACCCAACCCACACATGAATGTGAAAGTACAGCAAGGAATCAACATACTGTATAGGTAGAAAGGTCAGGAATGTAGCTGGACCCATGAAGAGAAAAGCGACACCAACACCAGTGAATCCAAATAACTGCATTCCTCGGTAGCATTCCTACAACAACAACAAAAATAATAAAATAGCGATTATATTTGGGGCCATTACACAGGCCTAGCTACAAAAATCGCGCAAAACGCCCTACTAAAAATGTTTCCGGAATTGCTCCAAAAATACTCCAAAATCTCCAGTTTCACCACTAAACCTCCTCCCCCCCCCCCCCCCCAAAAAAAAAAACTCCTAAAAATCCCTAAATGTCTTATAATATTAAGAAAAACTGGGTGAGCTTTGGAGAAAATTCTATGGTGCTGAGCTCGCCATTTTGAATTCACTGACAGAGCTTGCAAGGAATGCTGGATTATGGGTAAAACCGCTGACCGATACCGTGAGGGTGCAAACTTCAGTTCAGGATCGCTTGTGACGGAACTTTCAAAGTTTCAAGTCTTTTTATAAGAAGCAGAGAAACCTTGAAAATATTCACCAAAATCTCTAAAAATTCCTCCAATTCTCTAAAAATCCCGAGATTTTGTGGCTAGGCCTACATTACACACTATATTTTTTTAACTTTCTTTTGGCTGATGAAGACAAAAACTCAAATGTCTGTTTACCCTTTTAAGTTTACCTTTTATGACGTCACGTGTCATAAAAATTGCCTGACTGATTTATTTTATGGCATTGTTGTGAAGCGATTTGATTTTATATTTACGAACTTACTGCGTATTTACGTCCGTTGGAAAGCCGCTTTCCAGGGAAAGGAAGTGGCATTTCTGGGAGGCATACACACAGACCTGAGCGTTCGAAAATTGTCTATTGGTGCGTACATATTTGAAATCACACGTTATGCCCGTGGTTTTGGGCAGAACACCGGCACGTTCAACGTTGTTTCTAGAAGTTAAGCTCCTGGACACGTTTCAAGTTTCAAGTTTCAAGTTCAAGTCCAAGTTTCAAGTTTATTAAAGATTAAAAACATACAAAGTAAGATAGGCACTGCTCGCAGTTAGCTACAGCTATTCGAGGCGAGCAGTGGCTTTGACGCATAACAAATAACAACAGATCAACCTTTCACATGTAAGGCTTACGGTTCAACGTTTTGAAACATGAAATCGCGAAGTAATTACAACAACGAGAATTTATTTTGTTAGTGTTCAATGATCATCGCCGCTTCTACTGTTCCCTGATGTCATTCGTTACCGTTTTATCTCCTATCCAGCCCATCACTGGTGCTGACAAAGCATACCCTCCAGAAAACACGAGAAACATACTACCAATCTGTGTTGGACTTGCACCCATCTGAAAAGAGAAAGCTACGTTAGTTCATCGTCATTATCTTGCAATAGCCCATTCGTTCGATATATCAATAGCGTTTCTGTTGGGTGTCACCCTTATAAATTATCGATGAATTCTACAAGAAATTTTCAAACTACATTTGAGACTGTTGTTGCCTGAATACTTCATGAAAATAGTACAAATGCCTTTTAAGCGACATTTTCACTGTTAAAAGACTGTATCTGTAGCGGAATTACAGGGGTTCAAAGTCGGCCAAACAAAGTCCCATACACTTACTGTAATTTTAGTCGTGTTTG
>BLFK01000545.1:1699975-1702475 GCA_014634185.1 Astreopora myriophthalma
CCCCCCCCCCCCCACCCCCAGCCAAGGTGGCGTCATTAACGGTCAGAAGCTCTATGATGTCAAGCGACCAGCTTACTTTTTTCAGGTAAGGTCCAAGAATGGGGTCTAAAGATGACAATACTATGCCAATGACGATGTAACAGAGTGCTGTTGAAACAACAGAAATAAATTCTTTAACAAAATAGACAGTTGTAATTGGGAAAAATGCCTGTACCCTTTTCTGTAATTAACCCTAACCCGCGACAATTTACCCGTGCCTATTAGCCCTAACGCGCGCCGATTAGAAGATCTCGGTGAGAGCGCGATGATTATTGGTTGTGTAGCTACCATACGCATATGTTGCGGACCTACAATATGTTATAGACCACGTGACTTTGTGTTCTCCCGTGAAAAAAGAAAATACGCCATTTTTGTTTTACCGCGTGTCATGGAACAGTCGGTAAGTTGAGGTCGTTCATGATTTGTTGAGGTGTTTCCCAGCTCATTGGGCTTTTGTACGTACCTTTAGAAAACCTGCTACCTGTACACTGCAAACCTAATTGACTTGTTGAAGAAAATACGAGTTCTCGACTGCGTGTTTGATTTGGAACCTACGTAGGCGCGTCCTGCGTAACAGGTTGGAACTGAGATTTGCAGGGACCGACACCAGAGGTTTTTCTTCTTTCACCGCTTTGACAGTTCGTTGTCCGACGAGAAGAAATAAGAAAAACGTCAGGGACCAGGGTAAATTCTACGCGGCGCAGAACTTTATTCTTGATTTGGTGATGCTACACGGGGACATGTGGGATGACCGAGAGAAACAGTCTCAACAATGTCAAGTTTTAGGTTTCGTCTTGGTAATTAGCAAGGGTTTTAATTTGCCTAGGTTATTAGGGATGCAGGTAAACCTTAAATTTACCTAGCCGAGGGAAACTACCTCGTGTAACCACGGCTATTGTCATGTGGAAAAAATTACGTGGAGTTTTAATTAAGAGTGAAGAGAACGATTTTGTAATGTTTTGCTTTGACTGAGAATTAAGTCTCTCTAATCATTAACAAATTACTTACACAACATAAATATTCCTGGTATTCTCAGCGCTTGGAAAATGAATGCTGGCTGCTCAACTGATTCTTCCTCACTTTTGCTTCCTTCAATTTTGAACAACGACAAGCTTGTTAAAGCAGCACGCGCGTGTCATATTAATCCATAATTTTAGTCGGCCCCCATGCGATTATAATTATCTATACAATGCTGTGTGACCGTTTTTGTGAAAAGATATTGTAGTTGTATTTAACACTCATCAAATTTGAGAAACTTTTTTTATGTGCAGATGCATATTTATTAAAGACCGGACTATTTGCTACCCTAAAAGCAAAGGGAAATAAATTTTGCAAAATGCGGTTTGTACAAACCTTTCTTATTTAAGAGAATGAACAGAACAGGCAAGATCGCAATGATAACAGAACCAATCACCATAAATGGAAGTCGGAAGCCACCAATCTGTGGAGAGAGATATATCCCTTTTTAATTTTACGAGACAAAAGAGGATAAGGTGAGAGAACATATCTCTATAGCCCCTGAAAATTTTTCTTCAATCTATTTTTCAATTTGGCGTCACGCGTGGAGGCTATTTTTAATGTCAGCCCGGTCATGACCTTGTGGTTCATTTTTCACAAGATGGACCAATCAGAATCCGTTCTTCAAATAACTAGTCTAGCCACAAAATCTCGGGATTTTTAGAGAATTGGAGGAATTTTTAGAGATTTTGGTGAATATTTTCAAGGTTTCTCTGCTTCTTACAATTTTTGTAAATTTTTCAGAATGCAATCCGTTTCCATCGGCCTTGCGATCCGACAACAGAAGACAGTAAATAGTCTCAGTGCAGTAACATAGTCTTCAATGAACAAACGATCGAGTGCCGTAAAGCCAAAACCAAAACAATTAATTAATTAATAATAATAATTAATTAATTAAAATAATAAAGCGAAAACCAAAATAATTACAGTGCAAATCACATTTTGAAGCAACTACACCTTTCAGCCAATCACAAATCGAAGTAATTTACGTTTGGTTTTGCTAACCAATCAGAACGCGAAGCAAGTAAAGGCTGCCGGTTTTAGTTTTGCATCTGATTAGTTGAAAAGTTCACGCAAACCTTTTTTTTTTTCAATCCACTCACGGAGCAAACCCAAACGAAAGCAATTGTTTAATTACTGAGACACTCAAGTGAAGACTGCTCTGAAGTTCTCTTTATCAAAGAAGGACCAATAGAGAAACTAAAAACAATCTGAAACAACTTGCGTCATAAAGAAATCCTCCTACAGCTGGACCAAGAGACATTCCAAAGCCAGCAGACGTTTCAACTCCACCCTAAGGAAAATGTAAAAGGCAGTTAACACGCGTAGCTTCTTAAAGGAGCTATGTCACGGTTAAATGGGTTTGAAAAGTTTAGCTAAACTTTTCAATTTTGTTGTTTGTAATCCGTGTCAATCTTCTGCATCCTTAACCATCCTTGTTCCT
>BLFK01000545.1:1712475-1750763 GCA_014634185.1 Astreopora myriophthalma
GTCAAGGAACTAACGCTTAAAGGCTGTTATGTAACAAGAGACGAACATTGATTGACACCCTGGTTTAATTTGTGGCTATTTGTATTGTTAACATAAGAAATGGAATGATTAATCGGGGCATTTACCATTAAAAATATTACGCATGATACATAGTTTCCTCAGTTCTATAATATTATCAATAGGGATCCAGCCGAGCCTATTAAAAAGATCGACTGAGCTATCGAAAATGTTTGCATTCAAGATAAACCTTGCACAATGCTTTTGAATTCTGAATGGTCTCAGTAACTTATCATTCTTCGTATTTCCCCACACAGAACAGAAACATTCTAATGTTGGTTTAATCAAAGCGTTATGTATTAATTTTTTAAAGTGATCTATTAAGGTAATTTTTGGCTTTTTAAGAAGGCCAATCTTGTAACTTAACTTCGTAATCATGTGGTCAATATGGTTGCCCCAGTCTAGCTGTTTGTCCAACTTTACTCCAAGCAACTTTTCATCTTTGCCCGTTTTTTCAATTGTGGTCCCCTGCAGAGAGAGATCGAGGGCGAGGGATGGGTTTCCACATTGGGAAAGCCTTTGCTTAGTTCTAATAAGTAGATTTTTAGTTTCCTTTGTATTTTGAATCATCTTATCCAGGCGGGAGAGCCAGTGATCCGCTTTGATTGGACCGTCTTGAAGGCCATGTTGGATGAGCGAAAGGATCGCCAGTATTGGTCATCTAGACGTTCGTATCATCTGCGTATTTATCTATGAAAGAAATGATTATGAAGTGCGGGTTAGAAATGAATTAAAGACATGATCCTCACACTTTCTGGACAATTTAAGCAATTGTCTCTTGTATGCACTTGAAAAATTCAAGTGACTTCAACGGGATTCGAACCCACGACCTCTGCGACGCCGGTGCAGTGCTCTTACCAACTGAGCTATGAAGCCACACAGTTGAGAGCAGCTCAAATTACTGGGCTCATGCGTGTTTTCCCGTGAAAGGAATGATGAATGAAAGAAATGATTATGAGTATTTATCTATGTTGCAGCCAGGTGTTCCTATGCTTTTTGGCGCCCGAAATGTCGTTGCAAAATTAGCTCGTCTTCTTCTGTGTTGGCCTAAGAACCCAAAGGTGTTAATGGACGCTCCTAATTATGGGTTCCTGGGTGTACCTGTGGTGGTTGCTATCCTTCGTGACCGTGTATAGAGAGCTTAAGCACAGGCGTCTTTGAGCGACGGAGGCAAGCGGAAGTGAAGTATTTTCCCTTGACAATACCACCTTTCTACTGCTCAGTGTCTTTGCTCTTATAGAGACGATTTGCTGAAATTTTGGGAGAAACCAAATCCCAAGAAAACAAAAAGTTCACCTTCGGTCTACGTCTGTCGCTCAAAAAAAGCCTTTGCTTAAGCTCTCTAATTGTCCAGTGGCGGATCCATAGTAAGGGAGAGCTCGCTCGCAAAAAGTGGTTTTTCGCAGTTTTTGGCGTTTTGCTCGATTTTGAGGCAGCTTTATTATAACCAAAAGATTTTGTCCAAAAATAAACGGGTGTTGTTGTTTCAAATGTTCCCACGTTTTAAAAGTTAGTGAAAATGATACCCAGAGCCTAGCTCACCAGGGGCCGGTTCCTGAAAGGTTTAATAACTCTATTCCAGGGATAAATATGCCTTATTCCCTTATTCCTGGAATAGAGTTCTTACACCTTTCAGGAACCGGCCCTGCTGGAGTTATTGTAGCTCAGTAGTTAGAGCATCCGACCGGTGTTACGGAGGTCGTAGGTTCGCCTCTTGCCTGGGAACTAGGATAAATTTACAATTCATCAAATAGATTCAACGTCGCCGTGTGTCTGTTCAGTATTAGTATAAATCTACTAGCGTTCTATCACGAATGCCGTTCTCTGATTGGCTACGCTACTCGCTATCTATCCTGTGATAGATATCGAGTAGTGGTTTTCAACAAAATGGCGGCCACTTCGTCGCGTTTTCGAATTGTTTCTGCGAAGTGTCTGCGATGAGGATATAGATAATTTACTTGTTTAGTTTTGAATGACTAGTAGTTTTATACTAAAACAATTAGATTATTCGCTCGAGATTTCTATGCGTCAACTATCACGCGATAGAAATCTCGAGCTCATAATCTAATTGTTTAATAGATCATAGATGACGTCAAAATGTGGTAAGAACATATAATCCGGACGTCTTCGAATCAGATTTATACAACCAGAATAGGCTATTTTACTATACAATAAAGAGGTGAAAAAGTAAGCAATGACATCATTTATGCGTCTGTCCTCCAATAGATCATAGATGGCGACCAATCGAAACGCGCGTAAAATTGAGCTTATTATCAGTATCCCATAACCCGGAGCGTGCAACTTCAATATATTTGTGTCACGGCGTTTTCACAGACCGAGCTATTTTAGATTGATTTTTCCCGCGAATTCAGTCTCCCAAAGGAGCGTTGCTAGCTAATCATAAGCCCTGCATAATAAACTGTTTGGACGCGTGCGACCTGGAACTGAACCTTTCGCGGGAAAAACATGTCTAAAAATAGCTCGGTCCGTAAAAAATGCCCTGACACAGACCTAGTATGGGAGTTGTACGCTCCGGGTCATGGGATCCTGTTATTATATAATCAGAAATATATCAACCTGGAACCCAAGCTCTATCCGTTTCAGCTTTTCATTTTCAGCTCCCCTGAAGGATACTCGTGGGCCTTCTCTTCTCGTGACTTTACTGAACTGAAGAGAACAACACAAAGACTAAGTTTCACGTTATGGCTCTCTAGAGGGTAGGTAAAAGAATTTTTTGCATGTTATTTATTAATTATTTGAGTTATTTTGGTTTAATGTACTTCACTTCCTCCTATAATGAACCCACGCGGAAACGCAGAAACTTTCACTGTATTATATGCTATAGCGATGAGTTTCTTTACAAAATGTTGGACGTGGTGTGATCATTTTATTTTATGGAAACACGAGTCAGTGATTTTAAACTCCTCACCAGTTATGATTCATATGGTACGGCCCACGAAATAAGCTACGTATACGAGGAAGCTACTGCTGTGAAAACAGGTTTTTTTGCTTTCACAACGGACAATCGGACAGACAGGCAACTCTACAAAATTCTTCTGGGAAAGCCTTCTTCCTGGGGGAACACTCTTTGGCTGCGGGAAGGCCGGGGTCTATTACGGCGACGAATAACTTCGAGACAGGAATTTCACGCAGAACTTGGCTCTATCATAGGATTTGATGCTCTGATGGTAACCAGGGGCATAGCCCGAAATTAACCAAAGAAACAACAATAATACACTTTTATTATATGGCAGCCTCCGCGAGCGGGCTAGCTGAATCGAATTCTGTGCTCTGATTGCGTACCCGAGCGGGAGAGATGGGGCGATCTTGCCCGCCGGGATTGCCCGTTTCCCGCGCAACAATAAAAAAATGTGTATATAGAGTCGACTTAAAAGTTCGAAACTTTTGACAATGTCGGCGGTGGAGTCGCAAAAGGCGGCAGAAGACAGTCAAAACAAAGAGAACACAGATAAGGCTCGGGAAATACAAAAATTAAAAAAAGTGATATGAAGGCATGGAAGCGGTTTTCTCACGGAAAACGAGAAGAAAGAAGTGTAGCCGTATAATCAATCTTTTTATTCAGCGAAAGTAAAACAAACCAAATTACAGTAAATCTCTCATCACACTGCATATCGAAAGTAGTGTGCAGAGGCCAGTGGCCAACGGAAATCAAAACCGAAAAGTTGAAATTGACCACTTTCCAGTTTGCTGATGACAATTGCCAAGTTGACAGGTCATGTACGCAGCTATTACAACAGCCCACGCGATTGGCTTAGAAAACAGTAGAAGCATTCAAAGAAACAATGAACCCTAACCCTAAAAACAATTAATAGAGCTGCGTCCTAAACGGATCCAATGAAATTAGAGGTTGCGTGGTATCTGAAGTTGAGACGCATGTTGCTAAAACGGGACATGGGAATTTGAAAAAAAGGGAAACGGAAAATATTGTAACATGCGAAACGGAGGACTATCTCCGTAGCGCGTTTGGCGGTTGTCAGAGAGACGAGAAATATGAGTACGGACAGAATGAAACAAGGACAGTGATGAAGCACTTGAATTCGAATAGGCCATTTCCGAGTTACTTCAAGGTTAAACTTTAATCCGGTTCGTCAGTTCCATGTGAACAGAGCGAAAATATTGCACCGTTCCGTGCGAACAAAATGTCCGGTCAAATTTTTCAACCGGTAGAAAATTCGTTCAGTACCGTGTGAATGTAGCCTTATAGACCTGAGGGCACAAAAAAGAACAAGCGTGCGCTTGATGATGCGTACTGTGCAATTACTCAGGCATGACGCGTACAACTATCCTTGTCCAATTACAAATTGTTCTGTCTGAAATCAGGGCTGCTTATAATTACAACCAATCAGATTCGAGAATTTTGTTATAGTTGCGATTATAGATTTAATAATAGCTCCACTTCCTCATGGATTTTCTTAGAATTCTGAATGTCGAAAAGTGGCATATTAATAATTATATTAAGGGAGGTGGTGAATTTTAAGCCCCCTAAACGATAAATTCGTTGTTGCCGATTTGAATTTGGGCTGTATCGATTTGCAGTTGATGTGAGTAATTCAAGTTGTGATTATGTTGAAATCAGCAGCAACCGTAGGTAAAGAGCTACCAACCTTAAAGGAAATCAACGCGAATTTTAGACATTTGAGCGAAAGAGCGTTGATTTCCGCGTTGTTAATTCTGGATCCGCTTTATGCAGAGATTTCCACGAAGGGACACGAGCGCTTTCCTTTCTCCGGCCGCGCCTTTCGATGCGTTTTAAAATTATTGATGTTTTCTTCAAATGTTTTCTTTGAACGATATGTTCCGAGAGGTCTTAAGCCTGGTTTTTACTAGTGACGCAAGCAACAAGCGGAAGCATAAGCGCAAGCACGAGGAAAAGGAAAAATTTTGATCCTTGCTTTTGTGCTTCCTCTTATGCTTATGCTTGCGTCGAACCCGCTTTCACGGTGAAATAAGCGCTCTTGGGCTTGCGTCGCTAGTGAAAACCAGCCTTTAGAGTGACTTTCTTCGTTGAGCTGTAGGTTGGAGCTGATTTTATCAGTGCAAATTTTATCAGGGCGTGATGTAATCGAGTTAGTTTTGATTGACAACGCGGAGGGAGTCGAGAGAGAGAAAGGAATGAGATCGGACTAAAATAAAAAAAGAACGGAATTGTATCTAGAACGGAGTAATATTCAGGTTATGAACTTCTAGGATGTAACAGTCAACGTCGGAAACATATCAAATATTAAAGAGCTCTGGATCGATACAACGTGGCGGGTACCCTTGTGTTGGTAAGTCGTATCCTTTCATTATAGGTCTCCCCACAGGAATAGATTTCAGGGTCGATTTTAGTCAGGGTATACTAATATCGGCATGCGAGGCGGAATTGGTGTTTGACAAAGCCACTTTACTTTCTATTCATTTCGTCTACGAAATTCTCTTGCGACAGTTCCCGCTTTATTAGTTGTAGAAATTGCTCGCTTGTTTGGTAACATTTGGATACTTATCTATTCATTAGTTCCCAGGCTCTGTCTCTTTTCCACCCTTGTTTATCGGGAAACACAAGGAGAGAGAGAGCCTGGGAACGAGGTTGGTTTCCCGCCATTACGTGGCAAACATGTTTTTTGGCCTGTTGGTTCTTCGCCTCGCCGTGTCTAAATTTTCGCATGAAGATCCAAAGACACAGGCCTTGATGAATTTGTGAGGTGAGTAGTTGGTCGATAATTCATTTCTATTATTATTCATAGGAAAGTAATCCTATATACCGTAGGAAAAGCAGAAACCACTATGTAAGCCCCTTAGGGAAGACGTTGTACACTCATTGCTCGTCTCGTGCTGAGTGCGGAGTTTGTAGCTGTCTGTCGGTGTGAAAATAAACGACCAAGTTTATGGCCGGAGTTGAACGCTAGTCAGTGCCTGTAGACCAAGAATTCATTACGATACGAGATTCAGTTCAGCTCTTGCATACTAATTACTAAAAAGCGATGATTGAAAACATATGCTTATTAATTTAATGGCCGATTACTGCCGTCTGCTCGCAGCAACACCGACATTTGGAACTCAACGTTTATCCAAGCGCCCAAAGATCCGTGTTCTAAACAAGGAAATGATGCTGCACCACACGGTAACACGACTCAGTCGTGTGTACGCGCCAAATTCGGAAGTGACTGTGACACAGTGGTGGGAATAACGTTACATTAATGCCAATGAATTACTTTCTACTAGGAGTTATAACGGCTAAAACCCTCTGCCTTCACCTGAAATCAGAGTGAAGCTGGATTGAATACGACGACGGCATCAGTGACTTTAGCGCCAGGCTGAACTGGTTGTAAGACTCCACAGTCTTGTTATTATTGATGGGTGCATAGTTAACTATGATGAGAGCGAAGAGTTGGGCGGACATCAGAAACTCTTTGCCGTAGTTTGACAATATCTGCAACCTCTTCCAATTACATTGTTTCAAAGTTTATGCAAGGCGCAGAGGGAACATTTCTAATTTGCCTCTTAGAGTTTCATAGACTTTGCCCCGTTTATTAGGGATACCCAGTAATGTCAAGCGAACTAGGCTCAGTCAACAGAGCTGACTGAGTTTTAACTTTTAATTCCCCAAGCGCTTTCACTTATTTACAGCGGGTGTGTAAAGAGCTAAACTCTCTTTTCCCTGACGGCCCGAACCGAAATCCTTATTCATTTATACTGCATTCTACTGAGACATGTGATTGGTCATTACTAAAGTAAAAGGGTTATTCAAGGTTGCGTGAATTAAAGAAAGTGTCTGGGTCTTGATATTCATAACTATGTTCATTGTCTCTCGACTGGACGTCTACACTTATTGCGTGACAATTGTCACGCAAGAAACGCAAAGTCTCCGACAAGAGAAGAAACACTAGGGTAGCGAACGGCGATAGCTCGCTGTATTGGCTATGTTTTAATATGCGCATTTGTTAAGTTGTTCCATGCTCCTAAGAATAAAAGAGTAATTGTTCTCATAAATGTCCCTTTGTGTGAAGGTACACCAGGCTTACTTATCTTGAATAATCGTGTAGACACGCTTATCCAAGTTCGTTTGTCTTATTCCGCCAAACTCGATGTCAAGATGAATATTTATATATCGGACAAGGGCTATTAATTTTGTGATGTTTGGAGCGTAGAGAAACTAAGAATAAACGAAAGCGCAGTTTTCTATCGGGTCTAAAATCCGATAAAACACTTCTGCTCGTTTATTAAACTATACATGCAAGTGAGACGGGGCTTATGGTTTGTTGTCCTTTTGCGAGAAGCATGTAAGATCTATCCATTGCAGATGTCATATTAAACAAAGGCAGCAGCTGGGTCGTATTCAATGTTGGTCTGAACTCGGGACTTTGAAACCACGACCTCCCCCAGAGTAGTCCGTTGCTCTACTAGGTCCTACTAACTGAGCCAGTCAGTCATCTGATTACTACGAAACGTCGCCTTCCTAATAGGGCCCTGCTCTTTGGTTGCAGAACATATCGAGTTTGATCTTTGAGCTGGACGGTGCTGAATCCTTTTCTGGAGGTTCTCTTCCCTACACATTTGAATCAGACTGAGTAGACGAAAATCGTCATCCCATACCAAAGGCTGAGGTCTGAAGGCAGGGAGAGCTAGAGGAAGTGAGGTAAGACGTTGAGTCCGTAAGCGGAAATGGCTTAAGTTAGATTGCATTCCTTTAGGTATTTTAATGGACGAAAACGTTCCGTTCCTGGGAGAAACTTTCACAGTCTCTTGGAACACTAGCTGTCTTATCAAACTCTGTGTTTTTTGTATCAGGATTATGTTGGCATAGCGCCATAGCATAGTGTGCTTCTACTGATTTTATACCAAATCAAGTTCGATTTTCGGCCCAATTATTCACAGCTATCAGTTTACCAGTCATTTAGTTTAATGCAATACAGGATAGAAATTTCTAGCAGGCAGTGAATCTTGAGTAGCTTGGTTATTTAATTAGATTACGCGCGCACCGCCCCCTTCTGGCTTGTACGGAAGGAAGGATGCTCGTCTGATATAGTGAGGTTCAAGAAGTAAATGGCAATGGACTTTAAGCCGGTGACAATTAATTTGGCGCGGGAGCATCAATTGAGGATACTACAAATAACATCAAATGTTGGCTTATGCACAGTGGACATGAACCCGCACCTGGGAGACATGCCCGGGTTCGATTTTCGATTTAGTGCCGGAAGTCTTGCAATGCAATGTCACGCCGGGGATTAAAGTAGTGTCAAGATAATCAGGAACGTATCAAATGAGAGGGACTTGTACGGGAGAAACTGTTCACCGACTTCTGTCAAAAATTGCTTACCTGAACCTTCTTTTGTCTATCGTTGTCTATCCAGGGTAGTAGTTTCTTCGTCGATTTGAAACGATTTCTCGGAGTTCTACTCAGTTTCTCCCATACAAATCCTTATAATTGCGTGACAAAAGCTCGCTTTCGTTACAAAGGTCACCTAAACAGCCTCTGCGTGGCAGCAGGCACTGCTGCAAAAATAGAGGGCGCGCGTGTAAAGAAGGCGGAGAGGAGAGTGAGTAAACTGCCCAAGCCGGTGAACACAAGTCGCATTCCTCACACGACGTAACTTTTTCCATGTAAGCTCCTCTCCTCTGTTCCTCGTATTTCCCAATTTCTTCAGATTTCTGCTTCTTGCACAAGTGAGCTATACAACATACAAATTAACCGAAGGTTAATAAACAGACTAAAAAACGCTCAAAGTCCAACTTTACGGCTGATTGGTTTTATAATGAAATTATGGCGCGCAGGGTCCTGGGCGGGAAATTAAATACGACCCCCTTGCGCGCGTTACTGATCGCAACCATACGGTTCAACATTGGGCAACATTTGTTTCTCAGCAATTCTTGAACGATGTTGCAGCAACTCGTTGAACGACAGGAATAGACCTTCTCTCTATTTTCGTTCAACTTCGTTCAATAGCGTTCAACATGTTGAATGGCCTATTTTTCAACTGGTACACTGTTCAACATTTGTTGTACAAGATCTGCAACCGTGTGTCTCCGCCTCTCCGACAAATTCGCGCCAATCCTCTGTACATGTCAATCACTCATGCGGCTTACTGTATAACTTATGCGAATGTCTGCCCTCATTTTCCGTGGCAACTCGGCAGTCAATCAAGTCGTTTTCGTGTGCGGGCTTCACACTGTCAACGATGCCGACTGCATTGCACAGCCCTCTATTCAGTTCCTCTCCAAAATTGCATTTATTAGCTGCAAGGCGTGTCACTTCTAAAGAGTGAGAAGAACAGGGCTAGGAAATCGGGACGCGGCTTTCCACCGAGCGAGGTCCATGATCAAGTCTCCGTAGACGTTTTTTCAGTGGTACTTTTGAGTAAAAAAGTTTAAGGTTAATAGATTTTCCCCTGAGTTAGCAAGTTTTAAGACAAAAGTACGGTAATATACCGGGTCTTTGTAGGAAGGTAAAGCTGTTATTCCGTCCGATCCCGCTTGTTTGTCTTCTTTTCTTTCCATTGTTAGTGTTACTATGCATGGCATTCGGCCATCAAGGGATTTGTCTCGTAAAGAGAGGTCAAATTGAGATAACCTCACAAACGGAGAAGATTAATTGTCGGTCAATGTTGAAAAAACTGCACCCACATCAGACAGATGATTGCCAGTGACTCAGTTTTCTTTGTAATCTGTGTTTGTTTTGGCCTTTGGTCACTTAAGTCACTTTTTGCCTTTCATTACCGTTTTTAAGGGTCAGTTTTGAAAGAAAATAGATCTTTTTTCTGCCACCACAAAAAAAGAGATTACTAGACTAGTGCAACTGAGTGAGTGAGTGAGCGAACGAGTGAATGGAAACTTCTAGTCGACCTTCAATTGTTCTTCATAAGTCTGACGGGGGCCTGGTTTTCCCGGCAATACTGAGTGCGTGACTAGTAAACAAACCGCACGTACATGTAACTGCAGTCAAATTTCTTCCATTTAACAGCTTGGTTGAGCGTAATCCCCCACGGCCCCAGTCTGGGACAGAGAGGGGCCGTCACAAAGCCCCGATACCCTGGGGATGCTGTCCGGCGACCAAAATCCTCGAATACTCCCACAACCTCGAGTTTCCTAAGTTTAGTCGAAAAAAGACTGCAGATTAAGATTTGTAACTCAAATGACTATTTCATCAATGATTTCCTTACTCTTTCTCCACCAAATTACGCACATTTCATGTCACGCACAAGTCTACCACGATGACAACTTCTGTTGGCTGTTCAACGTTGCATAGCAAATTGAAATGCTCAAAAACCGCCTGACCTTCGATCAGTGAATAAACTGGAGAACATTAGTTCCAAGTACACTTGGCTAAGGTTCCACACACGATCCTTGCGGTCAAGCAAAGGACATTGGGTGTCGCACAATGTCTACAGAGGGCAGTATTGGACAAAAATATATTCACTCTAAACCACCTGACTTTTTCGATTCTCTCCCTTGTGTCAAGGAAAAACAACGACTCGGATTTATTCGTCCTTATGTTCAATTAAAAAAAATTTTCGCGAACGAAAGATGCCAATTTAGTGCACTCTTGACTTTTGACCGAACCACACCTTAAAACAATTGTACGAATTGCATCACTTTGGATTTTGGAATTTTGTACAGGTCTTTGAACTCGGAAGCCAAGCGAGTATTTTTCTTCTGATCAGCGAAACGTCCAAGTATTGTATCTTTTGATTGATGTAGTAATGATTTAGTTTTTCGCGAAAACATGTTCTTTCGAAAGTCCAACTTTCAAATAACCAGACTAGATCCTTTGGTAAGTAGAACAAGTAAACACTTTGTGTACTTATGAACCCACTTATTATCTTCCTTGAAGACTTTTCATAGTTTTGGCAGTATCAGTGTAGACTTTGTATTTTTATTTGACACTGTCTCAGTAGTAGAGTAAAAGAAATCAGTGTCGTTATGTAAAGCCGTGAAGGACTGAAAATGGGACAGTCTTGAACTTGGCTTCTGAGGATTATGTTTGTGTTAACTTTTTGTACCATAACAACTTCAAATAACTTTCGCTCACCTCCGACACGGATACGTCGCGTCACTTTTTGGCATCCTAATTGAACAGTTGAACTTTTTCTCTTCATAATTTCCTCTGTTCTCTCTTTTACACTTCACGAATGCACTACTCAGTACTCCCATTTCTGACTCAAATTTTAGTAGACTTTACCCTGGGTGCCAGAGGAATTTTTTTTCCAAGGTCTGAATGAGAACGCTAAGCTGGCGGCGCGTCGGTTGCTTACGAAGTTCTGGCCTTGGAAAAAATTCCTCTGGCACCCAGGGTAGGTACAGTTAAGACGACAACGCCCAAATATATGCTCTCAAAGCGTCTTGTTATTGTTGATCAGGATTCGAGAATATTCATCCAACCGCTTTCGAAAGTCTGCTGATAAGTTTTCAGTTTCACTTAAAATATTTAAACGTTCAGGAGGGTTTTGGCCTGGTGATCGGTACAGCTGTAAGGCACCAGACAAAACAATATCAGACGAAATAGCTAGTTTCGCAATGGTATCGAAGCAAAAGACACGGAAAAAGCGAAATGCCCTCTTTCCATTTCAGAATTCATCACCAACTCCTGTCAGGCCCATATCGTGTATTGTCATGTCGAACTGATGGTCGCTTTCCGAGAGAGGAAAACAACGGCTGCAAGTTAGTAAGTCATCATTATTGCAAAGACTCGTTTTGTTGTCATGTTCGTGTCTTCAAGCTTCATTTATTTCTGCCGACCCTTCTCCGGTTTAGAGAGGGGACAAATATTACAGGCGACTCTCGTTCTGTCATCTACCAAAGTTCGCTTTTAGTCGCCGTCGGGCATAAGAAAGTACTCAAACCGTGCGCCCGTTTCTCGAAACTCCCGAAAAATTTACGGGCCCGAAAAGCAATTCGTAAAACTACGATCCGTTTATTCTGAAAATCTGGTCTGTTAACATGTTTTCAAGATAGGACAGAGCAAACCGATAGTAAAGTTTCACGGCTTAAAACGTCTTCCTTTTCAAGATACGGCGGGAATTGTGACACCCGAAATACTTCCGAAAAGGTTCGGGGCTTTCGAGAAACGGACCCCGTGCCACAATGTGAACGTATATTGTTTATTCAGACTTTGCTTAGGTGGGAAAATTATCGCAAAAAAAGCGTTAAGACAACTCAAAAAGGGCTGAACTTGATAAGGCAATTTGGTGCCGTTCCACGCTTTGTAGGATGAGGAATGACAAAAAGCCAAGCTTCCAATTTAATTCACAGAAACCAGTTTTGACACGGTTAATTAAGCAATCTCCTTTCTAAGCTTCCAGGGGACGGGAAGATATAAAGAGGCCCTGTCCAACGAGGATCACTGTTCAGGCAGTATTTCATGTGTTAACATGTTGACGAAAACTGTCAGTAGTAGCGGCGTCAGCGTCCCCGGTTCTTGGTGTCTTGATCTCCAAAATATTAATGCAGAAATCTCAAAAGCGATATGAACACACAGTTCAGTTAATATTGCCGAGTGAGGCATTTTTTTTTTTGGTTAAAATTCTCGGAATTTCTGCGTTTCGAACCGAGACCAATCTGTGTTGATCTTAAAGTATCTAATTTTCACTGAATAGCAAACTGAACACCCGCCACAGCTGGTTTGCAAACACTCTTTGGAGACGTACATACACGGAGAACAATAGTGAAATGTACAAGTGCCGGTCTACGAACAGAAGGACCTAATGAGAGATCTGTTGTCTTCGCCCACCAACATGGCGGCAATGTCTGCCTTACCGTTGTACGTCACATTCATTTTCAGGAACGTAAAAGTAATTCGGATTTACCTTACGACGAATCTGTTCATTTTCGATCGGAAGTCGGTTTACTTTATGAAATTTAGAAAATAATCCTCCTTAAAAGTAATTAGTCAATTACTGAATTACTGAAATGACTCACATTTCTTCATTTGCATACCTCTTCATATGCAGTATTGAAGGTTATACATGTATTCATCTTTATAATCCATCAAATATTTTCGCTCGCACGCTATTGGGGGTCTAAATGCGTCACGTGACCGAATACACCCCAGCTAAAACTGGGGAATATCCGAGAATATTCCCTAAGTGATATTCCCCACTTTCCAAAACTTCAAACCGCGAGAATATTTGAACATAGTTAGTAGAGGTGACTATGATTTGAAGGATAATAAACACACTAGCCTCGATTTGGCTTTGAAAATATGCTCGGATATTTGTCCTTGGACATTATCTGTTCCTCGAAGCTCACAGTTTTCCTCGAGCTTCGCTCTCGGAAACTGTTCGCTTCTCGGAATAGACAATGTCCAAGGACAAATATCCGAGCATATTTTCGCGCCAAATGGAGGCTATTGTTTATGTTTTTTTTTGTTTCGAGGCGGGTGGACACAGCTAAGTGAAATGCTGAGCCACCCCCATTTAACACACACAATATTAAATAACGTGCCTCAGGAAGGGTGCTACATGCACGTCAAAATCACCAGAGCAATGAACCCCGAGGCTATTGTTTATGTATGCACAAGCGCCAGCATGAACGAAAATACATGTATGACCATATGATCGTTGTGGTTCAGTGTGCAACTTTCATGATCAGTTTTCTTTTTTTAGTCAAAACTTGCGTCAGGTAAAGGTAATCGTAATTTAATGTCGTATACAACACGTAGAAACGTAGCACTTCAATTAAAACTCTTTTCCTTCCGCAAAAATAACAACTGAAACATGGTGCGTGCTCCTCCCCCCCCGCTCAATTTTTCTCAACAACCATTTACGGTTATGGGGCAAATTATACCGCGTTTTTTTTAAAGAGAAATCATAACTTTTTAGAACTGAGCCTAAACAGGAGCGATTTGCGAAAAAATACCGCAGAATTTTTTAGAAACATGATCTCGCTTCATTGCGATGTCACCAGGAATTTTCGGTCCAAAGAAGAAAGTTCCCGTATCATTTTTTATTATCATTTTTTTTTATAATTTTTTTTTCCGTATCTCGTATTTTTGACAAATTTTCTCGCAATGATGCGATTAGGTTATGTAGGGTGTAAAATCGTGATAGGATGTTTGACAAGTTATGCGCCGACACGTTGCTAAGGGCAGTGGGAGTTCAAATTTACATCGGTCGTCCACAAAATCGCTTTCTATCCGAAATACCTGTCCAAATTGGCTAGAATATCAATTTAGACACCTATATAGAAACAAATAGGAAGATTTCGAAGGAAAATTGTTTCACTTGAAATCTCAAAGGCTAGGCTGCGGAACTAGCGTTGTTGGTGACGTTTAGATTAGAGTTCCGTTCTGAGCACGCGCATTAGGCTTAGAAGTCGATATTTTTCCAATTGCGCGTGCTCAGAACGGAAAATTCGTACTCGTACTCAATCTCGTTCCCAGAGGCTGCAATCCCTTTGGTCAGCACCAGGGATCACTAACCTCTGGGCTAATCCAAAACAGGACCCACTCTAATTGGTTGGTGAAAACAAAGAACAAAGATACCGGAAGTTGTTTGCGCGAAGTGCAAAGTTTACAACTTCCACGAAAATTACAGGGAAAAAAATGCTATCACTTGTGTCATTCGTGTGTGAACGACATTCAAACGTATGAATTGTTTTTCACAAGACTCCACGCAGGCGCAACTGCAAACCGGAACCAGGATTTGGTGGTTCCGGTTTTGGATTCTTCCAGAGCCTCCGTTGCCCGTTCCGCTGGATAAGGGTAACGCAGGCTCTGGGGGCGAGATTGACTCGTACTCCAATCTAAAGGTCCCTATTACTCGGGCGGATGAGCCCTTAAGGGTTCGAGAGGACTATGACTATATTTGGTTGGCCTCAAATTGCAATCGGGGTCTAATGCGCATGCGTAATTCCGAAAATTAGACCAGGCAAGACGGGGCATGCAGACAAGAGCAGAGCGAACCTGGAGGTGAACGCGACGAAAGTGCAAAGGGTTTTCTTTTGGCGTTGTTAATGTGAGCAAGGAAAGTCGTCGACACATTCCGAAACTATCTGACAACGCGGCGAGCAATTCAAAGAAGTCAAGGAAATTTACTCCTTTCTAAACATTTCGTCATCACTTTGTTGAATAGTTTACAACGACTTTCTCATTTTCCCGTTCTGGAAGTCGGTTGAGGTGCACGGGACGATGTTCAGTCGCAATAACCAGATTTAGCGTTTAGTTCGGTTCATGAGCGCTAGTTAAGGGGATTAAGCGGGAATAACAACCATGATGTAAAGTACTATATATTATGGCTCACCGATCGATACATGAAAATCAACAAACGCATTTTTGCGCTTTCGATGCCCTTCACAAGGTCAAAGGGGAATGAGAAAATAAGCTATTTCAAGATGTTCACAGAATTGTTGACGGAAAAGCCATTGTATACATTTAGCGTGCTAAATCCCATCCCACATGCAGTTTTTCATTGGCCAGTTTTTCCATGCCTTGTACTTTTATCTAAACAAAAAGAAAACAAAGCATGTTTAAAATACACGAATTAATAATGCACGAATTATTATTAAATTTAATTAAAGCAGCCATGATGAGTCTTGATGACGATGCTCGTTTGGCTGACAATGCCGTTGCATCATCATTATATAAATATTGTAAAGCTATTTTGGGGTACTTTCTTTATATCAGTCTCCTCTCTTTTCCTGAAGTTATCATAACAGGCGATGAAATCGGGCGTCCTTGTTTTCAAGGTAAAGAAACCTAGTCGTTGGCATTCTTTCCAAGGGTTCATTATAAAAATTGGCTTATGAGGAAGGCACCTGCGTATGTCTTCGGTGCCAACATTCATTCTTTCTTCAATGCCACTAACACTAATACTGGTACTTTATTAAGACCTCCCATGGGGCTTTTCAGGGCTTAATTACATCCATGTAAAATTACCAAATGTGGATATAAATCTAAACTCTGAAACCCGAGTTAAAATAAATTATTACGTCAAGCTACATCACTCGTGACCAGTATCTGCAAGACTGAAACGAACATTCCTATTCCTCTTTGGAACTTCCGACATTTGATAGGAATCTTGAAAGTTGTTATAAAACTCGCGCAGTAAAATGCATAATACCTAAAAAGTAATTTCGTGATGGCTCGAATAGGTTTAAAGTTTCAAATGCTTCCCTGCTGGTATATTTTGGCTTGAAACGAAATTTCAGAGCTTTCTGTTTTCGACATACGAAGGAAATATCCGCAGGAATTCAGAATCTCGAGAGGAAAGTTCAAAACTACCCCGCATATTTGTACACTCGACTCAAATTTAAAAAATACTAGTTACGCGTGGCGTAGCTTGACCGTAAGTAAAATATTATTTAGTAAGAAACTGCTTATAATAAGTCAAAAACTGCTTATAATAAGTCTAAAACATGAAGGCTGTGAACATCTCTGAGACTTTCTGGTAGTGCATTCCACAGAGTATTAGCCCTCTTTTCATTATGACTGTTTTCTAACAGTTGACAGTTTCTAGGTGTTCCTTGTTAGAAAGGATTATATCAGGTTTGTAGAGGATGTTATTAGTAACAAACTTTATGTAATGTAACAATAGAAAAAAAAATAAGCCAATCACATCGCGGAAATTTTGCTTGTGACGTCGTGGCTTCCCTGGCTTCCATGTGACTTCGAGAGCAGCGAGGTAAAATCAACGCTGTGTCTAGATGTCCAGCAGCCGGACAGGACTGTCAAAATACTCTGTGTCCAGCAGTCCGATAACTTCTTAATTTCGGGTCTTTGTTCGCGAACTAGTCAATTTATCCAGTGCCATCTTTGTTTGCATCACGAAGAAGTTGTCGATTACAGTGCTCAATTTGTTGTGTTGATTTCTCTTACCGCTCCGCACTCTATGCAGCATTTTCAAAACACTCCGTGTCCGGGCAGTCTCATAATTTATTGATTTCGAGTCGATTTACTCGAAATAACCGATTTATCCAATGCTATCTTTGTTTGGATCGCGAAGAAGTCGTCACCGCACTCTATGCAAATCTCGGAATCATCAGACTTGAAAATTCAATGCCAATATCTCTTGTAGAGTTCTCTTGTAGAGTTCTCTTGTAGAGTTTTCTTTGTTCTTGAACCAGCGTGTTCTAAATCGAGCGAAAGTGCTCAAAAAGTGAACCAGCGTGTTCCTCCTTCGGCCAGCGTGCCACAAATCTGTTGAGAGTAACTCGATCATAAAGACGCAAAACAAACACAAACTAAGTCAGCAATACTGAACCGGCCAGTGTGCCAACAACAAGCAAAGCACAAATTGAATCACTTAAATATTGAACTGGCGAGCGTGCAACACTATCAAAACAAAACAAATTGCATACTCAAGCTAATCGCGCGGGAGTTCAAAGTCCAGCTTAGGCTACAAGCCAAAAAGTGCACACCACAGTCACAAACTGAACGCAGACAACTATGATGCTGACTCTATTGTATATGGTGTTATTCTTGGCCAACCAGTATCGCACATGCCAGTCGTTTAGTAAGGGTAACCTTAGTAATGAATCTGTGTAATTTGTATTCAACATGTTGTCAATGATTCAGATTTCAAAAATTACTTTTTTCTCTGGATCACTCGAGATTCTTTTCGCCTGCAGCTCGATACTTTTGCGCGCGGCTCTATAATGCTGCCGCCTCGCGATCCTCGCCTCTTGGCTCGGATCGCTCGTTGGCAATTACGCGAATGTACATTCGCGATCTATAAGTAAACTTATCGCTAGGATATTTTGGGGCCAAGCCCCTACTTGAACACCATCGTTGCGTCCATACAAGTAAATGCATGGACGGTGAAGTGGACCTTATTTTTCGAAACTCCGTGTGAGCATTAAGAACAACCATCACTTGCCATATCGTAAGTTTCGTCGATTTTTATTCACAACTTCTTACAAATTTCTCGACTTGAACTTCGCCCCATATGTGCCCTTTATTTTTCCATATAAAACCTACATTTGACACAAATAGATAGCCTAGGTAACCTGTGATGAAACAAACCGAAAAGACCGAAGCCTCGGGCGATCGACTGCGAACAACCTAGAAAATTTCTGATGTAGTTCTCTGTGCGAAGCTGTTACCAGGAGATGCAAACGCTTTTCTTTTTACTTCCACAACATCCGGTGCTTTCAACCACTGGCTCATTCTTGTGCCCCCAAGGCTATTGAAACCAAAAGTGTTAAGTCAAGTCTCTGTGAGCGATAGTCTCGATCCTCTGTGACGATGTCTTGAAGAAAGCGCCCGCAACATTTGGAGTCTCTTTACCTATTGAATTCAGTGCCTTATGAACTCGTGCAATTAGTTCTTTAGTCAGTTAAAAGCATTTTAAACTTTTGGTTTGTTAGCTGCTAAACGTGCTTTGTGTCTTTGTTTGTGTGGAAATTGGAATTAGTGAACTTAGTACCGGTGGAGTATCTCGAGCGACGATCGTGTAAGGCCCGTCCAAACGGCAAATGTTTTACGTTAAAACGTGTTGATGTTTTACAGAGTGGCCAAATCAAACATCCTAAAACACGACCGAGCTGCAGCCCCGTTATCTCGTTTTTGTGCTCAGTAATCGGGTGCTTTGTCACGCTTATCCTTCAAGTGATATAATTTCTAAATATGTCCCGTAGACAGGCGCTTTCCTCAAACAGATCGATAAGAACGTTCGTCTCTTCGTCGACCCATCGACTTGTCATAGCTTTATTTCCTTTCCGCTTTGGTCTAGGCTTCTCTTAGATAACATTTTCAGATCTTCAGAGTCTTCGTCCGCCATTTTGAAAGAAATGAGCTTGTGACGTGACACCGTACACGAGGATAGGGAACAAACTAGTATATTCAGAACTTATGCGCGCGTCAAACATGTTTTAGGCATCTGTCCAAAGCCGGAAAAAACACCGCTCAGCAAACACGAAGAGTTCTTAAACAGAAGAAATGTTTTATGATGTTTTGTCGAATGTTTGACAGACAGAGTTGAAATCTTACCCAACATGTTAAAACATGTTTGAACGCCACAAAACAAGGTGGCCAAACGGAGAAATGATTTGCGATCTCAACAGTGTTTTAGCATGTTTTACCGTAAAACATTCATCGTTTGGACAGGCCTTAAAACCTGCATGCAGCCGGACATGTATCTAACCCAGGCCAAAGGCTGGATACGGTAGGCGCCGGGTGAAATCGGTCTACGACACACTGAAGCTATCGTCGCTTCGTTCGTTCAGCTTTCCGCTCTCTCGTCGCCGGAGGACAATTGAGCTCTGCTTTACTTGAGAATGCCGGATTCTTATTCATTTACAACCTCGCCCGGTGCAAAAACAAAATTGCCGCTTGTGGTATATGATTCGAAAAAAGAAGTAAGCTGCTGGAAACTGACAAGTGCTTTCCAGCGGTGTTTGCGGTTCACCCACCCAAGACGTCTGCTCAGCAAAGCAAAGCTCCTCCTTTCCGTTTGAATTGTTGTGTCGAAACATTGGCTTTATATCAAGTGGCCAAGCCTGATTACTGAACCCTTGTTTGACCACAGATATCAAGCAACAACAATTTTCATTTTTGTTCCAAACATGGAAAGGAAAAATGAAACGCAACCGAAAACGGCAAAGGAGTTTCCGATGTGACACGCATTGCTTTTTCGGTTTGAAACTGAGGAAGTTTTGCTTTCTAAACCCTTCTATGCAAACCAGTTTAAGCGAGAAATCGTTTCAACTGAAGCTACGAAAGAAAGCAACGTAAGAATTGCTATTGAGACAAACCTTCACTTTCGAATACCGTTAACATGATTTAGGGGTAGCATTTACCACTCCGTGAACCATCACAGTTCTTACAAGTCTTCAGTTAAGGTTAAGATGATGATTGCAGTTGAAATGAAAGCTGAAGAACCTACTCGAGATGGCGCTGCACACGTATGGTCAATTGCATGCTCGTATCGTATCGGGTAAGATATACATGATTCGCTGTCAAGAAGTGGATACTTGGTCATTTTATATGTATTCACTGTCCATTTAGTTTGATCTTGCCCCACCTATGATAATGATTCCATGTTGTTGCCAGCTGCAGCATTTAGTGCTTTCGGCAAGCCTGAAGGCGTGATTTCGGAAGAAAAATTTTGCCAAGTTTCACCGAGTTGGTATCGAGAGTGACTTGATTCTGTTAATTATTCGGGTGAGACTAGAGCTGTCTGAAGAAACTGTGGTTAATCTCAAGATTTGGCATGGAATTCGGAATAAATACAGACTGTATTCACAAGTAATTTTTTTTCAAAGACTAACAAAATCGCACGAGTTCTTGTCATGTGATTATTTATACAAATGCGACTTTTTTGAAGATCGTGCTTTCAATTATCCATTATATTTCAAAAGAATCATTCTTAGTAGAAATCGATCATCGGAAAATTAATCGATAGCAATCGATAACTATTTAGTTATATAGATTAGTATCGGTCAATCTATGAGCAATAGATAAGCACATGGAAATGTTTCTCTGCGTGGCCCAGTGGTTAGCGCGCCGATTTGCAAGTGGATGCTTCGGGTTTAGTGGTTCCGTTCACTCCACCAGGTGTTGTCCACGTGTTGTAAATAGCCAACTGATGGCCTCCTTGTGGTTGGGTTTGTTAATGCTGTTATTTAGAATCGTACTGGGAATATTGCGATTGTTTCCAACCCAATGATTCTTCCGAACTCCCGTGGAGGGTTTGCATAACTGTCTCGAATTATAAAATATTTCTCAGGGAAATAATTCCATAAATGAAGGAAAATGCTGGTTTTTTACTTCTTGATTGAAAAGCTTTTCTTGATGCACGGTCCTATTTCCTACCAGCCAATCAAAACGCGCGTCTGACAACACATAACCAATCAAAATTCGTGTGATGTCACAACCGTGTTTACATACTCTCATCTAAACACAGCTATTGACCAATGAGAGCTCGCGTACTATCCTAATTATTTTACAAAACGCAATAGTAGTGCCTAGGCTGCCTCTGAGGCTTCTGGAGTATTGTCTTTGGCGGCAAAATTAGCCTGAAAACACTTACGGTCGCTCCAAGAAGCTATCAAACATCAAAGAATACAGCAGTGTATTGACTACACACACAGTCAAGCTTCACGATTTCGTCCTTTGGTACCTTGAGCTGCCTGCCGGTGCGTGAAAGTAGTTGGCACTTCGACAGGTTGCATCACGACTAAAAGTATTACTTTTGTCTACTCGGACTACGTTACAAAATACAGGGATTCTTGTTTAGATCTTATTTTTATTGAGCAAAAACAGTATTCTGCTTGTCGTTGAAAAAATTGCACCACCATGAGAGGAAAAACTGCGTTCAGTTAGACAATAAATTTCTTATTTCTCGATGAACGAACATCTAAATTGTAGGGAGCGTTCTTTTCGCAAGAACAGACTTGCGTTGCATTATTTCACTTCACTGCACATCAAGGGGCTGATGAAATTTCCCATTGGAAGACCTGTGAAAACTAAACTTGACAGCAGGTACTGATCACTTCACAGATGGCGACATCTTAGTTCCTGTATTAATCATATATATCAAGAGAAAATATATCCTTTCATCTGATTTGACGCGTAAAGAATGACGGAGACAGGGCGTGACTGTTGTTTGGGCCATGCCTCGATGGCAAATTGTTTTGAGAGAACTGAAAAAAATAATGGACGTGTCTCAGTTTCTTTCACTACGGACTATCAAAGAAGGTAACGAAAGAAACCAATAAGTACCTACTGATTTACAATCAAACAACGAAGCCGAGTTGTATGATGTAAACTTGAAGCGAGAACGTTTAGGAGGGCATAGACTCCGCCACGGCGAAAGTGAAGGGCGCGTTGCCTCAGTGTGCTTTTGCATTTTACATAAACGCAGAACCTTCGGTTCTTGATTATCGTAGCCGGTGAGCTTGTTTCAAAATGACTACACATCCTTAGTGCAATCAGCTCTGTGAGTAAAGCATTGTCCACACGAAAAAGCTTTCGGTCGGGGTTGTTTCTTAAAAGCTTCCCGATTTTGATTCTAATTCTGTTTTTTAATTTTCCTTCATGGCGCACTCAGGCTCATCGGAAGAAAGGCTCTTTATTGTCAGCGATAGCTGCTAAAAAATATATTTGTTGTCGATAGTCGTACCGGTCATAAATACACTGATGATCAGCCGCCAGCATGAGTGTGGCGGTCTTCATCAATGCCCTTCTGGAAAACACGTTTAGCGTGGTTCAGAAAACGCGAGGGAAGGACAGCTGTCTGCACAGTTGAAAATACAATACGTCTCCTTGTGACCATATTTCTTTTCTTTTCTGCAGGTGATTTACTTCATAATCCTTAGAATCTTTCAAACAAAGCAGCACCTTTTAGTCTGCTACTTGAATAGCCAGATGTCTACCTTAAAAGAATCGCCTTCGAAAATTCTTCCCTAGGTCTCCCGATTCACAAGAACGGGTAATCCATGGCTGTCTTTCACTTTCCTTCAACTAGTGATATTTCTGTAAGTCAACGCAAGTAGAACCAGCAATTTGTGAAACACATACATGATAAAACGACGCCACGGACATAAAAAAATGATATCTCGCCAGCCAACGCTTCGTAATACAAACACAAGGTCTTTGTGGCGGAGTTGATTCGATTTTTGTTCGTGTTTCGAACGTTCGTGTTTATCTACTTTTCTCAGCAACTTTTCCAACATTTAAAGAATCGAATCGAACGACTTCGTTCGACTCAATTGAACGACTTCTTTTTGAGCAAAAGCAAATTGAGCAATCGTGAATGCGGACCAGATCATCTCGTAGTATATACCAAGTAATATATGTATTCCCACGGCAAGACTCTAGTAACTGAGTGTGCGGTGGACCGCTCTATTACTGATCAATGCATTTCTGTGTCTATGTGAAGCGCTTTGTTTTGAACCTCTTAGTCTCACCACAGGCATCCTAGTCGTATTGTGTGATCTTCGTCCAATAAATTTAGTCGTTAAAACCCATAGATTTCTATCCAACCGAATAGCAGCGGAGATATTGATAATTCTGCCATCTATAATCCCTCCTTCCTTCTCCCGACTGCTTCTTGTCACTTCTGGCACTTCGAGGAGCAATTTCATTGACTTTTTACCTGACTGGATGGTACCTTTGCGTGCGAACGCTCTCTCGCAATTCATGAATTGCGTCCATGACTGCAATGGTCATGTTAATTTGCGGCATAGAAATATTTTCTTATTATTATTATATATTTATTAGTGGTATTTATTTATTTTATTTTTATTGTATATTTTTTCCATATGCTATCATCAAGTCTTACAACTTAAAAATGATATTTTTTTTTCACAGATGAAGCGGTAACAGGCAGTGGTGATAAAGCGTGGATTGGTATTAAAGATACGAAATTGACTAAGTAGTTGCTGTTGAAGGTGGGTTCTTTTTACGCGTATCCTATCTACCTGACAACATGCTATGCCCATACTCTTCCCTTTCTATTTAGTACGATGAGCTATCTGGCTAACCCGTCATAGTATATAAATGTAAATCCTACGGTTTATGGCGCAACGGCGCTTAGCTAACAAAACCGAGCCCGGGAAAGATGTTATGAAACAAAACCATAATTTGGAAAGCAATAAATGAACATCTAGCTGCGAGGTAACGTAAAAACTGCTAGTAATCGGTACAAACTGAATACAGACTTTTCGGAGCTATCGTAATGGCTGCAATGGCGTCCTTACAAATGTGGTGTTAAAAACACGTTTAAACTCACTAAACTTCAAAGTTGGTGTAGTTCCAAGGTTATAAAACAAGACTCAAACTAGAGACGGGGGTAGCTTGTGAAAAATCCAGGAAAAAATGAGAACTCTTCCCCTTATACTTTTTAAGAAATCATGATTCAGTGCCAGGTAAATGGGAAGTAGGATTGGCACCTCCACAGAGTGGCTGTTCGTCCACTGGATCGACGAAATGCTCATTTTTTAAGGGAAAACTGGAAGTGCCCGGAGAAAACTAGCGTTTGCCGGCGAGCGACAGCGCCGCCTCTGTAGTCCGACGGACTATATCTACCCTGTGTGTGACCTAGGCTTCGAGTTAAATGGCCGGCTGCACGCGCGTTAAGAAAAACCCGTCTCGGAGCAGAATAGAGAACCAAAACTAAACTCAGCCTGAATTGGCGAGGACCGAAGACAGATAATGACTCAGACCGCAACTTCTAAAAAACCAGCAATTGTATTTGACGCAAAGGTTTGGTAAATGCCCAAAGAAAATAACAGAGTGAGTGAATGGCTACAACGAATCTAAGAGTGAAACGACGAGTACAACTTAATAACGAGGATAAAAAAAACACTTACCAATTGCCGGATTAGGATGGATAGTGAGTGATATATTGAAAACGATTTCGGTATATATACAAAAATTAGCGACATGAATTTACATATGGTGGGAAAACTACGGTGTGGAATTATGAGACTAAACACAAGGCTAACACATGGAACGGGGACTGAAAACAAAGGGGGAAAAACTATGTGTTGATTACCCAAAAAAAAAAAAGGGAAGGAAATAAAACCGTAACACAGCCCAAGGCATAAGACGCCGAGTCCGGGAATCGAACCACATGGATGAGAAACGAGTATACTCTCACCACTGTGTTATAATGTGTGAAAATCCTAACCGTATGCAGGTCCCACTGCTGCTTTATACGCATATTTAAGCGCTTTATTGTAACCAGGAGTCGGGTCTCCGTTTCTATTAAAATTCTGTCCTTTTAGTTTTCGTTGGTCTTTGCCCCTTATTTCACACTCTGCGCCATCTTTGCTCCCCTTAAGCCAGCGACACACTAGGCCAGTTTGTTCGCCTATCGCAGCGATTTTGATCGCCAGCGAATTTCGTTTGCTGCGTGTTACGGGCACACCTGGCGGTTTTATACGCCGGTTGCAGCGAATTTCCACTCTACTTTTTGTTCCCTTCGCGTCTCTCTAAATAAAAATAGTCACTGTCCGCCATTTTCAACTAGTCACGTGATAAAATCGTAAGGTCTCATTGGTTGCGTCGTTCAGCAGTTCGCTGCGGTCGGCGTATAAAATCGCCTAGTGTGTTGGGGGCTTTAACTGCAGACGTCTGGATCCTAAAAATCTTAACACAATAAGATATCTTTATTTTAAGTTGTTGTTAGCGGTATCTTAATGTTGTGACACCCAGCAAACTTGTGTAATAGGGCTTCCCCTGCGAGCCCCTTCGATCATCCTAGATAAGGCATCTAAGGCATCGTGTTTCCGGTAATTCATTCAATTTCTTTTCTAAAGATAGATATATATAGATATACATATGTGCTCACATTGTAGTGGCTCCTCTGGAATGTTTCTCAATTGGCCGGGTATGGGATTTAGTGGCACCGAAACCAATTGTCGGTGGAATTGCACACATTTGAGGCATCCTACTGATGAACAGTTACTGCGAGGATCACTTCACTTGATTTCATATCCGCAGTTCAATATATGATTCATTTCATATATTATTTCATCGGTTAATGACAGTCTTTAGATAATTGCTGAAGCACCGATCATTAATAGTCTGCCCCCTTGGACTTTCTGCATTTCATAAATATGTCACAAAACGATTCAACAAAAGCTTAATTTATTGGCAACGAGAGATCCGCACGCAGTCTCCGCAAGTACAGGTGAGCAAAGACTATGTTCGGTCAGTTGGGTAATGGCATATCTGTCACTGAATCAGATACAACACCAGGCTTCATTAGGAACCTGGAAAACTAGGAAACATAATCACGGCGGACGCAAATCTTGTTTCGCAAACGCAAAAAAACATTTTTGCTTCCGAAACCAATGTTCCGTAGTTACCCACCTAAACAGCTGCAATACCACTGATTGTAGTGGTATTGCTGCATTTTTGCTTCCGAAACAAATGTTCCCTAGTTACCCACCTAAACAGATGCAATACCACTCATTGTAGTCTGCTTAGCAAGCGTTTCCCTGTGGTTTTGGGTGCTCGAAAGACGATTTCCGAATTTTGGATGCACGCCAAATTCTTTCTCTTGCTCTCGCCCCATTTCGTGCGCATCCAGAATTCGGAAATCGGCTTATGGGCTACACTGAATTAAGCAACGGCTTTTCCGGCAACAGTGTTTCCAAGTTTAGCCAGGCCCAAGTGAGAAGCCTATTGTTAGTGGCTTACCGGCGGCCCGCCGCCGCCAGTTCTTTTTGAAGATCATGAGACGTTCTTAAGCTGCTAAACATCTTTAAAATATCTTTATAGTTGTGTTTAGGCCGGTCTTGAAGAATGCCTTGGGCTCATTCTCGGTATAGGAACCTGCGAAACTCACAGATGATGTAAGTCAAAGAAAATAAAAGAACTTACAGCAATAAACTGGAAGGAAAAATGGCCAGCAAGACATTGAAAAAGTTTTCAGGTTCTTACACAGGGGTAAACCCATGCTTTTCATCTTTATTTACTCATGGCCGACGGAGTTCGCGTGGTTATCGAGTAGTACGCAACCAAGTGAGAAAGGCATCTTCAAAACACTCCGTTTTCACTTCACCGCACTAGAGGAAGCGTTTTCAAAACGGTGCGTTTTTAAAATTTTCTCACGGTTATTACGTCGTCGTTTTAAAGCTTCCGTGTACACCCGTCCACACTAGAAAAGTACTGTTTTCAAAAACTATGCGTTGTCAAAAGCTTCCGCTTTCGAAACCGGGTTCGAAAACCTTCGTTTTCATCGGAGTTTTCGGTCGTTGTAAGTATGCCTGCACGTTGTATTAGTGTGAGCCTTCTCCCCCCCCCACCCCCCCCCCAAGCACCTCAGACTGTTCGAGTTATAATTATAAATCCTGTGCAACTGAGCTTGATGCTTGAGGAGGAAGGGGCATGGAAGTCGAGCAAACAGGGAACAAAATGTAATTGTACTATATTTGCAAGGTGTGTGTTCCTGTCTTATAGCGCCGTTTTCAGTTGAGCGCGGTAAAACCAAAACCAAGGTAATTATGGAGTAAATCACGTTCTGAAGAAAATACGCCCTTCAGACAACCACAACTCGAAGAAATTCTCGGCTTCGGTTTTACTAGCTAATCGGATCACGTAGCAAGTAAAGACAGCGGGCGCAAGCGTGGGGAAAGGCAAGAGACTAACGCAATTGGTTTTAGTTTTGACAAGTCCGCGGAATTTTCGCACGGGGCGTTGACAGCGGCATAGTCCCACAGAAAGATGAGCGGGATGTCCTCCTGCCGCCTCGAACGGAAACGTCTTCGATCGTGGTGTGAAATGGAGCCCACAGATTTCCGCCTCTTTCCCTTAAGAGTCCATTGTTTGAGAAATGTATGGGCATTTTTCGTCTAGCAAATCGTTTTGCATTCTATAGTTATAAACTTCATTACGTCTCCTATATATCTACTGCCTGCTGTTCATAACTGAGAACAAATTGCAACTGAATATGCCTTTTCCACGGCTCTTTCTGATGCTGTTTTTGAATTTCGAGCCCCCGCGCAAATTTTCTGCCTTACGATCATGTTTGTCTCATTGAGTAAATGGGCGTTGTCGCCAATAGACATTTAGTACATTTTCTTTAACCTAGACTGACATCTGACTTCCACCCTTCAGCTTTACTACCTCCGATTTCTTTTAAAATAAAAGAGTCAGTTCGCACGAGTACGTTCGCAAGGATAAACACGTTTTTGTTTGCTGACCAGTAGAAAGGCTTACCGGTGTAGCTGACCTGTACTTTGCACCCGCCACAGCCAGTAAGTGAAAAACCAGTACGCGAACTTCTTCAGGATTAAGTCACTTAAAATAGCCATGTATTCCTTCTTTCAGATCGAATAATTGTCCGAATAACTGTTTATCAAGTAATCAATAAAATCACTGAATTATACGATTTGTGGCGGCGATATTTGAACGGCGAGCTTCTACACGGAACAATGTGCCTCTTTGGAAAACCAACAACAACCATAACCATTCTTTTTTATGTACCTGCTTTCTGTCCAATCTATTTATGTTCTTTGAAAATTGTCTGAATTAGTTATGTTATATCCGCAGTTCAATACATGATTCATTTCATATATCATTTCATCTGTTCATTCATTTATCACGGGAACATTTGAACCCACAAATGACCAGCTCTCAACATCAGTGGCTTCGTAGCTGAGTGGGTTAGAGGGTCGCACCGGCATCGCGAGGTCACAGGTTCAAACCCTGTTGAAGTCCTGAATTTTTTTCAGGCTTCTCTACGCAACTGCTAAAATTGCGTCCATAACTGCGAGGATCATAGCTTCATTTGATTTCATATCCGCAGTTCAATATATGACTCATTTCATGTATAATTTCATCCGTTAGTTATGTTTTATCACCTGTCCATTTAAACTAGCTATGCTAAACTGGATGCTCCTGTATAAATATTGATTTAAATAAATAAATAAATAACCACGTCAATTTGGAAACGGAACAAAGAAGCACAAAGCCACACGGATGAGCGAAAAAGAAAAAAATCACTCTTCGCCTGAATAACGGTCGGAGGTTGGTAAGTTGGGGTATGCAAATCCGCCGATCCGTTAGGATTTAATAACGAAATCTGTCGATCTGTAAAAAAAAAAAAAAAAAGTCTTTACATCCGAATCCGCTCAATATTTGTTACGAAGCTTGTGATCCGAACGAGATCGACGAGATCCGTGATCCGAACTTTACTACAAGCAAAATCCACAATCCGGGCAAAAAAAGAAGGATGAAACCGTAATCCGCTGGAATTGCAAGATCCGAAAATCCGTTAAAATTTTGCGCTAAATCCGAAATCCGGGCAAAAATATTTCCAAAATCCGCCGATTCGTTGGCCTATTCACTCCCCTCCGGTCGGTAATATCCTTAATCGTATTTGTTGGCATCTAAAGAAAAGTTTATTCATGTTCGTCTGATTTTGATCAAGCGGCGGCGGCGTCTCCTGTATAAAATAAGTTCCAGGAGCATGTCGAGATAGTAAATGGTAAAGACCACCAGAACGGCTGATCCTATCAGGGACTAAGGACCTGTAGAAGGATTGTTCTATTTTATCCGTCATATTTTTTTCGCGATAAAAAAACTTGAATGAGCGTTCTCTGGCTAAAAAACATTAAAAATTGCAAGCTTTCGACCACTAGAGCTGTGGTCTTCAACGGGCAAAAAGACGAAAGCTTGCAATTTTTAATGTTTTTTAGCCAGAGAACGCTCATTCAAGTTTTTTATCATGACTCATCCTGGCTGCGGTCCTTCAATTTTTTCATTATTTTTTCGGCCAGCTTTGATGACACTCCATCATCACCGCTAAATGACAAACGTGATGGGCTCATAAACGGGTGGCCTGTCTATGACAGGAAACTTCAAGAACATCCCATCAGTTCATTAATTTTCCCCCTTAATGGTAAAATTTCACATCAGCATTCGAATTTAGAACCCGTGATTAACTTAAGATGCTCAGAATCGCCACAGGATGACATGAATAACAAATCCGAGCATGACCAAAACACGAGTTGACCCACAGTCTTAAAGAATTAACTTCCTCTGCGTGAGGAAAGCATGGAGGTAGCCAGATGGGCGTTTATGCCGTCCCGCAAGGGTGCTTGTTTTCATGAAGATTAAGAAGAAGGTTTAGAGAGCAAGGAGAAGTCCGCATGCTGTATTGTAAAAGGACCTTAAAGAGGAAAAGGGACGGAAAGGGCCTTTCCATAGGATCTGTGCCAAGATCATGAACTGTTCATATCCAGGAAACATCTGTCTGGGCCGGTAAAACTTGTGCCAAACTCGTGTGCATGCATGCGACATGAAGAACCCCATTTTTGCACTGCTTCGGCACCTCTTGTCACTTCTCTCTCTGTAAAAGGACCTAAAAGAAAAATCACTTCTACTACTGCAGCGAGTGTATCATCCAAGTAACTGCATCTGTTATAATTGTCGTGTCTGAATTGTAAAACAAAAATCGTTTTCTCGTGATATAACCCGCATACTTCGTAATCCAATCAAAGCACGAAGTCTTTTAGGCACAGCCTGTGAATTTTTAATTGGTCTGTACTTCCTATGGGGTGATAAATTCCGGCCAACCACACGAAATTTTGCTTGCCATTTCAAATATTCAGTCAGTGGTCATACTGATTTAACGAAACAGGAAAAAGTACTTGCATAAAAATAGAGCTAAATCGCCCTTTTTCGAGATATCGATATTATGACGGTTGACCCATAGGCTTTCTCGTCATGTAACCCGCAAACGTCATACTTTGTAATTCAACCAAAACAGGAAGTCTTGGGCGCAGCCTGTGATATGGTCTGTACTTCCTATGGGGTGGTAAAAATTCCGGCCAAGCTCTCGAAATTTTGCTTGCCATTTCAAATATTCAGTCAGTTGTCATATTGATTTAACGAAACAGAAAAAAGTACTTGCATGAGAAGAGTTAAATTGTCCTTGTTCGGAATATCGATATTATGACGAATGACCAATAGGCTTTCAGGGCAAATCAGTATCACCGTCTTTCTACGTAAGAATGCATGAGAATTACTCAGCTATTTTCATTAATAGATCTATGAGGGTGACGTCAGCGTAAACGTTATTTTTAAAATAATTGCAAGTTCTCGTTTTTTGAACTCTTTCGTCCCGGTTCCTTCAACCTAGGCAAACCATCCAGGAATTGGATTTGGAGAAACGGTGTTCAAACTGTGAAGATCAAAATTTGTCTTTGTGTCCGCACGTGTTAATAAATTACGGCAGTAGTTTCCAAACTGAGAACGTGTGTATTCTATAAACAGGGTTCGTACCCTTTTTTGGACTAAAAATTCAAGGACTTTCAAGGACATATTTTCCATTTTTCAAGGACTTCACGCATTGCAAAATCAAAGGATAACCAGCTTCTCATAGTAGCGATTGTGCCAAGCTAACAGACAGGTAAAAGTCTATGTCTTTTTTAGTTCCTCCACAACATTCACAATTTTGTCCTCAAGGTCTTTGCGAGTCTTCTTCTTTTCTTTTGCAGTTCTCCTCAAACTATTTGACTTTGTGATCCACACAAGTTTCCCAGTATCCTCTGCTTTCTGTGCAAACTCGTCCGCCGATTTAACAAGACCGTCAACATCAGTTTCTAAACGCCTTCTTTTCTTTTTAAGTTCGTCAAGTTTATTGACTAGCTCCTTTCGCTTCAGTTCTACACCCTCAGAGGTTTTCTTCCTCTTTTGTTCATCAAGATACGATAAATACTTCTGCCTAGCTCCTGCAGCTGACAAGAGCAGAGGTTTGTTGATTGAAACAGCAAGGACGCGTCTCGCAGATTGTACATAGTCTTGTACCAACCTTTGAGCAATGAACGAGCGCTCTTGAAGGTTCTCAACTTCCAGCTGCTTATTGACTGAGAATCCTCTTTCGACACTGGCTTGGCCATGTGATAATATCAGTAGGTCTGCGACTACTTTCCACAATGGTTGGTAGGTTCGCTTCTTTCCCATGTGAAGATACAGAAAGGAATCAAGTCTATCATTGTTAGGAGTAATGAGACATTATCCCGTTCAATGCCCATAAAATTTCCGCCTTCAACGTCTCATCACGAGTGACACTTTTTTCCATCACCGATGAACTCCCAATGATGGACTTCGTGGAGTTAAGCTTATTGTGTTCGCCACTTTCAGATGAAGCGGATTTTGAAACTACTTTGGCATCATCACTTGCAGTTGCTGGTCCTTGAGAAGAAACGCCAAAAAAATCTGGAACGCTTGCTCATGACCTTTTCTGGGATGTCAGTGTTTGACGCTTTTTTTCCTTTCAAGTGACTCGTGAGCGCCGACTCTCCCATGCTCGAAATGTCAACATCGTTCATGCACACGACGCATTGTGCCTTGTGCTTGTCACCCTTGATTTCTCGTAGCCACTCTTTACAGTGGTTTCTGAAGCCACAAGTTGCTGAAAACACACTTGCCCATTGTTTTAAATCTTTCACTCGTGAAAAAATACGCAAACAATCAACACCCACGCAAATTAACAAGGAAAGCACTCGAAGCACATGGTTTTTCGCAGAAAAGCTATCTATCTATCTGTTATGATTGTTTTCATTTGTTTTTTTACTGTTATGTGTTGCTACATTCCTGCCAGTAACATATATTTTCACATAAGGCACTCTAGAATCTAAGTTGGATGAAATTAGCTACAAATGTCAAGGACTTTCCAGCACTGACTGCAATTTTCAAGGACTTTCAAGGCCTTGAATTTTTATTTTGAGATTCAAGGACTTTCAAGGACTTTTAAGGCGCGTGCGAACCCTGTATAAACGACATTATTGCGAGGTGTTCCTTAGGACCCGAAACATTTCGGATTTACATCGGGTGCCATATTTCCCTCTGTATCTTTAACTAGGAATAGTTTTCACCAAATCTGCCTTGTGGGGCTTTCGAGAAATCTAAGAACAGTCAATGCTCGGAACAGCGTGGATACGAAGCAACCATTCAGGGTCCGCACACGAGTTTCGCCCTGTTTCGCGCCAAAATCTCCCAAAAAACCGGTAATCTCTGTATTCGGACTAAACCATATTGTGTTTGATGTGTTTATACTGTTCATTCTCAAGTCGGTAGAAACACAGAATGCTCTTTCTTTCATTTCGAAAACGGAATAAGTCCGAAAAGAACAGGTAAACAGAATATTCCGCGTCCCAAAAGGATGCGCCCCGTGTTTTGCTGACTAGCCATGTTCTAAACGAGCAAAGGGATGGGTTAGAATGTTGAAGTCCACCAACTAAAACAGCCGTCAGGGCATTGGTGAGATTAAATGAAATTTGGGCTCGATTAGAATAAAGGAAGTCATTGAACTTGCCGAATCATGTGGAGGCGGCGTGGCCCAGCGGTTAAAGCGTTGCATTTGCATGCAGATGATCCGGGTTCAAATCATGTTCCTAAATTCAAGTCCACCACGCTTTGTAAATAGTTAGCTGGTTGCCTCCTTTCAGTTGCTCTGTTTGGGCTCGATTAATTTTGGAATGAATAAATTTAATAAATTTTTGAATAAATTTGGGCTCGATTAGAATAAAGGAAGTCATTGAACTTGCTGAATCATGTGGACGCGGCGTGGCCCAGCGGTTAAAGCGTTGCATTTGCATGCAGATGATGCGGGTTCAAATCATGTTCCTAAATTCAAGTCCACCACGCTTTGTAAATAGTTAGCTGGTTGCCTCCTTTCAGTTTCTCTGTTTATTTGAATTGTTATTTTCTACACACGACCCCATTTACACTAAAGACCATGTATCTTTGCCGTGTAAAAAAAATTGGTCCAGACTACGTTTAAATGGGTCCGGACCCCGATCTAGAGTGCGTGTGTTATCGAGGCAAGGGATAGTAAGAGTAGGCATGTTTCTGAAAAGCCCAATAAGCAGTAAGACTCAATTTTGGTAAACGTACCAATGTTTACCAAACATTATTCGCGTGCTGCAAACATAGCTGAAAGGCCACTCCACTACCAAGTAGCCTCCTAGTTCCCAGAGCCCGCTTCTGACTACAAAAAAGCGGGCTCTGGGAACGAGATTGCATTTAAAATAGCCAAGGAGCTTTTAAAGGGACGCAGACCTCATGGCTGCTATCAAAGCGTGAAGGTGGGTGTTGATTTTGTTGTGGTGCGTAAATGTAAATTTTCTCATTGGACTCAACTTGATAGGTAACAAAGTTTAGTGAAAATGCTTTTTATTCGTTTGGTCACATTTTAAGCTAGCAAGGTAGGGGAATCCTTGTACTCAACTCTATTTGTTTGGGAAAAAGGTATTTTTCCCTTATTTGATAGGACAGATGTAAGCGTCCTATTGGTTCCAAAATTTCAGTGTGTCGCAGTAAAAATGCAAATGATTTTCGCTTTGAATGCAGTTGATCTTGCCGATGTATTTGCCTCACCGTCAATGGAAAACGGCACAGTTTTCGAATTAAACAGAAATTCTGTGCCCGAGACCGGTTTTGTTAACCGTTTAGTACTACTACGTAGTGTATTCATTGCGTCGTATTCTTCCGTAAAGCCTTATTCCTTTCTTCGCCGTTTCGCCGTTTACCACTTTGTCTGTGAATAATTTCTTGTGTCTAGAGCATCTTTGCTGCTACAGGACTCAAAGGAGGAAAAATTTTCTCAGATATTCAAGCAAAATTAATTTTTCTTGTGACTTTTGAAAATTAAAGCTGTTGTTGACAGATGCTCTGTGCTCGTATCCAGAATACTTCAGTGCCGTTGTGCCATCTATATGGCTTGATCTGGCCAAAAAAATAGGAAGTCTAGACATACCTTTTGATCAATTTGTTGTTCTCTTCAGTCACTGTCTTGTGATGAGATAGAGCAGCAGTATTTAAAGATACATATTTAAGTGGGTGGGTATTCTGAAGTCTAGCCCAAAACAGTCCTTCTCCTCAAAGCTTGAATTTAATTGTGCCCTTTCCTATCTCATAATAGTTATGCTGCAACAAGGGAATCAAATCTGTCATAGATCACATGTATTGTGTAGGTGAAATAATAGGAAAAGCTTGAACTAACTCGAGTCTGGATCATTAATATTGTTTATAAAAAGCAAAATGTCGATAAAAAGGTTGTACTTCGTCATTGTGGTAGTTAAAAACAATACTGTAGAGTATTATGATTTGTCTCACAATGTAGTACATGTATGTTAAGATGTAGATCGGGACGTTTCGACTGCCCACAGCTAGCTTTCATGAGGCAATGTGGTAGACTTGTTACACCACCATTTGTATGACAATGGTCACCAGTGGTGTGAAGCGTAACCAGACAACCTCCTCTCCTGACTACTGACTAGCGGTAGGCAGTTGAAAATTCATGTCGCAATCTACATCTCAAGTGACTGCATCGTGAGACAAATAATACTCTATAGTATTAAGCTGAAAAGCAAGGTTTTTATGTACCCTAAAATTAATGTCCCCCATCACTATCTTGTGATCATCTTTTATGAACTCAATAAATTATGTTCTAAGCCCTGATGTTAATGAAGTGGAATCAGTTTGTGCAGTGAGGATGTTGTTGTGCTCAGTCTGTATTTTAATCACATGACTGTTCTGCAGATTTACGCATGCTCTCTGTATGACATGACAGTGAATACCCAAGTTCTGTTGAAGGCTGGTTTCTTTTATCTTAGCATGGGGCCAGGTGCCAATGTAGCCCTTTTAATAGCAGGGGTTAATGCACAATTTTGTTGACACACTTGGTTCTTGAAAACAATTGAAGGGCTCCGGGCAAAAACGTCGTAACTGACATTTTGGGTGATTTTTCATTTTTGCCCAAAAAGGGCTGATTCTTTGCATGTGACCCAACATTATGGAGAAAATAAGTGTTCTGTAATTTTTTTGGGTGGTTTGCTCTTAGTTTCCTAGAATTAAGGTATGCAAGAAGCTCCGTTTTTTGCGGCGGCATTGTTTGATTGTTCGTCCTGAAGAACTGACCTGGTGATTTGATCCCTGCCAAAGAACCGAGCGCATTGAAGCAACGCGAAACAATATCTGTCAAGATTCAGCTAACAGAGGACGCAAATATTCAATTGTGCGGCACTATGGCGCACATGATTAGTGGCATGTCCCTCGCAGAAGGGATTTTTGTGGCCATCAGTTCAAATCTGACATTTCAGAAACACGGTTTCTTTTTTTTCCCCTTCACTTGCTTCATGTATTTTGGGGGTTTTTGCAAATATTCGATTGTGTGGCACAGCGGCACACACGATTAGTGGCATGTCCCTTGCAGAAAGCATTTTTGTGGCCGTCGGTTCAAATCCGACATTTCACAAACATGCGGTTTCTCTTTTTTTTTTTGGTCTTCTTCACTGCAATCAAACGCCGCCGTGAAAAAACGGAGCATTTTGCATACGTTAATTCTAGGAAACTATGAGCAAACCACCCCAAAAAATTACAGAACACTTATTTTCTCCATAATGCTGGGTCACATGCAAAGAATCAGCCACTTTTGAGCAAAAATGAAAAATCACCCAAAATGTCAGTTGGGACGTTTTTGCCCAGAGCCCTTCAATTTTAATGAAATACATTCAGTTAAGAAACAACAGAAGTAAAAGCTCAAGCTTCATAAAAAGATTCTACACATCCTGTTAAAGAGAGCTTGTTTACATTGATTTGGTGAAAGCTTTTCTAAGAAAATGGTTTGAACCCAGGAGTAGCATACCTCGATTAATTGTCCTGAGAAGGCCTGTTGTTGTTGACTGATGTTTCGACAACCTGTGCAGAAGCCATCTGCAGAGTCAAGTGATCGATTTTAGTCAGTTGAAAATTCAAAAAGCCTAGTGAGCGATTCGATTGGTCAATACATGTATATGCAGTAGCCGCTAGTAAACCTGTGATGTGATTGGCTGTGAAGACGTGAGCGGTGATTGTTTGGTTATGTAAATAGAGTTGGAGGGGGGGGAGGTTGTACAATAAACATGCATAATGAGCTACTGTTTGGGGTTGAGTAATCGTTTGTAAGGTGTGGGAAGAGGTTGGCAGCGATTTTATCTACCCTAAATCGCTGCCAACCTCAGTCACCCAGATGGTCATTTTCAATTGAGGAAAGCTTTTCTCTTACATAGACAGCTTTTCCCTAGGAGTAACTAGCATTTTGTCATCAGGTTCCAGCTGTTATTACAATCTTGGAAACATGCTTGGTGATGAAAATAAGGACTACTTAATCAGTAAAGCCAGGTCTTTGTGGAAATGGAAATATGTGACAGATATGTCATGAAATTTGTGCTTCCAAAGGGCTCATTGAAGTAAATAATTATAGTAAATCATATTGTTTGCCAGTGTACTGATATTTGATGTTAAACGTTTGGAGAAACAACCAAGTGTTCTAGGGGAAAAACATTCTCCAACTAAAGCAAAACCTTTTTCAAGGAACTCCTGAAGGGACATGCATTATTTTACTTTTTCCCTTTCCAATTAAGTGGTCTATGCTAATTGTTGCAAACATGTGCTTGCGAAGCATATTCCTTAGTGGTGCAGTTTGTTTGGTAGGGTCACTTTTTGTCTGTCATTACATTGCATCATTTTATCAATTTTGTTAGGGTTTTTTTTTTTTTTTTGGCACTATGGGGATAATTTGTAAAGGATTAATATGAATTACATGCTTGTATTCTTGTCCTCCTGTAGCCAAGACATGATTTGGTAAAGATTTTTTAGATTGCATGATTGAACATACTTTTGTATTCTTAAGCAGACATTCAGATTATTGTATCAGTGGGATGAGTAAGCTTGATTATTATGCTTACTGACCCTATTGATGTATTAATGCAGGAAAAAGCCCCTAAGAATATATCATTTAACCTACATGTATACTTGACATACTTTTACTCTGTTCTGTGAACTGAGTTGTTTTGTTGAGTACATGAAGAATGCCAAAAATATATTATTTCATGGCTCAGGGTTATCATTATTCAACAATATTTAATTTTCATCAACTGTCTTTGTTGTCATCTGTGTAATTGCATGAATCTTGATGTCACTGTTATGTTGTCTGGACTTAAGATCAGATTTTATGGATCCAGATGAGAAAAAAAAACATCATGGTTATGTTGCTGATTACATTTTTTCATCAAGTTTTTCTTGCTTTGTCAGTGGGATTTAAACCTCACTCTTCAGACTGTGCCACACTCCCAATATGTTATTCTCATACATGTGAGAATATTTAGGAAAGTAGACTGTGTTGTGACCAATAGCAGGAAATTTCAGGGTCTACAAAAGGGTCTACACAAGCAAACTGTAAACCTCAAACTAATGTGAATACCTTTGCTGTTTGTGGTTTAGTTTTGTCACGTCTGGTTGGCTTTTAAATACCTTGCAGCACAACAAAGGTCGACAATAAAGTGTCATGGTTTTGAATTTCACAGAAATGCCAGAAAAGGCCACAAAGAGTGTTTTATCCTTTGTAGTTAACAGCTTGAAAGTTGACCACTAGCTCTCTCTGTGAATTGTGTTGTTTTTGGAAATGGTTAGGTTTAACATTAAGAATGCAAGAAAAATAATGTCAGGGCTTAGGGTTATCATTGTGCAACATTTTTCATCAACTATCATTGTTTTCATGGGTTAGTGATGAATCTTGCTTGTCTTGCATGTGTTGTCTAGACTGGACCACACCTCAGATTTTGTGGCTCCATTATGAGTAATAAAATCATGGTTATATTGCTGATTAAAATTTTTTATTAAGCTTTACTTGAATTCCCAGTGACATTTGGACCACCACTCTTAAGACTAAGAGGTGTGCAAGTTAGTTCTCTGTGAAGTGGCCAATATGTTTGATTGCCCTCATCTGATGCCATTAAGTTAATTACTGTATTGGGTGTGATCCCTTTGGGCAAAAATTCCTTTTTTTTTTTTTTTTTTT